>VXAC01004740.1:2597772-2682563 GCA_013399225.1 Rhipidura dahli | reverse complement strand
CCCCCCCCCCCCCAAACCTATCTTCTCTTTTTTTTCATGTTTTAAAGTTAATGGCAATGTGATAATTATGGCCTAAAGAGGTTTAAAAATATGACTGATCTATTGTTAAGTAGTAGGAACTTTGATTCTGTGGAGAGGGAGTGGGGCAGAGCAGTGTCCTGCTACCCTGTAATATCCTGGATGCATTTCCCCATGTGCTGCCCTTGTCTTTTCCCTGTTTTGCGGGTCGTGTGTCCTGGTCCCTCCTGTTGAAGCAGAAGCCCTTCACAGCTCATCCTTCAGTTAGCACTGACAAACCTGAGGCACTCGTTTTCTTCTTTTTTCACAAGCCACACTGCTCCAAGTATGTGGGGAAAGGACCTGAAAAAAACTTAGCTGAACGTTCAGTTGGCTTCCAATCCAGTTTCTCTTTAGTTGGCTTTTTTCCTCCTTTGGTTATTAACTGGCAGACACAGAAAGAGCTGTGGCCTTTCTTTTTTCTTTTAATGTTTGCTGGTACTTCAGCAGCTTAGTAACTCTGCCTAGAGAACCTGATGACTTATAGGTGTTTTGAAAGCTGTGTAATAAGAGCCTACTAATAGTCATCCTTTGCTACTGTTTCATTCTTGGAGGGAGCAGTCTTTGCTGCTGGAGAGTTGTGGTTCAAATTTCCACAAGCGTTTGTTGCCCGTGCCTCTAGCTAAATTTATAAAGGAATCCTGTTAGCTTGTATGAAGCTAAATCTGGCTGTAGCAACTCCTGGTTGTACAATTCACTGTGGTTAGCAAGGCACAATATATAGCTTCCTTGAGATTTATTTTAAGGGGTTTTTTTTTGCCTGGTGTGTGCAGGGCACATAGTTGTGATAATTTTGGGAACTCTTCACCGATGTGTGTGCGGGTGCTTTGGGATGAAAACATAAGAGTTATGCTAAGGTTAAGAAATGTATTAATAGAGTGCTTGTCTTGAAAATATGAGAAGGCAGATTGAGATCAGCCTCTTAATGAATATTGGTATTGTTCTCGGGTCCATGCAGATGCTTAGCTATTAAACTTTGCTTCTGCTCTGTGTTCTAAGCTGGCAGACTAGGAATGGTGCAAAACACTCTGATAAAAGGTTCAGTTTTAAATGTGTTCATTTACGGGAATGCTGTCTGTTTCTCACAGACCTAGAGAGCCCTAAGCAAACAATGTCAACCCGTGGCCAAACAACTGAGTGCATCTCTACAAAGGCATGTTATGATTCTAACACTAGGTGTTAAGGTGTCATTTTTCTTGTTGTTTTACTTTTGATTTTCCAAAAAAGAGAAGGGGGGAAAAAAAAGGTATGTCGCCAAATCAGTTTGTAATTTATAGTCTTGATAACATCTTGCAAAGACAGCACCAACTTGATTTTTAAGTGGAAATCCTCAAGTAGTGAACCTGGTTTGTTGGCAGCTCTCATAATTTCAGGACATCTGCTAATGTGTTCTTCTTCCTTGGGCAGGATGTGAGACTACAAATTAACTATCTAAAGGCATACTTTGAAACTAAAGTGTTTGATTGTGAAGTGATGGAAAAAGGTAGAAAGGGTTTGGAGCTAACTAACTGAACACTTGGTATCTTCCTGTGGGGAAGTGGAGTGTTTTTGTCTAGGTAGGTTTTTTAATGGGGTTGTGTTTTGGGTTTCTTTGTAGCTTTGTTTTGTTATTTTATTTTAAACCTTTGTTGTGACCTAAAAAGTTCAAGCTAGAAGGGAAGTGAAAATATCTGCTTACTTTGCTAGTAAGTGGCAAGTAGTGAGTTTGTATACTTTTTGCTACTGTTATTTGTGTAGGTTGGTATGTTTGAACTTTTCACTGACACAGTCTTTCATGTGGCACCAGTGATAGTATTTTTGTGAAGTCATTTGGAGCAGTATGCATGTTTGAAAGCCTCCTTGTGCGCGTTTTTTTGGATTGGGTTGTTGTATACCTGTCCTCCTCTGCCTTTGATACTCTTGTGATTTCTTGGCTCCTGTTCAGGAAAAGGCTTTTTAAGCTCTGCTAACCAGATAGGGCTGTGGCAACTGACAAAGGCATTTACTTGAAGCAGTGCTTTATTATCTTTGAATGCAAACTCAGCAGTGCAAAACTGGTCTGTTTCTCTAACCATGGAACACTAGCAGAACTGTAATTTGTCGTTGGCTTTTGTCATTTTACCTTGCTCTGTGGTAGCATCACCCATAAAACTTGTAGGCTCTGGTGAGTTACTTTTGAGATCTATCCAAAAATGGGGAAATCAAGAACACAGTTACAAAATCTGCTGTTACTAATTTTGAAGCGTGGATCCACAGATCAGCCTGAGATACTGCTGTTGAAAAAAAAAGTTAACAATTTTGAAAATAGTGTCATCTCTGAAATTGTCACTAAAAAAGACTAATCCTAAACTGAAACAATTCCTAGGGAAGGATACTACAGAATGGATGGACCTTTTTTATTTTCTCTCTTAATTTTTTTAAGACCTCCCAAATAACAATATTTTAACAGATACTTAGCACAGTTATTAAAGTATGCCAAAGACTCATCAAACTGTTGATTATTTATTTATTTATTAATTTTCTTCATGCTTGGTTGCCATTCCAGCAGTTTCTGGGCACCACTAAGTCTTTACTGGCCAAATCAGAGCTGCAGCTCTGGTTTGATCTTGGGAGCATGGGGTCATGAAAAAGAGGGACTACATTTCTGGGTGGCAGCTTGGCCTTATCATGTACCCCAAATCCATAGGGTTAGATGTGCTAGATCAGGAAATAATAGAAACATACAAGCTGCTGATAAAGGGGGCCATTTGCAGGCTCCATTTAGAAGTATTTCTCAGATTAGACATGTATAAAGCTATGACAGTTAAAAATTAGAACAAAAGAATTAATCTGATGTGCATTCCCTTTTGTATTCAGTCATGTTGAGAAGGAAGGTTGCTGTATTAAAGAAACATGTTTTACTGACTTGTTAAATTGGTCATGGCTTTAAGTTATTTTGCCATAAGTTTCTTAATTGCCAAATGTGGTGCACAGATATTTAGCTAGAATACACAATAGAAGATAGAACAGTGAAATATGAAAAAATGCAGGTTAATAATGTAATGTCTACTGAAGACATTTGGAGTGATGTTGATCCTCTTATAATAATCTGGAATTTTTTTTTGCTGGCGGGGACAATGAGGATGTCTTACTGCTACTTACTCTTAATACCATTTGCTTCTGTAGAGTTAAGAATGGGGGGGAGAAAGAATTTTTGCACCCCTCAGCAAAGTCTGGAGTGGCTGAAAGGCTTGCAGAGCTGTTTCTGAATGGTTAATTCTGAGAACTTCCATCACTGTCACTGCACATAAAAAGTTTTAGCTAGTAGGACTGTCAATGAGAAAAAAAGTGGAAGAAAGTGTTATTCTTGTAAACTTAGAATGCAAAGGATGTGGAGCCTAGATTTCCCCTCTGCTTTAGAAAAGCTTCACACACCACAGTGAGTGGTGGAAGCACAAAACCGACCTGGGAACAGGAGTAAAAGGAGTGAAGAATAAAGTGAGTCTTAGTGCAGTGGCAGCAGTTACAATTGTGAGTACAGGAGTCTTTTATGTACGTGGCTAAGAATACAAGATATGAATGTGAACAGATTGAATAATAACTAAAAGTATCAGTAAATTAATGTTCAAAAAAGGTGTGTGACAAACTATCTCTTAGTGTTTAAAATTTCCCAAATCACTTTAAGGATATAAATTTTTTTTTTTTAGTTATTGTTGTTGTATCAAATAGGTTAGTTTAGCCTGATTCACCAAAGTTGAGTTTATATGAACTTGGCTTAAAATAGGTTTAACCAAGTACTTGATTACAAATGCAGGAAAACAAAGGGGCCTAGTAAGGGTGGATTGGGAAGGAAATAGAGGGGAAAACTACTCATACTTATCAAGGAGGCCTGAAAGAAGCAGTTGTCCAAGCCAAGTAACACACCCTTAAACCCACTGCCATCTGCTGACTGGGGTGCCTTCTGAAGTACCTGCTTGTGGGGGTGGTCACTACCTGTGTTTTCACTAATTACAATGCAGAGCTTTGCTGGGACAATACAAAGCAAGGTGACAGTTAAAAAAATTATCTGTAAGAGTGACTTCATGCATTTGACTTGATTCCTTTCTTCCTTCCTTCCTTCCTCAGCATGACCTCCACTAGTCCTGCTTCCTAATGTTTACGGGACCATGATGATTCTGATAGTGGAGGTTGCAAGTGTGTTTTAGAGGCGTAGTGAACAGGTATAAATTGGGCTGGCAGCAGTTTCCCATGTAAACTTGTGACTGAAGCAGTGCTAATTAACTTTGAATCCTATAAGTCTTGCTTGCCTGCTCTGTCATTGAGTTTCAGACTGCAAGTGGTGCCAAGCCTCTTCCTGTAAGCATATATTCTGTAGGAACATGCATGTGAGCCCTGCACAGATGTTTTAAAACCTAATTTAATGAATGCTAACACTGAAATATTTGAACCTTTGTATCCATTCAGACATCACAGGATCACGCTCATCGTTCAGCTACTGTTTTCTGCTGCTAAGATGTGTGCTTCCTTTCACTGGAAGTATAGAGCAGAGTTAAAGTGTGTCACTGATTGCACCAGTTGCTCAGCTGCTTACTCACAGCCACTGCAGATAAAACCTTGCTACTTAGCTTGGGAAGGAGATGGCTGTTTGGGTTGCAGTGTCGGGGGACAGCGTAACAGCCAGTTTCTTTTCATGGTCATGGCTGACATCTTCCAGCATTGTCATCTGGGTGTGGGCTTCAAGGTCGGCTTCTGCCTTTTAGTTAGCCCACATAAGGAGTCCCTCTCTCCTAGATTTAGTGCAAAGGCTCTAGTGCTTGTACTTTCTCCCATGCTTCCCCTTGTGTTATGCAAAGTTATCTGTAAACATGGGCAAGTTTTCCTCCCTAAACCCCTCGTAAACTCTGGTTTGTTAAAGTACTTAGCAATGTTTATGCTCATGTATGTCCCCTAAGACTAGATACACTGTCTGCTGCAGCTTCATTGTGATTTCTACATACCAGAATCAATGTGCTGTCTGGGGATTTTCTTTTTGGTTTTGTTTCTTTTTCTGTATTTGCACTGCCTATTCCAGCCAGTTCAGATCCATAGCTGAGGTCCCAATACATTTCAGGAAGGCAGTGGCAGAACCACTTGCTTTCTTCTACTACCACTGATCTGTGGTACTTCAGTATAAAATAACATAGTGCTTTGTGTCCTTGATGTCTGATATGGAAGAAAAATGATAAATTCCATCTTTGTAAATAGTTTTGTGAATCGGTGAAATGAAGAACTACTTATTATGCATCTAAGTTATTTTTATCTCTTCAGTATGCACAGAGCTTTCCACTTATTGCTTTAAACTGAAACCAAGTTAATAGCAGAAACCTGGGTTTGGCTTACAAGCACTATTGGTGCTGCCATGATGAGCATGCTTAATACTCAAGTGCTTATGAAACTTTCTCACTGTTTACTTTCTGATTCCTTCTCACTATCCTCATAACATACCTCATGAGGTTGCTCAGAGAGCTGTCACACCTGTGTCTGAGTGATGTCATCACAGACTTCAGTCAGTTGTAGAAACACTAATTTCTCTGAAGAATCAACAGTTTTAGCCTATTTGAATGGTAGACAAAGATATATTTAACAATAAATCATTATTGAATTTGGAGAGATAGCTTGCCTTCCCTCATACTTCTACTGCATATGGTTCGTAACATCTCCTTTCTGTCAGTCTTCTCTGACAATTGTCAGTCTCTCTCATGTTGGATAAATCTGAGGTCATAAATCTCTGATTTGCTTTATCTTGGTTGTTTTGCTCCTGCTGCTTTGAAGAGGTTGCTGTCTTGGTACTGCAGGCAGGCAGGATCACTTAGGCCACTCCTCACTGGATAGATCCTCTGAGAATCCTTGCCTTACCAGGCTGGTTCTACTCTTCTGGTGAAGGCTCTTCTGCCGTGTGGAGATCATCTCCAGCATTTCCTTCTCCTGAGCTTGAGCTCATGCAATATTCTGAGCTTTTCCCAGATTTTTGAGGCAAAGATGCTAACTTACTTTCTTAACCTCTACCTGCAGTACCAAGCATCAGGCCCAGTGTAGATGTCTTGGTGAGCCATTCTACAATACAACAATCTGTTATTAAGTGACAGTAAGTAATTTCTGAGGGCATTAATGACTATTTAAGCTCCAAGGTTTCTTTCTGATATATAGGGCAATATCTTGGCATGGTTGTGCTCCTCCATTGCTTAAGATGACATGGTTCCTAAATTGGTATTGGTGATGTATGTGCTAGGACAGACTGTGCTAGCCAAATTTCTCAGAGGTAAAGGACAGGTTTTCTGCAGACCTTCCCTTCAGGAATTGTTTTCTACTTAGAGCATGCCAGCTAGAGCATTAAGAAAACCCCACTTTTCTCTTGATGTGAAGGACAGAGAGGTTTGCCAAGGCACAGGTTGTGCCGGGCAGATTTTAGAGCTGGTGTCCTGCATGCTGACTCACCCTGGTGTTCTCAGTCACTGCAGTTTGCCCTTTGCCTCTTCACCTGCAGCAGTGCTCTCCTTGGCAGTGGGGCCTGTCACCAAGGCAGGAGTGCTTCCTCACTCCTGGCTGTGCGTGTGCACAGTGTCACTTGTGTTCTTCAGTCTCAGAGCTACGCTGTCCTGCTGCTGCCATGCACACGCAGATCCAAAAGGAACCACGTTGAAGATGTTCTTTCTGCAACCCTGCAGCAGAGGATGCTACTGATAACAACCTCTGTTATCAAACACAAATTTGGCTCGTGCACTCCTCAGGCCCCTTAAAGCACTTTGTTCATCCAAAGCACAGAATAGGCACTGACTCAGATTCCCACAAGGTCAAAGCAAGGAGAATAGGTGATTTTTTTATTATGCCCTGTTTTGGTGAAGCACTGATGTGATTTGGGCCTGTGATATGCACAGGTGGGGTATGGAGGGGAAAGGTTTTCTTCCACACACCACTGCATGCCGTTTGGATAGGATAGCAGCTGTGTCTGCTTCTCAAGAAGAATTCTGAAAAAAACCAAAACCATGATGATCTCATTTGCTTTATTCAGAAGAAAAGCTGGTCATCAGCCTGTGTCACTGAAGGTCTGTTGCTTGTGAGTCTCTTTCATCTCAAAGGGACAGTGCTGACATACATACCTGGCAGATGCACCTGCCCACCCTGGCTGTGTGCATCATGCAGCTATTTGAGCTTCCAGAGGGGTCTGGGTGCTAGGGCCATCTGGATGCTTCTTCATTGCTGCTGTCTTGCAGTGATGAGGAATCTGCCCACTAAATGTTATGGGGTTTTTTTCCCCTTTTGCACTTTAAATCAATGTCTGTGGTGCACAAAGGGTTCTTTCAATATTTAATAGAGGATCAGTGATGTCCATCTTCTGACGATTTCAGGAAAATGTACTGGATTGGTTCCTTTTACTTGTTAATTATAAATATTGAGTCATATCAGGGGATGATAACTTTTGGTACCTGGATCACAGTTAAGGGGGGATGCCCATACTTGCCCAATACTGACCTCTTTCCTGGGGAGTTTGAGGTCATTCCAGGGATGGGCTGGAGGAATTCTGGCAAAGACAAAATGACCTTGTCATGCAACTCACCTTTGTGCTGTTCACTGTTGTGAACAGGTAGAGTGAAAGAAACTCCAGGAGCATTGCATGAACTTAGTCCATGAAATTAGTTTAGTATGTCTGGGAAAGCTCTCAGCTGATTGCATGTGGAATAAATCCATTTGCTTGGGATGTGGCACAGTTTCTATCTGTTAATCGGTTGTGTCGTGCAATGAGGAGGTGCTACAGTATGTGGCCTTCCTGTAAAAGCAAGCTGCATTCCTCAGCCAGAAAAGCTGGGCTTTAGGAACTGGAACATAGCTCAGAAAAAGCCATGTCAAATAAATGTTTGCCTTAGTCCTACTCACTGGTGATTAAACTTGCACAGTTGTTTGCTGTCTAGCACATATGAACTTCTCCAAAGAATTTTATTCTGAGCTTTTCTTAGAGGATCAGTATATGGAATTGTTTGGCAAGAGTATTTGTTTTTAAGTGCTACACTGTATTTAGACACATATAATCCAAAGTGTAAGGATGGAGTTGTATGGATGTGAGGTGTGGCTGAGGAGTAGGTGACAGCAGGGGTGACAATGAACGGAATGAGTGTCTTGATATCCTACTTGGAATTGAGGCAAATTCTCACCTGTAAGTTTGTGGAACACAATTACCTCTAGTTGAGTGGCTCTGGCTTACTTTGGTCTTTTACCCTAGCTGAAACAGGATAGGGAAATTCTCTAAAAGTAGAGATTTCAAAGCTCAGATTCCATGGTGTGAAAGAACCAGTTTGTTGGACTGAAGTGATAATGTTAGCTTTCCCCACACTGAGAGAGTGTGTAGAACAGAAGGGTTGTGTGTCATTTACACATTTTGGGAAAACTGAGGTGGAGGTATCTCAATGACTCCTAGGGAACAAAGCAAAGCACCCATCTTCTTACTGAAAATTATTTTGGTTGCCTTCCATGCAGAGTATACCTGAAAGGATTACCTTAATTTTACTGCATTTAGAAAGATAGTTTTCAAGTTTCTGGGCTTTTCATTTAACATTATAGTGTGAATTCCACATTCCAAAGTGTTTTTCACAGGACAGCCAGACTCTATGGTTCAAGTCAGTTTAAATATCTGAATGCAGGTTTCTTTAGTGGTTTTGCTTCTTAAGCTGCTACTTGCTTGATGCTTTTACCCTATGTATTTTCTAAAAGCGATTAAGAAGTAAAGCTTTTTATTAATAACTTTGATATATTTCTAGACTAACTAAGAGTAAGTTACGCAAACTTTTGAAAGATGAAATAGAAATTATAAAGAAAATGACAGTATATTTGTTAATCTCTTTAAAGAAACATGCAATATCTTTTCTTCATTATAGTTTTTCTAGTACAAAAGTATTCAGTTTTTTTACATTGATGGTTGAGAAATAAACTGCTGAATTTATAAAAAAATTCAAAGGATGAAAATTTCATTTTTCTTACAGATTGCCTTGTTATATAGTATGATGGTAGCAATATCTGTTGAAAACCTTCCTGGAAAAGTTAAAGAAGGTTGTACAACATTCTGTAGCATCCAAGAGCTTGTGTTTTAGTCTATTTGGATGTCACTTTAAGACCCTGTCTCAGATCGTCAGCTGAAAGGTTTTGAAAGGCCATTGTGTCCTCTGATGGGTAGGGAATATCTCAGCTTTTGACAAAAAATTTTACCCTAGAACTAAGAAACTGTCATTGATGAAACTACTGGCAAACAAGAGAGCCCCAGTAAAAAGTTCAGGCTTCTTGAGGGTTATCTAGGTTCCTGATTTTCATTTTTTTATGTATAATGCATGTTTTATGTATACACACAGAGATGTGTGTATGTTTAAATGGTTGTAGTTGTATTGCCAGTCTGCCTTTTTCTAGGGTTCTTATAGAAGTTGGGTTCTCAAGCAGTTGAAATTTAGTCCTTTGACTCTGGAGGATTTGAGGCTAGGGAAACTTGCATGATAAATCAATAGTAGGATGGTAATTATAGATCACTTTGCATTTCTGTTTTGCTTAATTTACAATCTGAAGCGCAGTCAGGTGGTTGGGCATTTGAATGTTACAGCTGTTACAGTCTGATCACAGGAACCTGGTGAGACTACTCATGTATTTCCTTCTTCAGATTCCTAGAAATGTTAGTGGAGGCTAGTCTGTGTCTTCAGTTATGAACAGAAAAAACTAAGCCAAGTATATAAAATTGTTGCTCTAGTTGTCACTCAATGATACCAAAAGAAAAAAAATACTCTTTTAGTCTGTTAAATTGCCTGTAGTGTTAATTTAATGATGCGATGGAGAGGGCAAATATATTGATCTTTCATTAAAGGAAAATTTCAGATAGAGTAGTTTTTATATTTAAAAAACATCTATAGATGAGCATTATGCCCTATTAGCAGGATTGAACTGATGTTATTACTGTTGATGTTGAAAGTAGGCCAATATTTTTAAAATGGATTTTTGAAATATAAAATTTTGCCTGTTTATGATTTGGTTCACCTAGACCAAATTAACTCAGACACTTAGCAGGGACTCTCATTTATTCTGGCATAAGAACAAGCGTTGGGCAGAGCTTCCTGGTCTGAAAAAACTGGTGATGGTAAGAGGCCTCCGTAGTGTTCCCAGCCAGCTGAATGCCTGAGGTATTTTGCCATACAGGAAATCAATTTCAGATGAATGTGCAGTGTTTCCACTCCAAGTATATAAACAGGCCTTATGATGATATTAAAAAAAAGAAGAAAGAAATTAGTTTCTTGAAAGTTCAGAACAAGAACATTTGATGTTAAGTTTCTGTGGATTCTTCACTGTCACCCTTGGCTCACTCCATGGCACAGAAATAGCAAAGAAGGAGAGCTGAATTAATCTTCGGTCCTCTGGAAAAGGGAAACATAAAGCAATGTGTTAGAGAAATGAAAATAATAAAAAAAGGTATCCTTGTTCAGTTCCAGTTGATATTCTGTTGGGGCTGAGAGGGGTTACAAGTTTAGCAGAGGAAATGAGTTCTTTCCCTTGTTAAATCAAAAATCCTCCATATTTAGGCTTCAAGGCAGGCTAATAAATTTTGTGAGAAAAAGTAGCACTGCAATTCTACCTAAATAGCTGGTTTTTGTGAATTGGTAGGAGAAATATTATTTTTGTTCAGATATTTATCATGCTTTGTTGACCTTGTGAAAATACCTAGGTAAGATGGAGGTACCAAGCAGATCTCAGTGACCCCTGTCTCTGATGCACTTTATAGGCCAGTGATACTGCTTACCAGGAAAGTGAGGGCTCATTTGGATAGAGGTTTCCAGGCATTACAGATAATTAAGTTGAAAGTCAGCTCTAACAATTTCCAGAAGGAGTGTGGCCTGAAGCCCTGGGGTTTAGAGCTTGGGAACCCAGCAGTACTTCCCTGCTCCAGTGCAGATGTACAGTGACCATAGCCAAGCTGTCTGATGTAGATTTTTAAGGGTGTGGAGGTAAGCAGAGGTGGTAAAGGCTCTTAATGGGATTTTCAGAATCACATTAGTGTCTCATTCCTATTCAAAATCTGACTCCTTAGCTTGTCTGAACTGGATTCAGCCCGTGCTATGTTTTATTCAGCTACTCTTTAGGACGGAACGGGCAGGCGTATGTACGGCGAGCGTGACTTAGGGGGTATAAGCTGAGGTGTGCCCAGACCCCTGCTGAGCTGCACAGCTGAGCTCCCTTTTATCCTGTCTCTAATTCTGTCATTTCTACCCTCCTTTCTGCAGAATGCCAGAGTTTCAACGGAGGAGAGGAAAAGTGACTCCATTTTGCCCAACCTAACAGTGATATATTGGGTGAGTGCTCTACCGGGTAAATTTTTTTTTACTATTACTTTAACTTTTGTTTTATCTACTTTATTTTAAATGTGAGGTGATGTTTGCTGTGCCTCTGACTGAGAGGATTACCATTGGTGTGGAGTGAACGTGCCTCAGGTTAACCATGAGGCTGTTTAGTATGCAAATCCACGGTAGGTCACTGAGCTGAACGGGTCTGGTGTGTGGGTTAGCCAAGAGGGAGGCTGTTCCTCATGTGTGCACTAGTGGCATTTTATGCTAATTAAATCAAATTTTGGGGAGGGGCACCTAAGCAGTTAGGGGAGTTTAAGTCTTCAGTTTTAGCCCTTGTTTCTGAAACCAAAGATTTGCTGAAGATCTGTAGCTGAAATTTTGTTTGGTTGCTTGATTCTTTGCCTTTGGATGTAAAAGTGCCACTTTCATGGAGAAACAGTGGTCTCCCTGTGGGGATGGGGTGATCTGGGATGACTTCGCTCTCCTGAGATTTCCTACATTCTGTTATTTTAGTTTATTTTTTAGGGATTTAATTTTGTTTATGTAATCTCATTGCCTGGAAGTCTTGGAGCATCTAGGGAACTTGGGAATGTAGGAGTAGTAGTTTTTCATGCCATGGAAATGTAACCTGATTGTAATAACTGATTTCACTCATTTGATTATCTGAAACAAATTGACATTCCAGAAAGCTTCACAATAGGGCTGGCAGGAGACTCTACAGAAAATACTAAATAAGAGAGATTTAGCAAGGTCCTTTTTTCCTCCTTTCCTCCTCAAGGAGAAAGATTCCTGGTGCCAATCTGAAGGAATCTTTTCTTTTCTCTGAAAAAAGCAGATGTTCAGTAACTAACAGCTTGAATACTGCTATTTGGAGAAACTTGATTCCTTATAAGTAACCTACTTCACTCCTTCCAGTGCTAATGTTGAAACCAGTGTAGCAGGGATTACGTTATAATTAAAAAAAAAAAAGGGTACATTATGTTAATTGCCACTCTAGCTTGTGTGACCTGCAGAGGGAATACAAATATGATATATTAGACCACTAATTGATAATAATAATTATTCTTTTACCCTACTGATAGTGGGGCTTGTAATATAATTTTGTAGTACATATTTATGATCCAATTGTGTTCAAATGTTTATGAAATTTTAGGAGAATTGACAACTTCATTTTGACTCCAATGCTTTGAGATTGCATAACTGTAATAGAGAGACACTTGCAGAACTGCATAGCATTAGATAGAAGCTTACATCTGACAAACATTAGTGAGATTTTACTTTTCCTTGGATCCAAGGGAGAACAGTCTCTGTAAGTAGAAAAACATTTTGCAGAGGCTGCAAGAGGAAAGACCAGAAATTCCTCTTCAGTGTTTTCCAAAAATAGCAAGATTTGAATAAAGTTGCATGTTTTAACATGCATCAGAGAAAAATAATTGACATGACCTAAATTCAGTACACTAGTTCTCTGTGTTATTAGCTGATAGTTAATTACTAGCATATTTTTTCATCCACAAGTGCGGAGGGGCTGTACATTCTCAGCTTCCACACAGGAAATATTTTATTTATTTAGCTTGAAGTTTGTGCATATCCAAATGCACGCAAAGTATTTGCCTAGTGACCTTAGAGTGAATTAGTTGCACAAACTCTCCCCCTTCCCTGATTTCCATTTCATTTCAAGTGTGCTGCTTGGCCTTGGTTTTGATTGCAGTGGTTTTATTGTGTTTTCATGATGAACAGAAAAGCTAAGCCAGACCACCAGACTCAAGTAACCTCCTTTCTGAAAGCGGAGATAACATGGATTGTGCCTGTGGCCTAAGATGCAGAGGATTTCCTAAGATTCTTTGGATCCCTGGCAGACAAGCATTCACTGTGAAGTGCTTCAAAAAATTGTTGTGTCAACAAAACTGGAGTGTGTGGGAATGTATCAACTAAGGGGATAAGGCATTCAAGGACTAGATGAAGTGCATATAGTAAGGAATTAATTCCGTGGGAAAAAGGAAGAAACACAAAATATGAGGGCTGGTGTTCCATAAAAAGAAAAGCTTAATGGTTTAGGCAGATACAGCTTTGAGAGATGGGTGTTGAACCTTACCAAATAACCCCCAGCAATTTCACCAAATTTGCTTTACATGTCAGGCTTAAATCTGGAATGTCTAAGAATATTTTCATTCTGAAAAACTTTTGGGGGCGGTGGGGGAAACATTTTATGGAATGTGTTTCTATTTTGCTATTATCCATTTGACAAACAAACAATATTGTTTGTTTTTAATTGTTTCAATAAGTTGGTGGCTAGAATATCTTTAGAAGGATTAAAATAGCATCTATTAAATCATAACATGTTGTAGCAGAGAAGGAAACATTAGATCAATATACTTTGTTCTGACAATTCCTCATGAGTTTTAATATGCAGTGCGTTTATGCTAAAATTCAGTACATTAAAAAGATTCCTTGAGCATCTGTGCATCACTGAATGCTTTGTTTGGGTCATGCCTTTAGTGGTATGAGGGCTTGCAAATCTGTGTGGGGGTGGAGAGGAATGACTCTGTGCCCACGTGTGAGCTTTTCTGTAAGTCGGGTCTATTTTTGGTATGCAATGAAGCAGAGGTGCAGAGCAAAAATAGGGGTTCAGTCGCAATGTGAAGGGCTTTAAAGTTTTCCTATTGTGGGAAGTGCCTACCAAGCTCTTAGAGCAGTTGCATTAGTGTCCATGGGAATATTTGGAGTTTAATTTAGCATGCTAGATTAGGGCCTAATACCTTAATTAAAGCTAACATTTTTAATACGTTTCCTGCAAACCCTTTGTGGCTGACTACAGTCGTGGAACAGACATAATATAAAGCCCATCTCTAGGGTTTTCTGTTGTTGGCAGCTTTATGAGAGCTGTCATTCTATTTCAGAGTGATGAAGCTCACCAGGGAACATAATCTTTAACGGAAGGATCCACAGATCTGACTAGACTTCTTAAAAATATTAATCCAAGTACCTTATGCCAGTAATGTACTGAAGTTCTACACACCTAGTACATTTAGACTAATGTTTTTATAAAAATTGTGATAAAAACTGTTTCAAAAAAGGCTTTGTTAATTGATAAAACAGCTTTTCTTCATAGATGCTGCTTAATTCTGTTGTCAGTTCACGTCTTTGGGATTTTCTGCTGTGAAGAAGAGTTAATGAATTGTCTGGACAAATTCAGGAATAACGTAATTAGGATTTTGTATAATTTGTAGACAAAGTGACAATCATTTGTATATTAAAGTGGTGAATAAAAAATCTTATATTAATTGTTTTTTAAATTCCAAAAGACAATCTCACTCACTCCTATCTGCTTTCCCCCCTGCCACACTTGCTCAGAGCGGTCGGTCCTTTCCCGCTGCCATCTCCTATTGTTGCGGTCAAATGACCAAGGAAGAGTGTATACTTCCTTTTGTGTCCTGTAGATAGGGGTTCTTAATTGATGACTGCTGCTTTCTTTCTGACAGAAAGGAAATGAATGG
Organism: Rhipidura dahli; assembly: GCA_013399225.1. NCBI lineage: Eukaryota > Metazoa > Chordata > Aves > Passeriformes > Rhipiduridae > Rhipidura > Rhipidura dahli. The sequence continues at coordinate 2,667,709 of VXAC01004740.1, read as the reverse complement.
CCAGTAGTGATTATAGCACATCTGTTGTTTTCTGGTGAGCATCCTGTACAGCAGTGAAGCTGTCTTGAAGACTTTTGTTTTGTTTTGTTTGGTTGGTTTTTTGTCCTCTTCAGGACTGGTTAATAGAAGGGGTACAGGTGACAGTATTGTTCCTTTGCCACAGGTGTAGCCAGAGCAGAAAATCAAATTGCACACTGAAAGAAAATAATTTGCTTTTCAAATAACTGTATTTTACACACACACACACACGCACACACACATGCTTACAAAATCTTAAGGAATGTGCTTTGTATTGGTTGCATGTGAGTCCTGTCTTTTTAGTCAAGTCACCACATTGTAGATTTAACTCTCCAAAATCAAGCTGGAAATGACTTCCTTTGGGGAAGGGGAGAAATGAGATAACATTCATACCAAGGACCCAAAAGCTGAAACATTCACATAGGTTTCACTACAGTTTCTAAGATTATGTTTCTGAGTCTGTGATATCGTTGTCCAACTCCTGCTTGAGCACCTACTGCTTGATGTGTTGCAGCACAGGTCTCAGAAGGGCTGAGGAATAAACTGGGGAGCTCTGTGGCATGCTCCTGCTCTCCCAGAGAGCAGGTTTGGCATATATGGAGCTCCTTACCTGGCTTTACAGATGACAGGCAAAGAAGTTTTGGGGACAGATGAATGGTGAGCCATCGGTAAGTGTCTGGCCTTAGAGAAGAATGGGACTTGATGCTGGGGAAGACAAATGTCGGGAGAAGTGATTGAGGGAGGCCAGTAAAGCAGCTGGGGGAAGTAGGTGGTGGTAGCAGAATGTATCACAGTTTGTCCTTTCCATCACACCAGCTGCAATTTCCCCACAAGATTTTCTTTTTAACTCTTGTATTATAAAGATGTGAAAGTGGTATGCACTCTGTGTTATGCAAACCTGAGTGTGCATTGGCCATTTTGTTTTCCCTTGCCGTGCAAAATGCTTGAAAAACCATTAATTTTAAGAGCTCTGTAAGTCTGAATTCTTACCACTTATTTAGTTGTTATTTATGCCTTGCTTTTGCTTTCATCCTGTTTAATTGCACCATATCTTGTAAGCAAGATGCTAATGCTCTGCTTTTGCACAGAATTGGTACTTAAAAAAAGAGTTCATGTTGGGCTTGGATGCACCTGGTTAACCAAAGTCAGTGGACTGGGTAGTGCTGCACTCTTCCTTGGGGTTTTTTTTCAGCCTGTTCTTGTCACTTGGAATCCAGAGAGCTGCTCTGTCCCTGCCCTCTTAGGAGATGATCCCTTAACAAAGGGTGTGTTGAGATGTACAGCTTTCTATCCCTAAGATGCTGCTGTTTAGCTGGAAGCTTACAGCCTTCCTTAAGCTGGACATGTTTTTTGAAGAGCAAATGCACCTGGCCACTAGAGATGGCAAAAGTGAGTGAGAACATTCTGTGCTGTAGGTGAACACCAGCATGGCAAAACCCATGATACCATATGTGATTCCTGCTGCAGCTCATGTCCCAGAGCTCCATATGCCCCTATGGTGCTGGTAGAGTGGCCATCAGAACTGTGACCCCTCCTTTGGCTTCACTTTCTTCTGTACTCCAAACCTGCAGACAATGTGGAGCATTCACCTGTGTAATTATCCAGCATAAATATAGTTAACCTATAGTTGCTCCTTAAGCAGAACAAACTTCAGGAAATGAAAAAGCAGGTGACATAACCCCAAATTTAAATTGAAATTGGGTGGGGTTTTTTTCCTTCTACCTAGTGATAAAACTGGGTTTTTTTCCCCAAAGACTTATCTAAAAGTAATTTAAGCAAGTAGAGTAATCCTTTTGCTTTCTGAGTGAGATACACAGAAACCCTGTTCATGCCTCCAAAGCCTTTTCAACATCTAGCCTATCCCCACAGGATTTCAGAATTATCCTGCATGTCTTGGCAAGCATTATGTTGTAGCTAAATATTACTCATGGCAAAAGCCAAGTAACTCAGGAAAAACCCACAGAACCATTCAAAATTTATTTGTTCAAATTTTTGTAAATTCCATTTTATGGATCTCCTAATAGATTGAGCTTCGTAAAGAGTGCATTTTTAAGAAACACAGTAAAATGATAATTTGAGCTTTTTGTGATTCTAAGCACTACATCGATAGATTATTCTGCACCACTTGAATTACTTGTGAGAAACACGTGAATATTTGTGTGGCTTAATGTACTCAAATTACTACATAGGAGTTTGCTTAGATGTCTTTATTATGGAATCCTGGCTTTGGGAACAGAAGTACCTTCTTTTATCATGAGTTAAAGATGCAATATATGACTTAGAGCACCACTATAAATGGTTTTACAAAATTTTCAAAGACAGCTCTTTGAGTACATATGCATTGATGAGTATACTCATAGGCCAAAATTCTATTAAAAATTAAAAATACTTCTTCCATTGGGGCAGATACTCGTTAAAGCTTGATAAATAGCTCTTCAGTAAAAGAAATTTCAACAAGACCTTCAACCTCTAAAAGAAAGATTAGCTACTGCTTTTTTTCAGCACGGACACCGCTTTGAAGAAACTGAACATCTGGTTTCCTTCTGAGAGAATTATGTTATGTCCACTTGACCCTTTGTAAAAGTAAATATTTTTATTAGTTATGTTATGTAGGAATTTAAAAAAAAAAAATTAATACATGAAGAAAACCCCAATCTTTGCATGTTTAGCTTCAGTTACAGAAGTGCGACACATGAAATGATCTCATGTTCTTAATTCATGAGTTTCTATTGTATTAAAAATTATGCCAGTATGGAATTTGGTAAGAGACATAACTATGACTTTCCTTTTTCTTTGTTTTCCTTTTCATACAAAAATATTTCTTTTTCTCCCTTGTCCCCTCCCAGAAGTATGTTTGTCAAACCACAGACATTTCAGCCCTTGCTCCTTTCCTTCAGCTAGGGCTGTAAACTGTACTTCCAGGGTAAATCCACCTGGTTTATGTTTGTTTACCACACCATTTAAATGTGTAAAGTTACTTAGTAAAGATAGTTCTATGTTTTGACTGTGATCAAATAGAGGTTAAGGTTTATTGGAGATGTAGCTTCTAATCCTGTTTTCAAGGTAGAATAAAACAGACATCAATATCATAGTTGTTATATTTGTTTCTTCTGTGTGGAAATAGATTACTTGAGGAAAGTGCCCTCCATGCATCACAGGTTTAAACACAAATGTTGCTTGTTTTGTGCCAGTATGAGACTGAGTGGATATGTTTTAAAATTCACAATGCAGCCTTTTAACTAAGGAAAGGCATTTGGCTTAATGAAATGTTGCACTCGAGAAATTATTTTACAAGTCAAGCCAGTTAGGAATTTTTCAGCCAAAAAGATTTTGTTGGAAAATAACAATTTATTGAAAACAGAATATTTCACAAAGCAGTTTTTAACAAAATTATCAGCAAGAGGAGTTTTTCAGATATAGGATTGTAAGAAAACCTGTGTCAGTTCCCTGGAAAAATAACAATGTAACTTAAAACTCAAGTGAATGCTATCTCTCTGGAAAGTTCTGTCTCTATTTTTAATGTTTGTTTTTTGTTTTTTGTTTTTTTTAATTATAGTTCTTTAATGATCTCTACCTCTTTCTCACAAGGAACATGGCTATTTTCAAAATTCTACTTTTTATTTTTCCATAAGTGGGTAAGATAGCTTGCTAGTTGATTCTACTCTACTGATGTCAATTTTTGCAAACTGTTCCCATTGAAAAGGTTCTTCCATTGTTTTAATGCAAACTTGGTGACAAATGGCAGACATGACATGACTCAAGTCATGACAAATGATTCCCTCTGTTCCTTTTCATTCCCCATTTGACATGTATCAAAAATCTACTGGTGACTTATCTGTGCAGCTAAGACCTGCTCCAAATTCTTATAAATTCGATTTGCCCCATTTGTTGTTGTTATTTTTGGTCTAAATTGTGTTGCTTATGTAATAGGCACCATAAGTGTCTGTCTCTTTATTGAATGTGCCAGTGTTGAGGGTTTATTAATCTTCAGGGTGACATAAAGCCTTTCAAAAGACTGCTGTCAGAGTAGACAGCTTTTGATCAAGTGGGTTGCAGGAAAATTGAGGACGTTTGTGCCAAATCTGTCTAGTGTCTAAACCAAAAATACAGAGTTTTTGTGTTTATTTTGGGAATAGGTTCATAGCTGTATGCTTGCCTTGCACAGCAATATTTATGAGAAATGACACTGAAGTGGACTTTAAACAGCACATTATAATATAAAATGGTACTGTGTCTCTGAAGCACATCTGGTAATGCAAGATGTAAAGCTTTTAATTTGGTCAGGACAATGAGTTCTTTATGAATTGGGGCTAGCCCATTGAAATGAGTTTGTTCCTGAATTAATGATGATGGAGGGTGGGGAATTTGGAGTAATGACCATCTGCTGGGTTGTTGATGTCCAGCAGGCTTTAAGAGACAGAGTGACGCCTGTGGTAACATGCTTGTGCAAATCTTACTATCTGTATTGTTACTATGCATAGAACAAGGAAACAAAAGATGGATGAAACCATAAAAAGTAGGTAATTTTTGTGTGAGTGAGAGGACTGTCTTCCAGGGATTGAAACTCACTGTTATTCTCCATTCCTGAGAACAGCTTGATTTACTCCCAGCCCCCAGGTGAGATGACAGGCAAAAAATCTAAATGCTTTTTACTCCAGGGACTGGAGAAGCCCCATGCAATTGTTGCTGTGCTTCATCTCCTGTGGTGCAGCAGTGCATATGTGATAAATATGAGTTCCTAGCTCTTCACCCTTGTTGCTACTCCATGTTCCTAAATTCTATTTACCATGCTATTCCATGTACCTAAATTGCATCCTAAGATTAACTGCCTGAAATGCTAATTCTCATAAAGGTGTTCAACAGTCTTTCAGCACTGAGAGTGGTGCATGTTTCTTGAGATTGTCAAATCCTATTTTGTCTTACCCATACCTTTATGAGACACAAGGATGAAGATACTTGAGTAAATTTTGTGGTGTAAATAAGTCTATAATTGAGGGAGGCCTGAAATTCCCCTGCACAAGTAATTTCCTTCCCTGCTTTCTTGGATGAGAAAGGGATGATTTTCTTCCCTGCTTTCTTTCTTCAAGGTGAGTGGCATAAGCCACTTCATGCTTGCTGAAAGTGAGATTAGTAGCTGGGGGTTTTCCTTAAAATGAACTGGCAGTACTGGTAGAAAAATGCATGCTTCTTTCTGTGTATGTGGAATGCACAAAGTAAACACACATCTATTTATAAGTAGGCATCATACAAATATCTTAATATCTCTATAGTATCATGCTTCCTGCCACTGATCTTTATCACTAAAAGTAAACAAAAAATTTTTCCTTGATGATTCTTATGTATTAATCTAGGATTGCAAACCTCTACTTCCAAAAATGCTGCTCATGGTAGATACCTTGAAGAATACAGTGTCCATGGTGTTCTGATATGATTGGGTGGAATATTTCCAAAGTGTATTTCACACTATATGAAGAGTTAGTTTACATTTAGGGTTTCCCTGCAGTGTGCAGCATCAGGCTCACACTTAAGAATAGGTGGAGTGGCAGCCTTCTTGGGGGAGGCACCAGCATCCCAGAGGAAAAGTGGAATGTAAACCACTGCCCAATAATCAGGCACTGGGGAATCCATGTGCTATCTCCTTCAGGCTCTGAATCTGTACAGCATTCAAGTTTTCTTCCTAACACATTTCTTTTTCTTTATTGCAGCTAAAAGGCTGAAAATCTTTTTTTCCTTAGGTATCTTCTTATAATCTTGCTAAGTAAGCACTCTGATGCATCAAAGTAGATCTTTGATGGAGTACTTGCAGGTTGGAAAAAAGAGCAAAACTGTAAAAAAGTCCACAGAACATGTATGTGGTTGAAATAGACTTTATTATCTGTTTCAGTTTTAATACATGCTTGAATTGGTAAAGGAACCAAAATTAACGTTTTTGTAATTACTTCTCTGAGAAGTTCTCTTAATTCCTTAGAGAAATACACTGAATCTTCAGCTTCAGAGATTTGAGGCTGGTAGTTACAGGTAATCTGTTTTAACTAGTAACTTTTGTAACAAATTAATTATCAAACAGTTGAGTTTCTGTGCAAATTTTGCTGACAGTTGGCTTTGGAAAAAATAGAAAACAATTCTAGACACACTATAAAGGTTATGTTAATTCAACCCATCAGAGTTTACAAGATTCAAACCTCCTTCCTTAGTTTTGTAGTTTTTGTAGTTTAGTGTTTTTGCTTGTTTTTTTGCTTGTTTGCTAGTAAGAACAATTTGAAAGAAGTACCACATGGCTTACATGCTATAAAATACATCAATCTTTTCTTACATTTAGGTGTAAAATCTCAAAGCTGTCAAAAATAAAGGTAATTTTGAAGTTTGGGAGTTGCCTTAACGTTCACTGTCGTTGCTTTTGTTAAGTATCCTGGGTTTCCCACAGGTTGGGGGGTAGATGCTAAAATGAGTAAACAGTTTTTAAAAAGTTTGACCTTTGTTTTATAACTATGATTGATTGCAGCTTCTTTCCCAGCTTTAATAGTTTTTGCTTAAACTGTTTTACAGTTGGATTTAAAAAGAAAACCCAAAACACTCAAACCACAAAATACTCCTTTCCATTAAGGATCTGCTTTACATTTCAAGCTGGCATTAGCCTGGTAGTGTCACAGGGATGCCCAGACTTAAGACCTGTGTGTGGAACAGCTGAAAGAGGACTTTTCTTGCTACAGGAGAGCTGGGCAACTGCCTCTGAACTGTCCTTTTGGAAAAATCTCTTGCTCTGACACAGTGGAAGGAAGCATCCACCATTTGTTGGATACACAGCACATGACAGTTGCAGAGAAAGATTTCTGGAGGTACAGAGACAGAATGTTATGCTCCTTTTTGAAAGGTTTGTATTGGTCTGTTTTAAAGGTCAGGACTGAAAGGTAGAAGCAGACCTTGACACTGCCTTTGGCAAAAGCATAAGGGAAGAGTAGTTCAACTGCAGGTAATTATACTTTCTCCTCTGCAGAGAGTATGGTTGTCTTTTTTCCTTTCTTCTCTCCCTGTTCTGCTTTTTATGCCAGTGTGTGTTCGTCTGTCTGTGTTTCCATTCAGAGTTCTTTAAATCTTTGAAGTGTGAAATGAAACTCAATTCAGTTAGGGAAAAAATTGTTTGAAACTATGTGTCAGCAAAGGTTTATGAGCATAGGTGGCCTGAGAGAGGAGCCCTGTAAGGTTACACCTGTGTAAAGTTCAGATGGGCCTGGGAATGTTCCCAGGCCTGGAAGAAGATGGTCTGTGATGGTCATGTTTGCTGGTGTGATATTGGGAAAGGATAGTTAGCCTTCCCCACAGACGACTTCCAGGCATGACCCTGTCCCAAGTGCAGTGCAGCCATCACTCTTTAGAGATGACTTTTATGTACCCTGTTTTGGAGAGTAGGATTATTCATTACAACAGATGTGTTATTGTCCCAGCTTGCTTTTGCACTTTTTGGGTACATGTAATGCATTCATTTAAGAATAGCCTTCATTTTTCTGATGATGAAACCCTGCAATGTGATCTCAGCATTTATTCAGCATCAGAGAATCTGCAGGTTGGTCCAGAAATCCCATGAGTGTTTTTACTGTGGTGGCCTGAGTCACTTTTTATTTGATGTGAGCATATCATCTCCTCAGTCAGCATTTCTCTGCAGTCTCTTTTAGCCCCTTGCTTGGGTAAGTTTGCTCTACAGAATTGCTAAGGTTTATTTCAAAGTGAATTTCTGGGCTGTTTTTTTTGTAGAGAGAAATGGAGGAGTTTGGAACTGGGAAAGAGGAAACAGAAGAGTTTGGAACCGACTTGGCACTTTGTTAGACTGATATGCCCTGGTGGGTGAACACATAGTGATGACCATTGGGGAAAAAGTGATAGTAGCACTGGGAATACTGCACAGGTTGTGGGAATGGTGACAGGATGAGAAGGAGATGGAGTAACTGTCATCAAATTTAAAGGGAGCAAATTCTTCTATCCCTCTGGTCCTCTTGCCTAAATGCAGCAAGGCTCAGAGAGCTATAGAATCTCATTTGCTGATCAAGAGTGTGGTTCCTGCTTTTTGTGGTAATATACATAGCTCTTTGTGTGTGTTTGAACTACAGCAGGGACTTTTTTTCCTGTTGCCTCACTGAATAGGCTGGCATAATCTGAGAGTGAGGCAGGGCCAGGTGGTTTCCTTGCTCTGCTGTGCCTCTTGCTGGGTTCAGGGGGAGCCTGATGTTAGTATGCACTCTGTGTGCCTGTGTTCCTCAGAGGACAAAATGTGGCCTAGGCAGCAAGAATGGAGGAGCTGAGATTTTTGTGTACTAAGGATGGTATTACATAACTTGAACAGCATTACTGGAATACCTCTGTGTTGTTTCAGTGCATCAGTACTTAATATTTGAATGAAACATTAAGGTTTATAAATGGTTAGTTGTGTGTCTTGGCAGTGCTTTAGGTTTGTTCCCCAATTAATAAACTCAGAAGGCTGTTTTGCAGAAAGTTCACATAAGTTATTTCTCCCCTTAGAAGTGGAAGAAAAGGAACTTTCATCTGAATTCACCGGGCTTAGCTCTGAAATTCAAAAGGCTTTGGAAATTGGCTGAAGCTCTTGGTACTGACTTGAGTAATATCCCTTTGAATATTTACTTTAATCAAACCTATTTAGAGATTCCCCCTCACACCCTGTCCTTATTTTTGTTGGTTTCCAGTACTAGATCAAATTATCTATGAATTATAAAGCTGTTTTCTTAAAAATAGGTTCTTCTGGAGTTTTCAGTGATATTCCTGTAGCTGGATTTTATGCTATTTTAGTACAAAATAGGTATTTCTTTGTTTCTGTGTTTGAAAGAGAAGTCTAAGTCTTTTCCTTATTTTCTTTTCTGAGAAGGTGAATGAAGTATCAAAGTGCACAATGGTTCAGACTCCATGTAGTTGTCGAGAATTACTTATAAACAACTGATTGATCAAACCATGTCTCTTAGACTGATGTAGAAAGGAGAAAAACACTCAGCTGAAGGAAATCAACTTTCCAGCTATAATATTTGTAAGTCATGTTGTATTTTCCGCATGTTTTATTTCCTGAATGGAAGAAGTATTTTGGTCAGGGGCAAGTGAAGGTCTGCATTTGGCAAGTCAATATTTACTAAGAAATCAAGCTCTTTTGAGAAAGAATAGTGGAGGTAAGAAGCTTTATCTATTTATATAGAAGGAGTTTCCATGTCTAGAGAATAGTGCAGTTTAACCCAAAAGAAATGTTTATTCAACAACTTGTCACCTGCTTCCATCAGAATGGTCATTCAGATTCCTTTGGAAATTCTGGCAGGTTAAAGATTGTTACCATGAGTAGTTTCCCTTTTACCAGTTTTAGTCTCCTAGACTCTATACTTGTGCTGATCATGGGTGAATGAAATCATTTCCTTTCCATTTCTAGTCCTATTTCATCTGATATTCCTTATTCTTTATAATGAATGTATTTAATGAATATAAATATATATATATGCATGTGTTCTGTCAGAGATTAGGCATGAATGTGATTTGAAACTGTAGTTTCTCATGTGCAGTTCAGTGGCACAGAAGCCAGCTGGGCTACGCTTGCAGTTACAGAGCTCTGAACTGGGGACACGCTTTCAAAGCTGATATACAACAAGTGGGCTCTGGCTTCTCCATCCCAACTAGTTAGTGTGTTCCGTAGATAAGTGCAAACCTTGGCTCTAGAAAGAGTGTTGTTTGCAAGCCACGCTTCAACAGTTGTACTCTGGAGTGGCTTGATAAATAGTGGAGTGTTTTTACAGGAAATGTCCCAATCTGAGTTATGAGGCCATTCATTTGGATAAACTGCAAGGGAATGTACACAGTGCTGTTAGCTTGTCTGTTATTAATTTCCTCTCTTTTAACATGTGTGCGCAGTGTGTATATAAATATATATACATATATACACACACAGAAGTATGTATTCTCAAAGCAGGGAGAAGGAAAAGCTGAAGGAACATGAAGGGGTCCTACAGTCTGAGCTGCCTGAGCCAGGGCTGGGGGTCTGCCAGGTTCGGCGGCGTTTGGAGCCTGGAACATGTCAGGGCTCAGAAAGCTTTAACTGTTGACTCTTTTATGTGATTTGCTGTGTTGTTTCCTAATGTTACATACTCTGTGATGGAAACAAAACCCCAGAATTTTCATTAATGATACTGTACTGTAGTCAGAAAGTTAGATGGATTTTTTTCTGATGGCTGTGGGTGAAAAAGAACCCCAACAAACATGTTTCAGAGGGCATGCGTAAGTAGCTTTGTTATGCATGGCTGTACTTTGGCTAGCCACTCAAACTACAGTTTCTGGAAAAGCCAACTGAGTATTACTTGTCCAATAATTATGAAGTCCATGTCTAAACCTCTCATTTCAGCAGTAATGCCATATGCAGGCAACTGCACTTGAAGGAAACACACAAATGGGCTCTGTAGGAGCCCATTCTCCTCAGTGAATCTGTGTCTGAGTCTTTCCTTATAAATGTAATGGTGTCACTGTGTGTTATGGAGACAAAACTAGTGAAGGATCTACATACAAAGCAATAATTATCCATTATTCTGGTTTTAAGTAGGCTTCCCCTTCTTGAACATTCCCCTTGTCAGCAATGCCAAACCAAACATTCCTCTGTATCTTCCCCTCCACCCCCTCTTTAGCTCTCCAAAAGAGTTTACAGTAGAGGAGGAAAATATAATTTCTCTCTTCTTACTTGGTTTTAACACTGTTAACAAAAATCTTTTAAAAAGTAAATGGACTTTCTGGACAGTGCTGACATTTTTGTCTTTCATCAGTATGACCTTATTCTGAAAGTTCTGTGGTTTTCTTTTACAATGAGGTCTGAAGTTATTTCTTTGAAAATACACGGTGAACCCAAACGTATTATAAGTATTTTACTGAAGAGATGTATCAGCCTAATGGGAGTTGATGCGCACTAATTTCTCTGCTGTTAGCTAAACTGGAAGAAAAATAGAAGTGCTTTGAAAAAAATATGCACATGAGATAATAAATTTGTGATTTTATTTTGGTGCAAAGCAGCATTTTGTGGTTTGTTGGTTTTTGGTTTTTTTTTTTTAAGGAGCTTTCAGAAATGTGTTTCTGTGAAGATAATAAATACCTCTGAAACAGCTGACTTTGAAAAGAACTTTTCTGTATTTATACTCCTGAAAAGCATTGGGCTGTTCTGTACTCTCTGAGTATTTGCTTTTGGATGCACCTTATCTCTGTCAAGTTGTCAGGATTTACGTAGCATACTGGTTATGTGAGCTGAGGAAGATGTCATTCCCTATCTCAGTGCCTTGACTTTGGCCCTACAGAGTTAAAATGCATACAAATTTCATTCTTCCCATAGATAATAGCTTTTTAGTGACCTTAAATATCAAGAATTTCTCTGTAAGAGGGCTATAGGGTTTTAATTTAAAACGAAACAAGCCCCAGAAAAACCTTCATTATTATCATAGTCTTATGATTTCAAGAGAAACTACCCTGCATCACAGACACAGCCTCATGTCCTTACTAAGCGGATGGCAAGGTTGTTTCCTTTCTTCTGACGAGTAAGTGTGGCAAAGTTAGTGAACTTTGGTTGGGTATCAAGAAATTTCCTGAAACAGAAATGGCAATACAGCAAGGAAGTGTCAGAGGGTGAAATGCCTGCAGACACGGTAAGATTGTTTCTACCATTGTTCGATCCAGTTCATTCAGGCATATTGGAATTCATTGGTATGTTATCCATCACTGTAATATTTATTCAGCACATAGGACTGGATTTGCATATTATAGTTTATTTTCACTGTTATTTTACTTGTTGCTGTAATTGGATTCCTTGTGCTCCAACAACAGCTTTGCTTCCTCGCAGCCTGCTTTGATTTTATTTCTTCTCCTACTCGAGCCTATGGTGAAAGGATGAATTTGCACATCAGTGGTCTTTTCCAAGATGATGTTCAGTGATACCCCAAGTACAGGCCTCAAGCAAAAAGAGAGGTGTCTTTTTAAGTGCTACACAACCTCTCTAATAGAAAAACAATTTGGAGGAGGCTTACAGCCTGAAAAAGCAGGTACCAGGGGCTCTTTGCTATATATGCCAGATGCAAGTCTGGAGGGTTTTTTGTTTGTTAGTTTTGCTCGTTTTTTCTTGTATAAGGGAGAAATGGGAACACAAGTTGACTGTTAGGATGCTAGCTGGGTTATTGCTCTTGTTTGCTTGTTTGGTTTTTTTAATATCTGTGAGTGGCATGGAACAGCAGCAGCAGCCCTTGTCCTTAATCAGGAATCTTAAAACTGTAGTTGCTGAGCATCAGAGACTGGATGTGAAAAGGAATGAAGAAGGACAGAATGTGAAAAAGACTAAAGAGGGACTCTGTGTGTGCATCTCTCTGATTGTTTATTAGCCAAATTATCATCTTTCCTAATTGTAGCAAAGTTCAGAGCTTTGAAAGGAATTTGAGTAATTCTGAGATAAACAATGCTGAAATTCTTTCTTCTTCAGTTTCCTTTTCTTAACCATATGCACTATAAACCAATCTCTGCTGTTGAAGAAGTTTGACAGGTTCACATCCAGCTCTGGAATGTTTAGGAATTTTTATTTTTCTTCATTTATTGAGCCAGAACTTCTGGCTCAGCAGTGAGGTTTAAGCTCTGCACCTCACTAGAATGAAATCATAAAATGACTTTGCTTGGAAGAGATCTCAGAGATCATCTAGTTCCAGCCTCCCTGCCATGGGCAGAGACACCTTCCATGAGACCAGGTTGCTCTGAGCTCCATTTAAATTGGCCTTAAATACTTCCAAGGATGGGGCATTCGCCACTTCTCAGAGCAACTCCTTCCAGTGCCTCACCACCCACAGTAAAGAATTTTTTTCTTATATTTCATCTAAACCTATGCTCTTTCAGTTTGAAGCCATTCTCTCTTGTCCTATCACTACATGCTCTTGTAAAAAAATCTGCCTCCAGCTTTCTCATAGGCTCCCTTCAGGTACTGGAAGGCCACAATCAGGTCACCCTGAAGCCTTCTCTTCTCCAGGCTGAAGAATCCCAATTGTCTCAGCCTTTCCTCCTGGGAGAGGTGCTCCATCCCTCTAATCAACTTGATGGCCCTCGTCTAGACTTTCTTCAACAAAATACAAGCAACTACAATGCATCTGTAGTTGTATTTTCTCTTGAGAAAGATGAAAGAGGAGGGGATGGTAGTGACCAGTCTACCTAATATAGATTAAAAAAAAAAAAAAACTTTAAACTTTTTTTTCCCACAAAATCTGAACACTTACCTGAAATGTGTAGTTGGAAGGGTGAATGGTGAACAAGGCAGAAGTGCAGTTGTAAACCCAACATTCAGAAACTGTATTTAGGGTGACATGGTTAAATGACTGTGTAAATTCTAACAGTATCAGAGAATTTTTTGAGGGGAAAGTCATGTATTCTGTTTTTGGCAACTGTCAGGGTTCTGGCAATGGGTTTGACTGTTATCACTCTGTAAGGACTTCTACTTAAAATCCTGTAGTCTAAAGAGAGTGCTGTAGCTGGTGTATGTGCATAGTGCTTTTTGTGCTATTTCTGCACTTGGTATATGAATTTCTGAAGAGTCACAAACTAATGGTATTGGAAATAAGCTCTTGTAATAAAGAAAATATTGAACTGTGCATTCTTGTCTATGTCGAAGCATTTGATTTTATTTTTAAATGGGTTTGTTTCAAATTTAGTTTTCTTTGTGTGGCCCTAATTAGCACTTAACAGCAAAAGTAGTATTATCTAAAAAATGAAATCAGAAAACAATGTAAGGGTAGCTCAGTTAAAAGATTTTATCTCTTTCTTTTTAAAGAAAGTAAAGAAAACTATGCGGCTGGTTGGTTTTTGCAGAGTAACTGCATGTAATGCATTACATGGGGCTCTTAATTTGCTCAGAAAATGCTTTGTGTGGAATACATTGCGTGCTTCACTGTATGCTTGTTGAGTAGCAGATTTCTTTTGAGTAGATGACAACAGTATTTTGTGATAACGATGGCTGTTCTTGGCAGCTATGACTTGCTACTGCTGTACTCACAACAGACTGTGCTGAGACTTGCCTCTAAGTCCCTAAATATCTTGGGACTGACCTGCTTATCCTGCTTATCCTTGGTTTTCATCAGCGTATATCAGGCATGTCCTGTGCTGAGACACCTTACCTAAGTCTGTCTGTTTTCCCAAGCTTAGATTCAAAGGAAAGTGTCTGAAGTGACAGACCTTCTGTATGTAAGTGAAACGTGATCTTTTGATAGATTTTTTTTCTTTGTTCATGTGGGGTTTTTTAACTTTAGTGAAAGCCTGGAAGAGCTGCTGAAATTAACTGCACTGTCTAAAGCCATGGGAAGAAGCAATATTTGTATGTAATTTGAAGAAATGCCCAGTGCTTTTCAAAATAATTCTGTTCATTCTAGTTGTAGGGAGTTTTGAAATAAGCAAAAGGTGGGATAGCAGCTAAGCTGTCAAGCCACCCAATCCCAAATCCGAACTCGAGTGCTAAGCACGACAATTCAGGAGCATTTTTGGCCCTCCCGCGACACGCTGACCGGGAGGGAGAGACAGATTCTGCTGCAAGCACTCATTTTTGTCTGCCAGCGGAGCAGCGTGTGGCAGCACGAGGAGCAGCAGCGAGTGCCACCTGCGGGAGCTCTGCTGGAAGCGGTGCCTTGCGAGCGGCTCCGAGGGGCAGCATCCCGGCAGAGCGCTGCCGCCATCGCCCAGCGCCGCGGAGGGGAGCGGCGGGCTGGTTTCTGTCAGCTCTCTCCAGCGCAGCCTGATTACATGCCATTTTGTGCAAAGCCGCGTGTCCGAGCTAAAAAGTGTTCGCAAAAATACTCATTAACGGTTCGTTTTTACAGAAAGAGCAGTGGTTAATTATACTAAGGAATTTCCGAGAAACTGCTCTGAAATGACTTGAGTTTGAAAGACAGCACTTCTGCTGAGCTGAGAAACTGCTGTGATCAGCACAGAGTTAATACATACATGCAGGAAATACATGCTTTTCAACAACTAAAGCTGGTGTCTTTCTGCTTAGGCTTTGAACATTTGCATCACAAGGGCATTTGGGGAGTGTCAGTCAAGGTTTTGATCAGCCTTCCTCCTCCCACCAGACCCCGTGGGGAGTCCTCTTTGTTTCACTTGGCCTAGAGGCAGCATTCACTGTTTTAAGTAAGGAACCTTGCAACGTGGTTGGACACGAACCAAAGGTTGAGTATGGCTTATCTTTTCAAGAAGTTTTATACAAAGTTTGAAGGCGAAAATATTGTGTCACATTCCCTCCTAGACCTCATATCCGGTGTCACTTTGTTAAAAATACCCTGTCTTGCCTTGCAGGCTGAAACATAGTGATTAGCTGCTGAACTCGATCTTCTAGTGGGTTTGGAAAACCATGACAAAAAACCTTGGAATAGCACTGGGGATGGATTCAGAACTATTGGAGGGATGAGAGGAAAGAGAAGACATACGCGTAGCAGTTAAACCGCAGAGGAGCCAGACTGCTCATTCCTTATATTAGAACATTTGGGATGTTTTTCACGTTCAAACATGGTGAATTACAGTAAGCCAGAATGAAAGTGACAAAGGGATTCTGTGATTTGGTCTTTGCCTGCTGGCAAAAATTTATGTATTTTGGATTGCAGCCGCAGCATGGATGATTAGCTCCAGAACCCAGGCAGAGGATGCTGTAGATTAAATATGTTTTGAAGAAGTAGGCAGGAGAGAGTGAGGTTAATGTCACTTTCATCAATGGGCAAATGTGTAAAGGGGGTTTTGCTCCCTCTTGCCAATATAGATCAGAGGGTCTTGTTTGGACCAGCTCATCTCTTGCTGCATTTGTATTAAGTTCCAACCGTTACTGCCTTTCTGTGGAAAAGAAAGTGAAAGGGTGACCTTTGGGAAAATCGGCAAAATGTGTAGCATCTTACCAAAAAAATCCACAAAACCCAAACTCCAACACAACCCCCAAAGCTGGAACATTTTGGTATGTGTTGATGCAGGGGGAAAAAGACTGGAAGATTCTTGTAGTACTTTGAAGGAGAGGGTTGTTGGAGAAGGGAAGCTGTAACTCACACCCACAGCCAGAGTGCTGCTGGCTGGGAATGAAAGGAGCCATTAGAATTCTGTGCAATTTTGAAGGAATAACTGTTAACTTGAAATAACGCTTGAACCTTAAACAGGTACTGCCATATTACTTAGGAAGGCTGAGGGGTGCTGGTGAATAGGAGCAGAAATGAGGCTTGGTTTATGTCCTCCTAACTGCTATCCTTTAGGTCAGTGTTATTTAGGGTTTCTTCCAGTGTCACTTCTCGGTTCATGTGAAAGAACTGTGTTAGTGTTAGCATATAAACTTGCTTTTATGGTTTATGTGACCTGGGATCAAAGCTATTCTCCTGGGGTTCAGAGCAGCAATGCATCTGCTCCAGAAGGGATTTTGTAGGCAAACAAATGGCAAAAACTAGATCAGGGACAGATGTGCTCTAGCAAAGATAATAAGCAGTGCTTAACAGCCCTAATGTTGAAGTCTGAGTGTGTTGATGTGAGTATGAATTTTACCATAGCCATCCTTGGAGTATGGAGTTCATCCTGAAACCTGAGAATGTGAGTGCTGGTTTTGGGGTTCTGTGAGTTGTTTTGAATTCAGAAATGCAACATCCAATACCAGCATGTCCAAGAAGGGTGTCTGAGCTGGCTGTTTCTGGGCATCCAATTGTCCTTATTTGTTTACAAAATATTTCATATCATAAAACCTACTAATATCTATTATCTTTCTACCTCTTGCACCTTTTTTTTTTTTTTATTGCAGTAGGAAGAACTCATCCAAATACTCTTTAAAAATAAAGCAGCAGATAGCTTTTCTGTTAACAGCACAGTACGAAATGCAGAACTTCAGTTGTTTTACATGAACTGATCTGTGTATATAAAGCACTGACTGTCTAATCTGTAAAAGGCTGCATTTAAAACTTATAGTGTTGTAAGGGAAGATGTATTTTGATTGTGAATAAAGTGGCCACAGCAGAATCTAATGCTGATAATGCTGATTGTGCCTATGAAAGAAAGGGGAGAAATGCAGTGTTTGTCATTGACTGGTGTCTGTATTTGACAAGTTTTTGAAGAAATCCAGGCAACTTTCTTAAATATGATCACTTCCAGCTATTTGGAACAGATGTAGACTAGGGGCCAGGGGTTTGACACAAAGGGAGAGGTTCAGGTTAGATTTTGGTTAGTGATGATCATTGTTCAACATAAATACATAGTTGGACTCCATAGTTACAACTGCAAACAGTCCTGTGACAAACAATAGTCTCTTTCAAGCTGCTTGATGCTTTTTTGAGAATACAGCAATAAATTGCTGAAAGAACAAAAGTGCAACAGAAGTCTTCTCTCCAATGAAAATTTGTCCATGAAACTTAAAAAGTGAAAATCGTGATACTTTGATTAACAGTGATTTTGAATAATTGGAAACCCTTACTGATGGTTTTCTTTCATTGGGGTTTTATTTGGGTTTTTTTTTGCAAAGTACAGCTGATTAAAGAGACAAGGAATATATTTGTCTGTTAAACACAAGTAATCCATATGTTTTGTGAGCATGCTTTTTAAAAAGTATTTTTAGCCACCTATGTGCTATAAATTTGAATGTTTTACTAATTCACCTACAATACACTATTGGTTTAGATGCTGTGTTTAATGGATCTTATGTTTTTTATAAGGTTAAAGCTGATTTGCAGTTTTTAGCAGCTCAGGATTTTAAAGGCAAATCAATATACTGGAAGGAACAAAAAATTTCTTCAGCTAGGACCTCCCAGTATGCCTGTTTGGGTGGCCCTAGCTGATTATGGCCCATGAAAATGCATGGTCATACATCTGCCTGGTTTTGGTTGCTGTTAAAGAGTTTTGCTTAACTGAGAAATGTAAACAGTATAGCTGTGTTTATTCATAAATTATCAATGCATATGTATTTCAAGTTCTCTTACTAGGATGTTCTGTGAAAAAAGTGCTCTGACTAAGCAATAGGTAGCAGTTTTGACTGATGATTTGAAAAATACAAGGTACCCCATGGACTACTAGAATAGCTGAGCCTGAGGTTCAGACACAATTAAAGCTATTTCAATAATTATATTGCAAGAATATTTGGAAGGGTCTAACAGGAATGTTTTTATAAATACTTAATCTGATTGATCTTGAAATTATTGCAAATTTCAGGATATTACTACTAATAAGATTGTCTGGATAAGTGGAAATTATCTGCATGGCAAGTGAGCAAGCATTACTTCCTTCTACATTTACTAGCAAGCTTGTACCCCAAATGATGCCTTTCTGCTGGATTTCACATGGGTCCAGCTTGGCCTTATTGCTGAGAGAGAGATTTAGTTTCCTAGTCTATGTATAGTATTTGTCAGAGATTTCCTTCCTAGATTAAAAGGGGGAACTTTATTTAGAAATAAAGGAATGCTCAACATTGACTTTTGCTTTTTGAATAATTCAAAATTTGGTGTGTTACAGAAAACAACAGCAGAGTTCTATATTTATTTTTTTTTAAGTTTTTTAGTATATCCTGCAATTTCTAGCAATAGCATGGAACTGGTTTGCATTAATGAGACATAAAGGGGGAAAGCATACTTTTTTAGAATTTAAAATATATGTGTTTGTGTGCTTCTAAAAGAAGTCACAAAATACTGTTTTGTGCCACGTTACTGGACAGTTTTTAGATGTAATGTTTTTAATTGACAATCAATTGCAAAAATGTTGAAGACTGTATCATATTTGCACCTGGTTGTATTATTCTGGTACAACTAATCTCCTGTAAGATTTAGAAAAAACAGCAACAAATTTCAGACTGTTTAATTCCTGAAAACCATTACAGACAGTGACAAGAATATCTGGGAAAAATTTCATCATGGAAAAGGTTTTTCAGGCATTGAAACAGGCTGCCCAGGGAAGAGGTGGAATCGCCATCCTTGGTGATATTTAAAAGACACACAGACGTGGTGCTTAGGGACGTGGTTTAGGGGTGGACTTGGCAGTGTCAGTTCAACAGCTGGACTCAGGGATCTTGGAGGTCTGAGAGCTTCTAGACACTGTTGTGCAGATGCACTTTTCTAGGCACAGAGGCTGGCTTTTTTCAGCCTGTTTTAACTGTGTTAAGCTGCCCTTGCAATCACTTTTTGTAATGCAGAGCTGCTGAACTGGTAAGTCTGTAGAAAGCCATTAGTGGGACTTTAGTTTTTAAAATTGCTGTGGATTATCCAAATGAGCTCTTGAAACAGAGTTGTTGTAGCTGTGGCAGGCCTGAACCTGTTCAATAAATACCTTGGTTTGTGTGCAGTAATTGAATGATCCAGCTTTCAAGTTACTGTTCCATTATTAAAAATGACAAGGTCATTCATTTGAATCCCACTTGCTTTTGTGCTGGGAATGATGGGTCATGCTCCATAGCAAGGGATAAGCACAGGAGCTCTATTAAATTTGGAGAAATGACTGTTAAGGTGTGTCTTACTTGCAGTAAAATTACTTTCTGGTATTGAGTTTTGATTACAGAAAAGCAAGGCTATTGCTTCCTTAGAAGGCCAAGTAGAAAAGGCTGGCCTACTTTAGACAAGAAAAAATTGGAATTATGTAAATAAAGATCAGGGCAGAAGAGGCAAGAAAAAGAAGTCTTTTTTTCTTACTTGTATTCAGCACCTCTACAAAAGTCACTAAAGAAGCCCAAAATTATTTCTGAGACTACTGATTTTAATTTTTTTTTGTCATTAACACGTCAGTGAGTGACCCTGTGAGCATTTTCATGGTGAAGATTACTTACATATTTATTTCAAGTCTATGCAACTCCAAACAACCAAAACCAGAAAACAGATGTTCAGATATCCATGTTTTTCCATTTTAAACATATTGTTTCTGAGTAAGTGATATACAATGATTTATTTAAAGTACGAAGTTTACAGAAAACATTTCTTGTATTTTAAAATTATTCACAAGTAAATGTAGAATTTCTTGATGACATTTCCGGTTTGAAATACACTGTGTGATTGTCATTCCTATCAACTTTTCTAATAAATCAGTGGGTAACTGAAATTTGATTTATAAACTGATGCAATGTTCAGAGAATATGTAGTGCATTGTTGAATGCAGAGGGTTAGACATGAACTTACCAAGTTTTAGAATTAGTTGGTATATTTATTCTACCCGACTGTTTAGTGACGATAAGCATAGATAATTAAATTTGAGTAATCTGTTTGAAGAAGAAATTTTATTTTTTAACTGTCTTCTGGAGAGGGGGTTTTGTTTAACAGGAGATTTATAAAGAAGTTCGGAGACCCCTAGGTGTTTATAGTTGTTCAAACCTCTGTTGTGGGCACACTTGTTTGTTCAGTGTGTGTGGCACTGTCCAGCTGTTGTTTATGAACTCATAATCCCAGACCTTCAGGTAGTTAAGTGCTATAGCTATTAATTTGGGGGACTTAGAGAAGATGTTTAGCTAGCTCACAGTCTTCAGTATATGTACTGTTGTGTGGATAAAACATCTATGTAAAGGACAAAGTAATTCCTGAGTAAGATGTGGTGGATTTTACCTTGAGAAGAGATGAATTGGCTGATCCAGGAAATCATATGTAGTAGAATTTTCATCAGTTAAATAGAAATTAATTTCCACCCTAAGGTTGGCTAGTGGACAGTAGCCTCATGTGTGTCTAATGTTTCTAAATATTTTACGTATTTGTGAATTAAATATGACAAATATACTTGCCCAGGAAAACACACCTGAAATACTATTTTGTGACTTAAACTGCTTAAGAAATCCTACAAATTTTGTATAGTTTGGTTGTAACGTAAACCTAAGCTCTTTATTGGACACCAGGGCAGAAATGTTTTAATTTTATGTCAGAGGATAGGATTGAAAATGAGCTATATGAATTTGAAAGCAAAATAATTTAAGACGGGAGGGGAAAAGATCCCTTTATTGGAGTTCAGTCTCAGTTCTGCTGCAGGGTTATCTGGGGAGGTCTCCCATAACTCTGGGTCTGATGGCTGTCTTGAAATCTGTACACCAGATCAGCTCTTTGCCGCAGTGTGGATAGAAACCAGATGATTCCTTTGTTAGAAATTAAGGCTGTACTGTGAATACTTCCAGTGCTGTGCACTCCATACAGTGCTGTACACAGCACTGAGCTGTGTGAATTGCCAGCTGAGGTAAAGTCCCTGTCCCACTTGGCACACAGACTCCTTCAGGCAGAGGATCTTCTTTGTTCAGATTTGTCTTTTCTTGATGCATCCTGTCTGATCATGAGGCTTTCATTATGTAAAATGGAGTGTCAGCATTGCTGGTGATGGGAAAATATTCAAAGGTGCTAAAAAGGACAATACAAAATCCCAGTCAGTATGTGGTGGCCACATGTTGACCATCAGCCAGTACCACAGAGGGTACATAAGGTTGCTGTAAGAGGACACGTGTTCATGTCTTCCTGAGAAGCCTTTTCTTCTCTGCCCACTGCTGTGCTGGAAGAAATATTGGTGCTTTACAGAGTAGTGAAGCTTTTAATTAGTGGGATTTTCTGTTTGATGCAGGCTGATGTGACCCTCTGGATGGTCACTTCATGGTTAACTTCAGCAGTACCTGAGTGTAAGCAGGTCTTCCACCCCAGTTCATAGACCTCTCACTAGAAATTACCTAAGGGATAAAAATGTATGAAATCAAAGACAGAATTTTCCCGGATTTAATTGGTGCTTTCAGGTATGAGAGGGCCCTTTTGTGCCTGCCTGCCTGGTGGTACATCCAACTGAGAGTCTGCTGAATGGTATTGCAGTTAATCCTGAGGGAGTTTGGCCGTTTACACTTCTTACACACAAACACAGAAACGCTGAAAGCTGAAAACCCATCCTTCACAGGGGCTGTGGAGCAGGGGAGTGCCTTAACTGAAACGTGCTGGTTTTGATGGAGAACTTTATTTGCTTTGTGTCCATTAGGTTTTACTAAGCCTGTGTCTGCAGAGATGCCAGATAAAACACCGGGTGCTACAGAGCCTGTGCCCAGAAGTGAAGGTTAGTAGTTTTCTTTCAATTTTTTGACTGTTGGGAAAAAAAAAAAAAAACCAAAACATTGGGATTCTGTGAAGAATTTTTTGAACTTAAAAACTGAGTTTCTCTTACTGGCCTTAAATTTAAGGGAGAGCTGAATTAGTATTGTATGTGCACATTTATCTAGATAGCAGTAAATTTTCACTTATTTTTGTGTAAGCTGTCCATCTCTCTCCAGCCCATCATCCATGATAGTACTAAAATATATAATAAGGGGAGAAGACCAGTGCACTGCTAGGATTTCAGTGTTGGAGATGATGTTTTGTCTCATTTGCTAAAGAGATCTTGTTAACAGAAGCCAGGTTTTTGTATGGGATACTTGAGTCTCACAAAACCTAAGCTGACATTCAAGGTGTGGGATGATTGATACAGGGAGGAATTGTCTGTGAGATTTTCACTAGATCAGTGGAATCTTGAAATGCTCAGTTAGACCATTTTGTTTGTTCTCAAGGTCTATTAATTTTAAATTCACACACCTGAAGTTTTGGTATTTGGTTTCTGGGACAATTCATTCTTTGAAAACAATTGTAATCCTGCTAATTTGATTCCTTTCTCAGAATCACTACTGGATGTGTCAATAAAAATACTTTATAAAAATTTGCTATTTCATGTGACGATTGTGAGGTGTTTCTGACAATATTGTGTAAAAACTACAGTGGCTCTTGTATATCCTTGCTTTCTAGATCCTCACACAAGGGTGATATTAATCAAAATGTGTGTTTTAGTTTGATTAAAGCCTACAGCTTGACTGGTTTATTCTATGCCTCAAGACAGACATCTCAAAATTTAGTTCTAAATATTTTAGTGGATTTTGAATCTCAGTTTTGGCATTTGAAATGCGTGGAGAAACATGCTGCAATAATAATTTCAAGAAGTGCATCAATAATAGTAGAGAAAGGCATTTCTCTTCATGTAAAGGGTATTGAATTATGTTTGACTGCACAAGGCCTTTTTAAAATTTACTGTAAAGGTTAACACATGTTATTGGGATAAATCTCAACACAAGAGGAGAAGCAATTACAGCTACTCTTTTAAAGACTGAGCTCTCTCTGATTCACAGGTTGTGTGTTACCCTTATAAATAAATACTTATGCTAAAAGCACTGGAGTGAGTCCACCTGAAGCAAAAGCCTGCAATAAAATATAGCTAACTAAAATGATGAGATTATTCTGAATCTTCATTTTCAAATTGCAGTTATCATTGTATTTTGTTGTAATAAGAGCTCATGATATTATTCCAGAGTCTGTATAAAATATCCTTCCTCAGCTGGTTAGAGCAGGATGCTGATAATGCCAAGGTCACAGCTGTGACCCCTGTATGGGCCATTCACATTGGAGTTGGATTGGTGATTCCTTGTGGGTCCCTTCCAACTCAGAATATTCTGAGTGATTCTGTGTGTGCACTTTAACAAATGCAATCTTTACCAAAACAAAACTTGGTTTAATTTGGATGCTTTGTTTTTAATTCCTTTTTCAAAACTAATTTTTATATGTTAAAAAAAGGTGAACTAATGAATAACAATGAATCTTCTCAAGAGACCTGTTTTTATATACTCTACTGTACATAAAATATTTTAATGATACAAAGTCATTAGTGCTGGCAGTTAACGAGAGTTTTTGTTGGTTTATTGTCATAAATACATTCAAAGATGTTACGATAATGTTTACTGGAAAAAATTGTCCAACATATATGCCAGTGGCTGCTGCAGCATGGATTTACAAGATAAACCTCCACAGTCAGTCTTTGTTCATATACATCTCTATTTAGTTAGCATTTATACAGCTAACTGGTATGTAGAAAAATTTTGCTGGTATGACTGAGTCAGAATTGAGAAGTGGGTGTTTCATTTCTCATGATTAAAATACCAATGCTCCTCATGTGCATAAACATTTACGTGAACTTTTGTAATTATTTCCAGAAATCTTATCATCTTATTACCATTTGATATTTTCCCAAAGAAATATTCTTGCAGTCATTGGTTAAAAGGAAAGAAAAAGGTGTATTTGTTGTTAGAAATTTCTAATAATTAACCTCTTCTGTTTATCAGGGTCAAGTTGGGTTGAGCAAAGTGTTGGCAAGTAACTGATTATCTGGAAACTTTGAAAAAGCCAGTGTTGCTTTAACCTAGCAGTGCCCCTCCCTGCCCCTGACCCACTGCTCCATATACTCCAGTTAAGCTGCGAAGCACACAGGAGCAGACAATTGAGAAAGGAGTTTCCTGTAATTAAGTTACTGTAACTTAGTCCTTGACTCGAGGGTCCCCAGTGGATGGGCAGACTATTTGCTTTTCTGCCACCTCTTCTGTCAAACCTTTTAGAGTCAACAGTTGTATTTATAAATGTCAATGCTTGCTTTGTGATTTCTGGAAAAAAAAAACCCAGGACCTGGAGATTTGGTTGTTGCATAGATGGAAGTGTGTGCATATCACACAGGGAAAAATATTTTTCAAGAAGCTTGTGTAACTATCAAGGAGTGGTAGACAAACAAATTAAAACAAAAAACTCCTACCACACTCCACATATAGCTATTTCTTAACTGCTTTCCTTTGGCAAAGCTATTATATTCTATTTACAATGGATGCATTTAGAACAATGTACTATGTCAATACCAGGAAGTAGATTGAGTGTATTTCTGTTTTAGCTTGCAAAGGAATTAGCATTTGTTCTGCTTGTGTTTGCTGAAAAGTCACTCTTAGACTTCAAGTATGGTTAACCACTGGAAATAAGGCTGTGACAGGAGTACCCCACCCACTGCACAAATTCCTCCTCTCACCTTTAGGAGAGGCTGCTGTGATTCAGGGTGTCTGCTCATGATGCTATCTGGAGCCAAGCAGTTCTTATTTGCAAAAATTTAGGGGTATGATTGTTGACTTTTCTCATTACAAATTATCTGTTTTATAGGATTCAAACTTTTTCTAGCTTAACAAAATGTTGATGATACTGAATATTTTTCATGAAACAGAAGTGTTTCATCCTGTGGATAGTAGATTAATTTTTTGTCATGATACCTGTTCTTAACGTAGTTAGGCTTGCTTCACAGGAAGATGAGGTCTGCCTTAGTATCTATTTGGAAGACTCCCAGACTCAAAGATTTTGGGGTATCAAAGTGCTACTTTAGCAGTAGCATTATGCAAAACACTAAGAAAATGTATATGGATGTAGGAACCTTTATTCAGTTCCTCCAGTCAGCTTGACTAGTTTTGTTTCTGTGCCTTAAAAGCAGACATATTTGAAGGAGATACGAGGAAGTTAAACTCCCACAAAGTCTTCTTCCTTTCCCTCTTCCCACACCAACTCTTTCACAAAGTAAGAGGCACGACTTCCCACAGCTGGATCCTCTCTTACTGACTTCATGGTTCACCCTTGCATCCTGAAGGAAACAAATGTGACACCTGGGCTTTATAAACAGCTACTGACAAATCCCTGTGGACAACAAGTTTATGTCATTGCGAAATATCCTACAGCAACAAGCAATGGTTTTCCTTGCATTGTGTACCTGATGGCACTAGTGGGAGCCTAACAGCTGCTTGTGATAAGACTCATTCCCTTTTGTAACTCCTCTGACTTACGTTTGCGTGCTATTTCTGCTCTAATACGCAATACTGCACAGGAAAAACGTGCAAGCAGGGCCCAATGGATCATACCCTTCAAATGCAGTGAAGAAAATAGCATCAGTATTTCTACCTCCAAACTTTGCTAAGGCTGACTCTTTCACGGCAGGAATGCCAGGGTATGGTCACACAGGTTAGTAAGTGCTGCGTGCTGCCTTTGGTCCCAGTGCTGTGTGGTCTTTCAGTGTGTCATGTTCATGGAAAAAGTTGTTGTTATGCTTTATTGTTACTAAACCCCTTTTAAAGAAACACTGAAGTAGATGGATAAATGAAGCATCTTATCTAAAGCTTTTTCAGATCTTATGTGCCTGTGAAGTTTTAGGCAACTGTGGTAATAGTGCACATGTAGGTTTAATGGTACATCACTGGGTTGCGATGGGCACCAAAAAAATCTGTGTGCTGACACTGGGTGGGTGAGATGGAAGATAAAAGGCCTTGGCTATTTATACAGAAGGTGGTGGGCATTGTGGACTTCCCTGCAAAAGGATATTGTGAATTTTAAAAAACCACATGAGTTGAAGGGGAGACCAGAGAAGACAGCTCCAAATAAATAAGCCACTGCGAACCAAGGAAAGGTCATTGGCTGAAAATGGTTGGAAGCTAGAAAAATGGTGGCGAAAACATAGTACATGCCTTTTATATTCTCACTGTCCCCAGTAATTTAATCTTCCTTTGCCTGGTTATTATTCCTTAGTTGCTATTCATAACCTCATTTTGCAGCAGCTTTTAATGCCCCCAAAATCATATCTTGAGGGAGGAGGAAGTGGCTGTATAAAGACAGTATCTGAAATTCTTAACCCTAGTGTTTACAAAAGGAGGTGATGAAGCCTAAGTAGATTTGAAATCTGATTGGAAATGGGAGAAATATGAAGTCAAAGTGAGATGAAATTGGATATTCTGTTTCTGACTCCTCGCTAAATTGCTGGCCTCCCTATGCACACTGCAAGAGGGTGACACATCTTGCTTTGGGAAAGGGGTTGTAGGCTCTTGTCATAATGCATAATGACTCTTGTCATAACTCCTGACACCTGGGCGAGCCTCCACTCAGCCAAGCTGAGCACTCGCAGCAGCCGAAGCAGCCTGCTTTGCTACAGCCAGTCTGTGTGCAGCCCCTGCGCTGTGCAGCACAGCCCATGCTCTCTGGCAGGGCTTGAGGCATGAAACCACAACCTTGAATCAACTGGCTGTTTTCCTGAAAGCACTTTGATGAGCTGCCTTAGTCACTGAGCCACGCTGGCTGGGTCCCACTTTCTTTCTCAGTCGCCAACAGGCTAAAACTGGATGGACTTCCAAAGTTCCTCAGCTTGGTGAAGAGGAGGAGGTGGTGGCTGTCTTGATCTAGGGCAGTGAAGGGCAGTGAGAGGTACACTGTTCTGGACGTTGTGAAATGCTTGGGTAAAGTAAGGCCTGCTCCTCATCAGAAGTGAAGATGCAGTTGCTGTAATGTAATGGTGATTAAGTCACTGATTACAAAGGTTGGGCTATTAACAAGTAGAATAACTTGTTCTTCAAATGCCAAGCACTTTCCCTGCTGTCCTGACTGGCTGGTATCCTGCCAAAGATCAGTGTTCCAGTCATCCACGAATTATAAAAAGTTTATGTGGCTTGAACAGCTTAAATTTGAGGTTTGGAAAACTATGGAGGGTTTCTTAATATCAATGACCCCATTTTCAAAGAATTACTTTTGTTTTTCTGTTTCAGTGGTAACTATTTCTTAGTTCTCAAGCAATTAAGAAGTGTAGCATTTGAGTTTGATGCATTTTTTTGCTTTTGTATCAATAAATTGCACATGGTGTAAAATTATGTGTATCATCTTTTAGACATAATGTGCGCGTATTAAATAATCAGTTTGGGGTAGTTCAAAATAGGCTAAATGTTGCTTGCATGAAGCAATCAAATGTGATGCATCTTGATGAAAAACAGCCAGTTTCTTTAAAGCCCTTCTGAATCCTAATGGTATTAATTTATTTCTAAATTGATCTTCCAAACTGAGAAAAATATAAAACAATTCAAACATTCCCGGAGGAGCAAAGGTTCCTTGCTAAAGGAAAGAAAGAAGTGACATACTAGCTGTCTGTGTATTGAAGTGTAAAAATTCAATTTCCTATCAGGAATGATAAACGGTGTCCAATTATTGAATTTATTAATCATTTTGAACTTAGCTCTGAATATGAAGTGCTTGAAAAAAATAATTGATTGAACACTCCATCATAAAGAGCATTTTTATTTTTGTGCTATGGTTAGCATCTCTCTTGCTTAGCAACTCAGAAATGTGCTGCTGGTCCTAAAAAAGCTACTGCAGGTTTAAATTATCTTTTTCTGTTTAAAAAGAATTTGTGTATCGTAATAGCTTTTTGGAGAAGGCCCCAGCTAGAAGTTACACTCTGTAATACTGCAGTCTTAGCTGTGTGTGACCTGGAATAAAAATATAAATGTACTATTCTGTGATTACAGGTGTTAGCAGTATGCTTTGCATCTGCTCTTTCTAGATTGGGAATGATAACCACTGCCTCTCTTGGGATTTCTTTATGGGAAGACTTTGTCACCAAACAGACAAGTTATTTGTTGTTAAAGGAACTACTATGTGTTAAATTGCTGCTCTGCAATAACTGGAGCAGCCTAAAAAGACACAGATACAATGACAATTGCCCTGTTAGAAATGCTGATTTAAAGTCTTTTCCTTTGCCACTTTCATCATGGCTTGTTTTGGTTTCTTCTTAGTGGTGGTGGTGGTTTGAGGTGTTTTTCTTTACTATCATGTATTCCATTATTCCATGTTGTGTGGAAACACAAACCAGACTGCTGGCAACTGCACAGGGTTAATACACAGAAAATAAGTAATAGTAACAGTTAATCTTTCAACANAATTTCTGCCATATTTTGTCTTGCTGCTTCATTCAAGTGACAAGCCAGAAATCTGTTTTCAGATTCATTGATTTCACCTCCTCCCCAGCCATATTTCTTCCAGAGCAACTGAAAGGACATGGAAGGATAAGAGACAAAAATGGATTACTTGCTACCAGTTAAAGTGAGCTGCAACTCTTAAGATAAATGAGAATGTCAAGGTTACATTCTTTCATCTTGTGCTGATCCTTAAAACCAAAAGATCCAAAGTAGTAAAAATAAAGATACAAAGACATTTTGCTGTTTGAGTTGCAGCAGCACAGGTACCTCCCTGCTACTGCCCACTTGATTCTGAAGAATTTTGACAGGTGCTATATAGTTAGTGAATGTAAGCATGCTAGTAGTAAGTATCACAATTTTTTTTATTGTTTAATTACCCAGTTATATGTCCAGCAGTAGTTTCAAACTATGCCACTGACATTAGAAGTGGGCTGAGAGGCCTCAATATCCTAAATTTAAACTTGAGAGATTAATATACACAGAGGAAAGCTTAGTTGTTATGTTTTGCTTTTTTAATTGGCTCCCTGTAGTTTTATTTAGCTTAAAAAAGGGGGGAAATGCTGCTTGCTGATAAACCAAAAGGGGAGGTAGCTTTGATGTTTTATGAGCAATAAAAAGTTTTGAAGCGATATATCAAACTCCTGAGGTCAACATCTTGAAGAGTCAGCAAGCTGAAAGGAGAAGGGAAGGGGAGGAAAGGTGGGAGGCTGCTTCTGTACTGTGTCCAGATCCATCAGTTGTGCAGGCAAAAGAGCACATAGGATACTTTAATTCTTTAAATTATATCCGCATTAGTTTCTGGTCGTCTCTTTGGTCAGAAGATGCTGCAAAACCAACTGTGCAGTTCAAAACATAGAAAGTTACCAAATTCTTTGAGAAAAGTAGCTGTTCTTAGTTGTGGGTTTTGTGGACTGGGTCTTAAAATAGATTCCATTACATCTTGGCAGTGGTTCCTGCAACATATATATTGTAGCATAATTAAAAATGGACACAGCTTCCAGGTGCAGTAAACACTTGTTTTCCCATATGCACACAATGTAGCCTGGGCTTAAAATGGTGGAATAACCAAAAAAATGATTAAGGTGGTAGGAATTTGAGCCTAACCTCTGTCCTAGAAAATCTGGTCTCTTGTGGTTCAGGAAAGCCAGGCAATCCAAATTATTTGAGTTCTGTTATGTCTACGTTCTGTCGAGATAGTTAGAAACCACAGGCTTCCTCTCAATGTCTGTTAGTTAAGAAGGGTGGTTATCAGTTTATGTATTTGTACTTTTCACTGCATAAAAATTTCATGTTCATGGTTAAATCTTATCTCATGAGCGGCTATGTTTCACAATGGAAAGCAATATTGGAAGAAACAAGTTATGTATGAGGCTAATTGTTAGAAAATTTTGCCTGATGTCTGGCCAGGAGATGGTTCTGTCTGCTCATATCCAAAGTTAGCCAATGTTTCTAAAGATGGGATGTCCTGCCTTGAATGTTTTGTGGTTTTGCCATATGAATGTAGGCAACAGGAAATCCTTTAGGAAGATAAGATTCTGCTACAACTCTCCTAAAAAGCAAATAGCTGCATTCAAGATTTGTCCCCAGTTAGGATCCCTACCCTATGGAGAGTCTTATTGTTAGGTCCCAGCCCTAGGAACTCTATAGTCACTAAAAATGAGACAAAATGAGATACAGAACCTTCTTCACACTTTAAGTCTGATATGCATAAATGGATTTTTTCTCACGTCTTTAGTGATTTTTTTTTCACAACTGAGTAGTAGTAAAATACATCATTTTTGTTTAAAGGCTGTTTAAAATTTTTGGGGATCATAGGTTTTCCACCTTCAAAGAAGTGGCAGTATAAACTAGAGGCACTGATCTAATCTTACAGCATTTGGCAAATTTCAAATAGGAAATTGAAGGAGCCTCAAAGCTGCCCACCACACAAATGTTTTGTGACCTGCTGAAACAGGCAAAGTATTTAAAGATCCTTTCCATTGACAGCTTCTAGCTAGGAAATCCTTGTGACATAAAGATGACTTTATTGATATGAACTATCTAGTCTATCATGAACTAGTTGCTCATTTCTCTCCTCAGAAATATTGATGAAGAATGTCCTAATTGCATATTTGTTATTAAAAGTTATTGGTTAGCTCTTCTGCTTGCCACCCCCTCTCATTTCAACCTCTTGAAGGAAAAACTCACACCTGTATCTTCTTAAATACCTGTGCCCCACTTCTTGAGACACTGGTCTTAAAAGAGCAGTGTGCTACACTCCTGGAAGGAGGTGGGTTCTTGTAATTATGGAGTAGTCAGTGAGTGTAAGGAGCTATATGGGTGAGTTGTGTGAGGCTTCAGGTTACATCTTGAAATGGT
Organism: Rhipidura dahli; assembly: GCA_013399225.1. Taxonomy (NCBI): domain Eukaryota; kingdom Metazoa; phylum Chordata; class Aves; order Passeriformes; family Rhipiduridae; genus Rhipidura; species Rhipidura dahli. Next base: position 2,636,763 of record VXAC01004740.1, on the reverse strand, counting down.
AATTTTAGGATCTACAAATAAAAATATTTGGCTCATTGCATATTTCCTGTCAATGTTGTGCATTTAATGAAGTGCTCAGAAATATTTTAAGTGTTTCATAAGAGAAATGCTGAAGAAAAATAAGGCCTGCATTTCACATGGTGAGGAAGTCTAATGCTGTTGAGAACCTGTGTTCCTGTGTTTGTCACAATACTTCAGCTCTTACTGCAAGATATAGCTACAGCCAGGGTGACAGGGACTGATGGCCTTTGAACAGGTCTTATGTTTATGCCTAATGTTTTCTAACAATAGAGCTTTATCTGCTCTACAAGGCTTCAGGTGTACTGAGAGTACTGTTTCTTTGGCCAGCTCCCAAAGCTATAGGGCTCTTGATGACACGACAAGCTTCATTTAATTTGGAGAAGCAGCAATGGGAACTCTCAGTGCATTATGCTTCTGGGGAAGTTGCTCTACACTGCTTGCAGAAACTTGTGTGTCGAGTCAGAAAGCTAGAATTTCTACTTTAGAATCAGAATAACTGATTTTAAATTATTCCTATTTAGAATCCGAACAACTGATTCTATATACAGCTGGGCCTCTACAATCTTTTGTTGTGACTTAAACTCCTGTATTATATATGGATGCCGTGTGTTCATCACAGACCACAACTTGCTCATCACTTCAGGCCTATCTGGAATCCACATAATTAATACAGCAGCTCCAGTCCATTTTGCCTCACATATTTCAGACAGATGGAGACATGATTCAGATCATGCCTTTGGAGTAGTTTTGTGGTCTAAATCCAACTGTCCCAGCGTGTTCCTGTTCCCTGTGCTATGCTGAGCTCTCCTGGCCACCAGAGAGGAATGGTACAACCCTATCAGAACTAGCATTGGCCCTGGCTGGGTCTGTGTTTGTGTAATCAGGGTGCAGGAGAGTGAGCCAAAACCACCAGAATTGCAACACATTTTTAAGTACAGAGACTTTCTTTTTGTGAACAGCCTGAAGATAGTGGTTTAGACTTTGTTTGGATAGAGGTAAGTTTTTTTTATGAGCCCTGATGGGCAGGATTTGACTCAGCTTCATACATTTCCTCGGTGTTTTAAGAATGTAGTGTTTTTAAATGAAGATTTTTTTTGGGTTGGTTTGGGGGTTCTGTTTTTTTTTTTTTTTTCACTTCTTTGTCAATGCTTAGCTTGTGTTTAGATTTTCACATTTTTGGAAGATAGGTGAACTGTCTGGATAGCTGGCTTTTGTGGACCCTTTCCTTGAGAGGTGGGGAAATCAAAGTCTTGTTAAGACTAAAAATTATTGCACAAGCTTTTTAAGTTCACAAATTTAAAAGTCATGGAATTACTGCTGTGGCTGAAGTGTACTATACCCAAAACCAGGTTTGCACTTATCTATTGTGGGAAAATGTCACTGCATTGTTGTCACTTCTGAATTCAGACAAATAACTGCCTTTTATAAAATTGTCAGCGTTTATAGTCATATTTACTTTACAGCTACTTTTATAAGTTACCCACACCCTTCTCTGCATGTGAATAAAAGAGCTGGAAAGGCCATACTGATAATGTCATACCAGGAAATCTTTAATGTGAAATACAGAGAACATGGAGAGGAGGGAAGCTCGTGGGGCAGGAAAAATCACACTGAAGTTAATGTATGGGGAAAAAATGAATAAAAGTTAATGGGGGAAAAAATACTGATTTTAGGTCTATTCCTTCTTTTAATTTTTAAATTTAAATAAAAGCAATATAGGTTGCCTTTGACATAAGCCAACAAATGTGTTTGTAAGCACTGATATACAGGGAAGCTTCTTGGTTCCATGTTTAAGCCTTTAAAAGTCCTCTAAAATTGAATGCATATTAAAAAGGGGAAAAAAGAACCAGAAAACCAGAAAGCAACCACCCAAAAAAACCCCGGAGTCTTGTAGAGCTGAAAATACTGCCTGTTGACCAGACTTGATCCTGCTTAATCTTTTTCTGCCAAGTTAGACGTTCTGGCAAGCTTCCTCAAGTCTGGATGTATTCACATACTGTATTTGGCTGACTTAGTTTGTTACTTTGTAAAGATATGAAAATCCCAGTTCAAACATTTCAGCCTATAGTTGTTTTTACAATCTGTCAAGAAGCACAACTAATTGATATTTCATTTTATACATCAGATATAATTTTTCTACCAGCACATTATGTATTTGGAAGTACATTTCCCACTTAAGCAAGTTCAGCTACTATGTATTTTATCTGACACACTTCATAGTTTTACAGAATATTTGCTCTTTCTACTGAACAAGGTATAGTGACACTTGGCAAGTCACTAACTGTTTTCCACCTTTTTTAAATTAGCAATGTCTTCCAGGTCTTGGCTTCAAAGTGTTTCATCTGGCTTTAATGCACAGTCTGTTCCTGCAGAGATGACATCTTTGTTGTCTTAACTTTGAGTTTATGAAGAACTGCAAAACCATTACATATGACACTTTCTGCATTCGAGTACCTTTGATAGTTCCATCCCTTGTATAAAGCTGAAATTTAAAATGATAGAAGTAAAATTAATCAAGACTGTAGGGTTTGATTCTATATGTTAATTGTCTTTTTTCCAAGTCCAGTGCTGATTTCAGCAGTAATTCTGCTTGTCAATACATGTATGACCTATTGGATTTGGTGTATGAAGAAAAGTGGGAATTTTCTCATCAAATAAGCTTTTTTTTAGCTGAGGAAAATATGTGGACTTCCTGATGAAAAGAATAAACACTAAATCTGCTCCTGTTGGAGAGGTGTTTAGTTGTTTCCAATGTCTAGAAGTACTGCAGGAGGTCTGTGAGCCTTACCTGTGCAAAATGTGCTCTTTGGAAGCTGAAGACCTGAACTGCAAAGGTTTTATATCTCGTGTCTTGTACTGTTTAGAAAGAGATTTAGTCTTTTAAGCAAGAACGTCTGTTGTAGAATCAGCCATGACAAAAAGATTTTTATCCCTAATTATGCCATCAGTTCAATCCTGTTTCTAGACCGAACATGTCTGCGTGTTTAGCTTACACCATTAAACATTTGTTTGAAGAAATGGTTGTGACCCTCGGACAGGAGCCTCGTGACTGCATAAATTGAACAGATTGAGCTTCTTTTGCCAGTTGTTGTAATGTAGGATTTCTGACAGCATGTGTTTCTCATGCCTTATTTTGCAGTCTTTACAATGCTTGAATGTTCTTTTTGAAACGTGAGAGCTAGAGCTTGACTGTATTGAAATCCTGCACATCATTTTATTTGTCTTGAAGTAGGCATTTTTTCCTATTCCCATTTGATTAAGATGCTTAGGGTTATTTATAAATAAGGGAAAACTGGTCTCCCAGCCATTTAGAATTAGTGTACAGGAAGAAACTTGATGAGATGAAATATTGCTCTGTTTCTAAAATAACTTGGAAGACTTTATAAGAAAGGTCTCCTTAGTAGACTACACAGGGTTAAACTTAGGCACAAGAAACAAGCCAAAAGTTGATTTTCTTCATTTATTTCTCACAAGAAATCCACTTGGAACAGCAGTCCTTGTAATTGATGCAGATGTCAGGAATTCTTTTCTGCTGACATGGAATAAAGGCTAATCCAGGTCAGTCAGTACCTTGTAATTAATGCACATTCTTTATCTTTTTTTTTTTTTTAATCTCTCTTTTAATTTATTTCCTCTCTTCTTTTTTTTTTCTTTTTTATTCTTTTTTTTTCTTAGTAGGGAAAAGGGAGCAATCCCTGGTTGAAATCTCCGAGCTAGTCCAAAATGTTTATAAAAGTTTTGAATGGGATTGCAGGTTACAGATTAAAACTGTGCTAAACTACTAAATAAGAGAGCCCTTTTTACAAGTAATTTTTAAAAGCAGAGGGGTTTTTTTTTGTTATGTTCTTCCCTGCCCACCCTGATCTTGTCAGTTTGCAGAGAAGCAGTAACTTCCATTACCATATAATAGCACAGGGTGTTGGAAGGGTTAAACGGAAAGGAAGATAAAAGCTACTTTGAGTTCACCTTGTTGCCTTGAACTTTGGATGCTGTTGAATATAGCAGTCATCTGTGATCACAGGTATCTTAGCAGCTGTACAATCAAAAACTGTAAATGTCCAGATAGGAAATGATCCAGTAATTATAGGAAACAGTACTGAACCGATGACTTAAAGTCACTTTCGTTCTTAAATCACACAGTTGTGGCTGTTAGTCTTTATCCTGTGATCTCTTCTCAGTACCTTGGCAGAGTACTTGAAAACCCTGATAATCAGATTGGCTGAGAGTTAGAAAGGAGAGAAGGGTTGGGATTGTTTTTTGTAGCTCCTTGCCAAAGAAACACCTCCTGATCGAGAGGTGTCATTGCTTAAGTAGACTGGGAGGAAGTGAGGGGCTGGTCTCTCTCTTACCTAGACGTGTACCTTTCTTTCTTTGTGTGTGTAGTATTGCAAATATTAATACAAATGCAAGGGAGGGCTCTAGGGTGGTTTTGTATATGTGCCACTGAAATCTAAACACTAATCAAAGCTTGAAAAAGAGCTCAGATTTTTAACTTGGATGGGTTTCAGAATTAAAAAAAGGAAAGCTGTGGCCTACTTACCGAACAAATGAGAAATACGTGTTTAGTTCCTGGGTGTAACAAAACCCTGAATGTTGGGGGTTTGTGGGTTTTTTCTTTCCCCTTTGTTGTTTTTTTTTTTGTTTTCCTACCAGAAGAACATTGTGAAAGATTCAAAAGTGAAATGGATTTGTTTAAAACTGTCTCAGTTTAGAGACAAATTTAGGAGAAAACACTAGTGGGATTTTGAAATTTAGGCTCAGAAGTCTTCAGTGAAGGATTTCCTCAAAGTCATGTAAGACAACTCTGTTTTCAGAAACACAGAATGACCTCTTCTATGGTGTTGAATAGTTGCTTAGTTATCTACATATGTGCACACAATATTATCTGCTTCTTCAAAGTACTCGAGTGTGTTTTTGTATATTATGTCTACTAACCTTGCGCATGTGACTTGGAGATCAAAATAATGACTCACAAATTTGCTTGTTGGCTTGGTCCTAATTATGACTTATATTACTGAAAAATCCCTTGTTACCTCTTCAGATTCTCCCTCTTGCTAAAATGCCAAGGGTCTGTTTTTTCAGCATTGGATACTGAAAACAGCATAGTGTCAAACAGCCTGATGCGATAGAAATTGAAACATACAGTGATTCACTGGCTTTATTTACCACTTTGGTAAATAAACTCATGCACAGGTTATGGTTAAAAGTTCTGAGGATGCTGCATTTAATGCTAATTTTCTGGTTAAAATATGTCCCTTTTGAAGCCCTAGTATGTTCTGGGGAGGTGACTAATTTAGGCTAATTTGTGGACTGCCAAGTTTGAAAACAACAAAAAACATCCCTGAAAGAAACTGTGTCCTGAAGCAAATACACAGATGCAGACAAAATCTATTTGTTTTCTATTTTGGGTCATACATGGTTGGCTCACAGTCCAAGTTCCTGTTTCGTGTCCTTGTAACTACAGAATAATTGTGATTAGTATCACAGAACAGTCTTCTGAAGCTTATTCAGTGTGTTTAAGATACTCTAAGATCTGCATGCCAAGATGTTATAGCAAAATTTTGCGTTTAAATCAGATGTGGGAATGGAATGTCCAGAAAGCTTACATGTACTTTGAATGCCATTCCTCTGCTTAAAAATCAAAATAAGTTAGTTTTGAAACACCTCCTGTAAACTATGCTGCCAATAGTAGCAATTCTAATATTAGCATAGAAAACCCGTAATTTTAAAGTGCTTATTGAATCAGAAATCAGCATATTTGGACTCAGTACTACAAAGTTCTCAGAAGAAGACATTTAAGCAAATGAGTAACTCTAAATTAATGAAGGATTAATAGATATAGAGAGGTTGGCATGCTCCTTGGTAAGTACTCACATTAAAATTTCCACCTTGCAGGAAAAGAGCTATGATTTCATGATAAAGCTAAGCAGATTTATCAGTAGTATAAGGAGGAACAGTCCCATCCCATGCCTAGTTACATATTCACTTACCTCTGCTTGCTCTCACCCAGCATGCAAACCATAACGTTTCAGGGACAAGACCAGCAGGAATGTAATTTTTTTTCCATTTGAGGGTTTTTTTGCATGTGAGCTGATTAGCATCCCTGAGCCCACTTACCACTGGGCTTTGCTGCTAAACACCCATGTTAGTTTTAAATACTTTGCAGGGCAAATCATACTTTGTGCAGTGGATTTGCCCAACTTTATTAAATATGAAGGCTTAATTCAAGATTATTCAGGCCTTAGTAAGGTGTTCTGCTTCATGCATGCTGAAAAAGTGACTGTAACTCATTTTCCCTTCTCTCTGGTATTAACTCTGTGCTAATGAAATAATGGAACTTCTGGACTCAAGCAATAAAAACATACTTTGCCTCTGAAGCAGATGAGGGGCTGTTTCTCATCCAGCCAGGGCAATTTGATACTTTTAATGCCAAGTTGGGAAAGGATGTAATTGATAGCTTTACGCAGAGCAACAGGCACAGCTTGCAGAGGGAAAGTGGCGTTTTTGTTGGCTCTGGGACGAGACTTTGAAATCTAGGTCTGTTTATTTCCTTGCCTGTAATACTTAAACAAGTCCCTGACTTGCCTAAGGAACTTGATAGGAACTTGACAGTGTTCTAGGCAACCCGAAGGGAAGAATTTAACCTGTCATCTCAGGGGAATTTCTCTTTTCTTTTTCTCCTCCATGATTAGTACTTAATAATGTTTCACTCGGCCTAACACCCTTCTTTGTTCCTATAGTCCCAGATCTTATCCTAGGGCAAAAAAGATGATACTGACAATCATATCTTTATAAAGTACTAACTATCCACTGCTGTAAGGCTCTTTAATGCCTACTGCTCGTTTTGTTACTGGAGATAGTTGTTTGCAGCTGGGAGGAGATAAATTCTGACTAGGACAGAAAACTGAGGAGTAGTGGCTGGCTCTTTTTCAGATGAAGCTTCACCCATACTGTAACACAGTGAACTTGTCAAAATGTTGGCAGATTTGGTTGAGAGATTAAATGACAATCATAATTAATCTTTCATTATGGATTTACTGAAGATGGTCATCATATACAACTATAATCTTAAAAATATTTTTACTGTGATAGTTGGATACTACAGCTCTCAAATCCCACAGGTCTATTCCACTTGAATAAGAGGAAAGGAGCATCATGGTTCGATGAACTTATAATCCAAAAGAAAAAGCATGAAACATACTCTTAAAAAAAAAAAACCTCAATGTTATAAGCAGTAGAAATGCAAGTGTAATTTTACTGACAGAATAAACTGTCCCAGTTTGGAGGGGTCAATGTGCACATAAACACCAAGAAGAATAAAAAAATACCTAGGGGTTTCCTCTAAAACTGCATCCCTTAAGAGTGAATGAAAGGAGACTCTATCCTTATTTGAAGGATTGGAAAATGATGTAGAAAAATGAATTTTCCTGTAAAATACAACACAAATGTCTGGGCTTTCCAAGAGTAAGTGCTAATTTTCAAAGTTCTGCAATTGTATTTACCAATGATTTGGTATAATTGCTTGGTTTTATTTAGAGTGCAGTGCCCAGACTAGCTTATTTTTTGTGCAGTGATATCTAAATAAAGCTTGTGATTATGATCTGTGCTCTCCAAATCTCTAATCTGTCTGAAGGAGAGTAAACAGGAGCTCTGATTTTAAGGCGTGTTTTTGGTGGGTTTTAATTTTTTCTACAATATTTGCTCAGTGGTTGGTATAATCCTGTTTAAAAGGGGTTTTTTTGCTCATTGGGCATGTTCTGTCTGGCTACCATTGTTTCATCCCTCATTCATAACCGAGTAACTTAATACTGGAATCAAACAAGTTTGAGTTTCAAACCCAGACAAGGATTTTGTCATCCCATTTTCATTTTGTTTTGTGGAAACAGGTATTACTTGCGTTGGCTGTTCTGCAGCTAGTGTCACATTGAAAATATCTGAAGCCAGTTTTTGTACAGAGTAAACATTCTGTGGTTACAAGGGTTTAATTAGCTCAGGTGCCTTTACTGCTGGCATACACCTCCTTATCTTGAAAGTAGTGTCCACCAACTAATCCTTTATTTATGTTGAGCTTTGGAATTTCCCTTGAAATGCCTTTTTGTAACCTCTCCCAGTATACAAGGGAAGTGAACAGATTGTCAGGTAAACAGTGAGGTTGCTGGTAAGCAAATTAATAATACACATGAATGTAAGTTTCTTCTCAGTGGTGGCAGGTTGGATGCCTGTGATTTAACCTCAGAAAGAGTGCCAGTGATGTGCTTACGCCTGTGATATGGTTTGTTACCTTTTGTTGTACCATTCTACAAAGGAATCTTTTTCTTGTGTTTATGCATGGGAGGACGGAATTTGTTAATCAAATGTCCAAGGCTATGTTTTCAGTGCCCAAAAGGAGGGAATTGTTCAGTGACAATGGCTAATTTGCGATAGTGATCGCAATGTGAAATCCTAGTGGGCAGTTGAATCTCTTCGTCTAAAGCAAGCTGATATCACGGCGCGTTCTACAATTCAGCATGAACAAAACAGGAGCCTATTTCCATTTTACCATGATGGAACTAACTCAACTTTGCTCCCTTGGCAAAAAAGGGTCTCATTTTAGTTTGGTTTTGGTAAATTGTTAGCCCTGTTGTGAGATGGTTTTTCTGATTACAGGATTAAAGGTAATCCTAGAGAATCCTGATAGTGATGGCTGGAAAAGAAAATCTGTAAAACCATTGTATTCCATTTCTCAGGTTTCTGGTTTTATAATAGTGTATGATTGCACTGACAACTGGTTAACTGACAGTATCCCATCATAGTAGAACAAGGAGTATGGCACAAGTTAATGCTTTCTCCTGTTCCATATTGAGAGAAAGGTAGTAGTATAGGGAAGTTGAATCGGATAGAAGTAAAGAAATCATAATTTTATCTTACCTATAGTCTGCATGGTAAAAGAAGCTTGTAGACATCATACCTGAAAAAGCTGTCTTCATATTCTTTTTTTTAACCCAAGAGCCAGGTAGTTTGCCATTCAGATTAGATTTCAGGTATAGGCCTTCCCCACAAGGAGAAAATAAATTCTGATCTGAGTTTGTTTTGTTATTCTTATTCAAGGTACTGCAGCAATAGCAGTATTGCTATGAGTGTTTAATGGAGTAAACTGGGCTGGATTAAAATGGTGCATCTCCCTGGTGCAATGGAGGGTGTTTACCTCTGTTTTTCCTCTAAAACTCCCTGCATTTAGGCTCTGAAGGAAGGATTATGTGTGCCCAGAGTTGAAGACTTCTTTGAGCTTTAGGGGCATTTAGTGGGAATGGACTCTCAAGCAGGTGTCATGGCCACAGGCACAGGTGTTTGAATTGAAAGTGATGACCCAGGCTCCAGCTGGCAGAAGAGTGCAAGAAAAATGCTGGTTTAGACCCAATAAAAGCAAGTGCTCATGAATGTTATTTCTGCTGCAAGTTTACCATGTAACGATAGTACAGAATATGCCTGCTCAGAGGCATTTAACTTAGAATTCAGGGTTGACTTGTTCAGATCAAAGGGGGAACTCAACGAAAAGATTCATTCAGACTTTGAGAGATGAACTTTTGAATTTTTTTATTGTTATTATTATTTTTACTTTTTTTAAGAATGTAACAATCTGCACATCTGAATGTAATGCTGATCCTGCTGGTAAGACTTAAGAGTGAACCAATTCCAGGGGAAAATCGAAAGCATATTTTTTGATATCCAGTCTCTTGTGGAATCAAGACAGATCTTTGTTTTTTATCAGAGAAAGGGTCATAACCTCATCAAGCATTCCCTCCCTTCCTCATGACTCCCCAAAGGTGCAGTACTCTTAATTGCTTTTGGCAGATAAAAACTATGAGGAAGTCGGGGAGTATGTTTTATTTTATGTTACTGTCATTAGTCTGAACTAGTTCTTAATCTAAGATTACAAAGACATTGTTTATAAGGATACATCTACTGCAGTTTCTGTTTGTTTCTACTCCTCTGGGTTATATAAGGCAAACAGTAACAGATCCTTAATTGAAAATGTTGTAAATGCTTAAAATTCAACACTTGCCTCTTTCTTTACAAAATCATTGAGCTTCTTTGCACATTACCCCGATATAATGACTTTATCCATAGTCCTTGTACAACACTGACACTTTTTCATGTATTTGTACTTGCTAGGTCTATGTAAGAATAAATTTTGAGGTGACATGAGGTGTTTCTAATCTATAGAACTAAAATGCAAAGCCTTGCTTAGCACTTGATCCTACTTGTTGTGGGAAGACATCTAAGCCATACTATCAAGGCAGCAAATAATCTGTATTCTATATCCAGACTATATTGAAAGTATATGTTTCCTTCAGCATTAAATATAATCCAGCAATGATGGTGGGGACTTGGTGGTCCCGTGGCTGTTCCTCCTTTTGTCTGAGGAATGTTAAGAGAGACCTTAGTAGAGAAGCCCTGGTAGCCCTTCTGCTGCTGCATTTGCACCAGGATGTTGTCAGTGTTTACTCAGAAATCTACAGCTAGGATGGTCACACGACTGCATCTGTCCTTTCCTTGGTATGTCTGTAAGTGCTGCCTTTATTGTGTTGGCCTCTGGCCTTTCTCTTTGTTTTAGGGAATCCTTTTTGTATTTTTACTCTAACATTACTCTGTAAAAATGCATATTTACAAAAAAGAACTAAAATTTCTCTGTAGGACAATACACTCCACAACAGATCTGTGTTATTGTCACAGTCTAGGCAGGTTGTGTAATTGTGATGGAAGAACTTTTAATAAAAAATAAAAAAAAAAAGTAGAAATGCTTTGAGTGAACTCGATGTTATATATGGACATATAACTTGTGAGATATGTTTAAGTGAGAAACTCTGCTTAAGAAGAAAAGTGAGATTGCTCTGACCTTCATTCTTTGCTCAGGAGAATAACGTTAAGCATATGTGATAAAGATAAATGTGCAGATTGCTGTTTGGTCAATTGGGGCCACTATTAATATTTGAATGTGGTGGCCAAAGCCAAACATGTAGAAATGGGAAGCTTGGAATTGAATGAGGTATTACCTGATTATTATTATCAGAGGTGGTTTCCTTTTTTAATAGATACAGCTGAAAATCAAACTCTGCTTTCCCCAGATTCTTCATATATATTTAAAAGGTGCATGAAGTATGTAAAATAACTTCATTTTTGAACTAAATTCCAAATTCTTGAATGCTGATTACAGTAATGAAAGGAACAAAACTGTTCCTGGTCATACAGAATAGAGCTGAAAAGACAAAGACTGTATTTACCTGTGAATTTTTTGTTCAGGAAGATGTAGCTCATTTGCTTAGTGCTGCCTGAGGGAGGTGGAAGATGATTAAATTAGTTTTCTGTTTATTTGTTCAGAGGCTTCAAGTGTTATCATTGGGTTGAGTTTATTTTTCTTTTTTGATCAAAGTTAGGTGCAGAACTGCAAAGTTAAAAATTGCTATGCTGGTGGTGAGAAACAAGTTGCTTCCTTTGCTCCTTCCTCTTTGCTATCCCATCTTCTTTCTCCCCCATCCAGCCCTAAAACCTTCAATAATTACTTTGATGATTGAAATTATGGAAAAGTTCCCAGCAGTCCAGACCTGCCAGGACTAATTAAATCTCAGGATTTGTCAGTCTTTTCAATTTAAAATTGAGCTTTGTAAAGCCTATCTAAAGACATGATTTTCTTATCTCTAGGGGCCCTGACTCACTTCATACTTTAATATGACTTTTAGGGAGTAAACATGATTTATCTTTAATTCACACAGCTGAAGTTTAAAAAGAATTAATGAAAAACCTTCATTAGTTAGTATTTTTTCACTTGCAGCTTCCTGGCTGCAAAATTCGGTCAGAACACATGAAAGAAGGGATGGGTAGTTTCCCTGAAGCTTAAAAGAACAGGGTGCCAGCCCCCACGTATGAAGTATCTTACTTAGGTTTGTAGGGTGTATTTTAATAAATGCTGGATGCATGTAGCTGCTGATGATGGTAACTGCTGAAGTTAGCTTCTGGAAAACACGGTGAACTTTCTCTTTTAAACTTACTCCTTGGCATGCACGAGCTGTTTGACAAACACTGATGGAGCAGTCAGTTGTAGTTGTTATTCAGCTTAGCACTCTTTCAGTGTATGCACTGCCCTCCTATACAGCTAGAATCTATCTCTTAATGCTAGGATAATTTCAAGTAATATTTTGACTCTTTATGAACGCTTTACTGAGATATGCATTCTGCTACTGATAATACAAGCCAGAGTGAACACAGCCAGTGACAGTGAGCAATAAATAGGTGTTTTAGAGTATGTGGTAATTGCACATCTGATGTGCCCTGCCCTTTGAACAGCTAATTGATTCTTCTAGGACCTAAACTCTTGTACTCTTTAAGGCTGGAGCTGACTGTTTAAATGTCAGTGCTGGTTCCTTATTATGCATGGTGCTCTACCCTTTGGTTACCTATTAACATTACATACAGTGTGAAACTGACCTCATGCAGTTAGTGTGGGTGTGGCTTTGCTAGCAAGTGGTGCCATGTACCATTGGGACGTCCTCAGTTCATTTAGACCTCACTCTTGTCACAGTTTTAAGTCTTTGCTCAAGATTTAGGCTCACATTTAAGTGTTTTTGTTCAAAATAGTCTTAGAAAAAAGTAATTACTCTTTCTTACTTACATAGCTGCACAGCAGTAATGTTTTCTCTCTTTTCCTGTTGTTTCTGCTCTTCCTAAAGATTTGCAAGCTTTCAGTTTTGGATTAGGAAAAAATAGTACTTTAAAAAATTAATACTTAAAACTTCCCAAACAAAAAAAATGGACAACAACTCTCTGTTTCTCCATAACTGTGTTTGAAGAGAAGAAAATTTTAGTATTCGTGTACACCATGAAAAAGAAGTTAAGCTGATACATTTTACTCTGTTTTCAGTAAAGACATGTCCACTGTGGCTTTGGTGCTACTTGGTAGCTCCAGTAATCTATTCATGTGTCTAGAAGAGAGAATAAAGAAAGAGGTGTCGTATATGTAAATATGTGCATTTCAGAAGTTTGAGAAGGTTTTGGCTTTGCCCTAAAGTTGTTATAATTAATTTAATATACAACTGATTTATTATTTTGGCAGAAAATATAATTTTTCTTCCCATTTCTCTTGCCAGATTATGTGGGTCTGGGTTGGTAATGTGGTATGTGTGTGTGGTGGGGATGTTACTGTTTTAAGAAAGTCTTTTCTGCAGTCTGTACAAGGAGTTTGAGTCCTAAACATAATGAGAATTTATTAAGCAGCATTTCCCAGACAGCTTATGGAAAGCAATCCTGGAGGACTCCCAAACTTAAATAACTGAAAGACACTGCTTGCTGTGCCTGCAGCTCTCTGGAGCTGGAATGTAAAACTGGCAGTGGAATAAACACACTCCCTGAGGAGGCTGAAGATGCTGCAGAGCAGCAGTCAGGGAAAAAGAACTTTCCCGTAAGACCCAGAGATGCTTTTCTTCTTTTTTTTTTTTTTTAGCCTTATTCCTCTTTGAGGCCTGCAGCAATGGCAGGTGTCCAGCTCGGTATCAAAACTGTGGTTTTAAAATTGGAATGAAAGGATGGCTCCTAGCCACTCGTTAATCCTGTGCTGAAGGTCTCCAGGAGAGTAACCAGTTACACAGCTTCACTAGTGCACAAGTAACCGCGGCAGGGCAGGGTGGGGGGCTCACTCGGCAAGGATGTTTCTGGACTATAACACTTCTAGGATATTTGAGAACCACAGTACCTCATTATCTGCTATTTGTTGGCTAATTTGGGCAGTATGGTGTATATAGAGTTATGCTTCCAGAGAAAATGAATCTGCATTTGCTGTAGGAAGAATTTTTTGGGGTAAGCTTTTCCTATTTGTTCCGTCTTTTCCATCATTCCCTCTTTTGCCTGCTTCCTCTAAAAGTTTTCACCAATATTTGGAGTTCTTATAAAATCTTAAAACCAGAATCTTTTCAAAAAATTCTGATAATGCTGGTCTGTAAAACTATCTATAGCATTTTTTTGTTAATCTTTTTTTTTCATGTACCAGCAATGTAATGTAATGCAGTAAGCACTAAGTGTTGAAAAGAAAATAGAAAAATATATAGAAAATTTATTGTGATATTTCATTTCATTTCTAAGGTAATTTAATTTCCAAGAATAAAATAGCAAGAAAATGACAAATAGAGACACCTGGTATTTTCATGACAAAATTTGCAGAGGAGGGTCTTTCCTGAATTGGTCATTGAGTCGAGCATCACTGGGATGACCAGTCACTATGGCCACTGAAGCTTGTCCATCTCTGTATGCATGTGTTCTGTTATCCCAGTCAAGTGCCTGAGTGTCTTTAATTCACTACTTTATTGTCTTCAGTCCACTTCTTTATGAGGTTAATGACAAATGTCATTATGTGTGGGTCTGATTTGATCATCTTGGTAACTGCATACTGTATGGGTTGGCATAGCTGTATAAGAATGAAAAGCTGTGTTAAAACACTAAATATGTTATTTCTGGATATTTCATTTGCCACTTCTCTTTGAGGTTGGGGAAAAGAAGATACAGAGAGAAGCTGCAGAGTTTTAGTGGTTTAGAGATGCTTCATGATGTGTTTATACATAAACCATAAAAGTGCAAAGTCTTTTTATCTTGGGTGTCAGCATAATATCCTATTCCTGTCACTGCTAATGTTATCTCTAGAGATTGATTTCCAGAAATGTGATCCACAGACACACGTGAAAGCACAAGTAGCTGTTGTTGTTACTTAAAGGTCAAGCAGATCATGGTCTCACATATCATTCTAGTTTCCTTTTGTATTTGGAAGATGTGCTCTCTCTAAAAGTTAGAGCTTTAGAAAAAAAAGCTACTGATTAATTTTACTAAATCCTTTCCAGAAGTATTTTTCCCTATAGCTTGCTGACTTTCTGGGAAAACCAAGTTCAACACTTTACCTTTCTATGGTTCAAAATAAGTCACTTGTATATCTTGGCCTCCATGAAAGTGCTCTACAGAGGATGGGTTGAAGTGATGCTATACTTGTGGGAGAACATGGGAAGAAAGGAAAAGGATACATTTAACACTGCCCAAAGGAACTAGCTCAAAGGAGATTAGAAATCCCAAAATGTGCATCTGAAGTCACTGAGGCTGACTGCAACTCAGTTTTGTTTGAATCAGCTGACATGAAGCGATGTTGATCCAGAAACTGATGTGCCATGTGTGTATTTCACACACACACACACACACACACACACACACACACACACACGCGTTGTTAGATTTCTTAACTCCAGTTTAATCAATGAGACTGCATGCCTGATAGTGAAGTCTATATT
The DNA here is from genome assembly GCA_013399225.1 of Rhipidura dahli. NCBI lineage: Eukaryota > Metazoa > Chordata > Aves > Passeriformes > Rhipiduridae > Rhipidura > Rhipidura dahli. The sequence goes on along the minus strand of VXAC01004740.1, from coordinate 2,621,446 downwards.
TAAATGAGGATATAAAGAGGATATGGCCTGTCAGTCTGCCTGTCATAAGGTTCTTATGCTTTTTGATAACCCACAACACCTTCCCAGAGGTCCTTTGATAGGTAAGGGCATGGGCATGTTTTCTAGTTGAACCTGCAAGAACCATCTGTCCAGTCTTGGGGACAGCTCAGCCTGATGATGTTTGTGCAGCTCCAGAGTGCAGGTACCTTTGATCTCCCAGAGGTTTCCAAGCACTGGTGCAGTGACAGAGGGGATGGCCTTCTGCAGCCCCTGGGCCATGTAACTTGGCCAGCCCCTCCCTATGGCAGGAACAGTCGTGCAGCTGCCCAGCTTGAGCAGAAGCCTGAGCCAGGTGGAAAGGGAGTTGGGTGCCCACAGGACCACTACTGCTGGAGTGAGCTCTTAGTGGGCTTGAGGGTATGGGATCCAGAGTGAGAGGAGGGAGGAAAGCCCACCAGTGGGCTTAAAGCAACTCCCTCAGAGTGCTCTGAGACTGAACTTGTCTGAAAACTAAGATCATAAATGTATTATTCTTACTGTCCATTATATCCTTATGTTAGCATTTCATCCTCTTGCAAGGATTTTAATTAGCATATAAACAAGATAACTGTTTTAGTACAGCCTGTCAAAAAGGAGTGAGAAAATATTTAAATACTATTTATTAAAACATTTTTTAAAGATACATTTTCCCTGTGCCTTTACAGTACAGACAGAAAAACAGCAGACGGAAAATGCATTATATTATTGTTTCCTTCAGGGATGAATGTCTTGAATGACAAGAGCAAAAATCTGGGGAGGTATGTTTTTCCTGTGTATGGTGTGGATTTTTTTGCAATGCAAAATAAATTATATTTATATTATATTTATATTGTTGCAATATAAATATACTTTAATCATGTTTGCTAGCAATGTCAAGATACTTAGTGCATTTCCACAACAGTGTCTGGGTTTTGGGAATAGCCTAGAGAATACATGTCCAGTTACTGTAATCTTGGATGGGTTTTAGTAATTCATTTATTTTTGTAACCCGGGGCTTTCCATTGCACTGAATACTTGCTGACCTTTAATTTCATTTACTGGAGGGCGGGGAGGAAAGAGGAGAAAAGAAAGGCTTTAGGAAATCCCTTTCCCCACCCTGCAAAAGAAGGTAACTTTCTGATTAAATCTTGTTTGAGTTTAAAGGCTGTAAGCAGAGGAAAAAGCTTTTTGCATCCTTCATGAAAGCCAAATGTTGAAAGCAAACTATCAAATATTTAGGAGCATTATAAATTTGATACAACCTCTGTAGTAAATGAGTACCTGAGATTTATAAAATGCTTGTAGTCCCTGCTGAGCAACCTTCATGCTGATACATGATTATTACCAATATGGTCTTGTTAATATTTCAATAATGCTCACTTAAACTGGCTATTTTTTAAAAAGGATTTTACTTTGGATTAATAACGTGCACATCAGATCATGAATCTCTTAAGATGATTTTCTTCCTACTTAGAGATCATCTAGTTTTCCCAAACTGAAAGTGTTTATTCACACAGTTGCTTACTTTTTCTGCTAGATTAATTAAATCCTCTCCTTTAATTCCACTTTAAATCAATACCAGACATTTGGTATAGTAATACTTTTCTCTTGTGATCCAAAAGGTTGAGTTTGTCAGCTACTTTCCTACAGCTGGAGAAAATCTATTTGTTCATTTCTTAACCTTTTGACATGTCTGTTTTTACAAGTCCGGCTGTTTGTGATGGGGAATTGAAGTATAGAGTAACAACTACAGAAGGAAACATCTCTTGTTATGATCAGAGTGTAAACTGAACCTAATGCAACAAGGGGCTGTAGGCTTACACAAGATTTTTGCACACTAAAAAAAAAAAGAAGAGACCCTCTTCTTCCTTCACGTGATTGTGTGTTGAATTGTCATGCAGTGTAATAAAAGGTACATTTCTAAAAGTTTTATTCGCATCTCTTAGACAACATGATTGTAAAACTGACTTGCAAACAGGTTAGACCTACTTCTCCACTGTAAAAGCAGGCTCAGCAAGGTCGCATCTGTATTTTCCTTCTGTTCATGTAGTGAGACAGGTCTGAAAAGTCAAGCCCACTGGGCCCTGTGTGAAGTTGCTGAGGTGCCCTCGCCATTGTAACAAACAGGGGAATGCAGGAGTTTAAAGCGAGAGGAATCTGTTTACAGGATCTGCACGCTGAGTGTTTCCTGGTGGCTGACCCCAGGCTCAGGAGTGTCCCAGGTCACTGGAGCATGTAGCTGCTGAAGAAAGAAGTAGATCCTTCTGTCTCAGGGTATTATATCTATCAAACCTTCAGGTTTCAGCAACTTGATGCCAGTCCTACTTTTATCACACTTGGAAAACATAACCATTATATCAAAACTACTTAACCTTGCCTGTACTTTTGCAGTAAAAGTGAAGGGTGGTAATAGTGACAACAGATCAAGCTTTGTCCTTTCTCAAAATAAGTTGTATAATCTGGCAACAGATTACTATTATGCCTTATGTATATACAATATAAAGTTGAAAGGTTTTTTCCCTCTCCTTATATCATAATATATCTGAATGTGTTGCAGTGCCAAAGGACACCACAGTGATTGCATGTGCCATAAGCACGTGTGAGATGGCTTCTGCACTAAACTTAGGAACACTTAAGGTCAATCTACAGCAGCAAAAGTATCAGAATGGGCGTAATCCTATTTTGGACCCTACAGATGCACTAGCTGAGGCTTCTGTTGCCAGTGGGACTGGGCATCTATGGCAGAGAGCCAGCTGTGCCCTAGCTCAGGGCTGACAGCAGACACTGCAGCATCACCTCTGGGTTATGCAGACAAAACCAGCTTGTCTTTTAAGTGCATAAAATATTATTCTTTTGGGCTACTGATAAGTAATTACTAATGAAAATATTAATTTTTTTCCCCCATTTTAGTAGGATGGTTATTTTAGCTTCCGATTTAAATAAAATAAATGTTTCCCTAAAACTCGCATGGAAAAAGTCCATGGCTAAGCGCTTTGGAAATTTGAAAACCTTGACAGGCTGCATGCACATCCCTTCTTGTACTACTTTGGTAAGTCTGAAGGGTTTTTTCTTTTCTTTCCTTTTTTTTTTTTTTTTCCTCCTTAAAATGAATCTATTTCAGATGAGATTGTGGAGTTGCATAGTGAATTACCTTTATTTGTACAAAGTATAAGCTGTCACTGCCCACACCCATTCATCTTTGTAACAAAGGGGATAAATGAAAGGGGCAAGTGGGAGTGCTAAGGAGGGATTCCTAGCTACATCACTATGTGCAGAGTAATATTACAGGCTCAAAGCAGAACCACCGGTATCAGCAATATGTTCCTAAACCAACTGTGTTAGTCTGAAAAGAGAAAAGCAAACATAAGAGAAAGGAATGTCAATATAGGGGGAAAATGGTGGGCTCCAGTGTAACACACTCACTACATACTGCATAATTGTTTTCCTGTTTGCCAATGCTGATTATCAGGTCTTTTATCTTAAATATGCTTCTTGTCACCTCTGGATGTGAGAGGTAGTGCTGGCAGAGTGAGGCTTGGAGTTTGAACTGTCCTTTTCATAGTAAATAGAACTTGATGATGAAAAAACCTCATGGTCCCTCCAGTTACAAATTTGGCAAATCCCTATGATACTTATTTTGCTCCCATCCCTGTATGTCAATATCGGTGTGACTGATAAGAAAATCTATAAAATGGAAGACCACAACTCAGAATCCTACAAATTGGCAATGGTGACTAGTTAAGAGTACTGAGTGGCTAGGCATTCCATTCTTTCTTTCCTAGGCTTTCATCCTCTCACATTTTCCCTGGTGCAGTATTCTTCCATTGTAGATTTATTGGCAGATGCAAAAGTATTATCAATAAATTATCAGCTGTATCAGGATTTTTTTCTTCAGTATTCTTGTAACAGAAAATCCTTTTTTCCCTGGGCATGAATGAGTTCTAAATAAATCACATATATCACATATATCAATATATGTTAAATGTAGTGATCAATCTGGGTTAGATTTTGTACAGTCTTCTGGCAGATACTTGGAGAAACAGTTTGTTTCAATGCTGTTCATTGAATCCTAAAAATTACTTTATATTATTACACCTTAAAGGGCAAAGGACATTACATATATTGAAGCCTCTTCTTGATAATTTTGGAAAATCTGTGCTGTGCTTGTTGGGAGATGCTTTTTACCAGTCTCTGGTAATTTTGCCATTGAAGATCTCTTACCCATGGTGATCCACTGCATGGTTCTCTCCATCAATGGACACGTTCATGTCACAGTTTAGCTGTGGCACTCTTCAGTTTTTGATGTTGCATTTTTCTGAGTCAAGATTAGCTGTAACAATTGCCATTCAAAAGGCAGCAATATCACCACAGCCAGTTTAATTATTGTTGCTATGATGTGTTCAGGCCTTCAGTGCAAGATGCCTTTGTCATTATTTTCAAAGAACTTTGCTGTAATTTCATCAAGAGGGGAATGTTTCTCCCAGATTGTTTTTCTAACCTTCAAAATATTTTGCAATGAATTTTTAATTGGCAGGGTCTGTGCATAGTTTAAAGGTTTGAAGTGTTTCAAGTCCATTAGTTTTACATTTTAAAGAACATGTATTAACTGGAAAATCATTGGAGTGGAAATTTTAGTATCTTTTGGTGCTCTGTTAAGTGATGCTGATCAATTGCAAGAGGGACTTCTTTTACTCTCATGCTGCTTGGCCTGGCAAATACAGCCATTCTTATGGCCTGTGGTATGGAGAGATAAATGCCTTTGGATACAGAAATAAGTACAGCTGAATTCATCCATGGTTGTATATAGAAATTAATGCAAAAGAAGAAAAAATGAAGTAAACCCACCATCCTTCTCTTTTGCTGAAAAAAGTTACTTGAACTGAATCAGCTTGCAAATAATTTCATCATCTTACTAAATTGTTATGGCTGGTCATCTGTTTGCATTCTCTAACTGATTTAATTACAAAACTTTCACAAATCCTTTGTCAAAATCTTTGTTAAGGGAACACTTCAATAATGACAGAATTTCTACAAAAGTGCAAAAGTGAATGCTTCTTAATGAAATTCTGCTTACGTGAGTCATACATTATAGGTAATGCCAAAGGGGGAAAAGTAGGGAATTGCCCAGCTAAACTTCATTTAACCTGTGCCTCTTTGTAATAAAATAATGGTAGTCAGGGTTTCCAAAGAGATGAGGATTTGAAAAGTGAGCACGCCAGCTAATAGCTGTGGTAACAGGCTGAACGCCGTGGAATAATACCGATGCAGTGGCCTCTCGGTGCGTCTCTGCGCCTCGCAGCTCAATAGTGAATGCGCAGCGTTGTTCAGCTGTGAAAAGTCTCCGAGCGCTTGGGATGTCAGGGCAGACCGAGGGAAACTGATTTTCAGCTTGTAGCCTCCTTGTCAGAGGGCTGGGAGAAGCTTGGGGATCAGTTGGCCACTCCTCACGGCTCCTCTGCTCTACCAGCTCCGTGCTTGGATGGGGCGAGTCCCCCGCAGGGATCTACCTCTCAGCAGTGTTCCTGTGGGAGAGGACAAGACTCAGGGGAAGCATTTTTTCCCTCGAGATGGGTTTCATGGTTGAATGTTAAGTGAAAGCTTTCCCTGAGGGAAGTTAGAAGGCGACATTTGAATTTAAGAAAAGCATGGGCATAACAGAAGTTATTTCATCAAGGATTTACAGCTTAATGGTCTAAATTTGATCACAGGTTTTGGAAGAAAATACATGTTTAACTGTGTAGTGGCTTGGGTGTTTTTTAAATAAAATGAGACTCTAGTCAGGAGAATGGCTCTTAAGTGAATTAACTTGTAAGTTACTATGTGTATAAGGTACAGAGTTGAGAAAGCTTTGATGTTCTCTCTATAAACAGGAACAACAAAAGGAATTGTATTTTAGTATGGCTTGTTGGAAAAACCCTGAAGTTCCACCGCAGAGTGGATACATCCTCTCCTCCTCAGCCCCCACCCTCACTTGTTTTAGACCACAAAATTGGCCTTTGTGGCCAAGTTTCTCCAAGTCCAGGCTGTGTGGTTTGAGAATTTGATTTGGATTCTAGCTCTAATATTTTTATAAGGAAGGATTTGCTACTTCCTTCTCATATAAAACAAGCAAGTGGAAAACCCAAACAATGAAAATGGTGGGATGTCCCTATCTGGAAGGAAGATAAATTGTGAAAGAAAAATTTGAGAAAAATATCTGCTTTAGCTGTGCTTACTCCATTTAAATAGGAGTCTAAGTTTCTGTTTTCCCTGTTGCTGATCTAAACACTTAGAAGATTCATTTGAGTTGTTTATGGAATACCAACGGGTTTAGATGTTGTTTATTGTAGTTAACAAGAACTCTGGAAACTGGCCAATATAGAAGTGCTTCAAGAGCAAAAGAGAAGTAAAATGGTATTGACTTATTAAAAGTCAGAAAAGCAGAAAGATGGTAGCAGACAGTTTTTATCTGATGTCTTTTCATGAAAGTTTTAAATTTCAGCTACCTTGCTGTGAACCACAAGGTGGTACATTTTTAAGAAGTTTCATGCCCCTCTCTTGTTTGCATTTGTCAGGGTTTTTTTTCCCTCCACATTGACAAAAAAATGCATAACAAATCCAATGGTCAGAAGAAATCTGAAGATACCTTTTTTTACTAACATTCTTTGTATGGTGTTAGATGTAATTACATTGAAATTTTATTTCTGTAATTACAGTAAAATTCAATCAATATACCTCTGAATAGGAAAGATAGAGAATTTTAATACTTTTAAGTCTATAGGATTATTTTTCTGAAGCTGTTGGTAAAGAAGGCACAGGGACTCTGCAATACTTATAGCTTTAATGAAATGACTGTCTGGTTCAAATTAAGCTTTTTATTGCTCTGATAAGAAAGCACAGGGAAAGGCTTATGACTCAGGAAGTCAGTCGCTATGAATTATGCACCAAATGTTCTCTGTAACCAAGTCGAGGCCTCTAATCTGTTTGCTTCTTGCCCTCTGGCTTCTGAAGTGTGATTGTTGTCACTGTTAATCTTGAATTCTGATATGTCAATAGGTGTTGCAGGCATTAACACCATCTGCATATAGGTGCAGAGGCCACACTGCTGTGTACACGGACATTGCAGAGATATCAATCTCAATTCATGCTTTGCTTCATGCATACAAAAACTCCGAGGAAAAATATTGCTTGTTGGGATAGGAATTCTGCTCTCAATGGTTTGTCTTCAGGAAATAACAGGAAAGAAGTAGAAGGAAGTATTATAGATGCTACAGAAGAGCCTTAAAGCAACTCTGAAATCATTGTGAAGACACTTCTTCATCACAGACATGGATCTATTGGAGTGGCTTTCACAGAGATGCCTGAAAAGCTGACAAGGCAGGGAAGGGAATGACAAGGAAGGGAAGTCTCATTTTAATGTGGCACTGTGTTTTCTCTGTACTGAAACAGGCTAAGGACACTGAAAGGAAAACATAAAACATGATGCCCATACTTTAAAATACAGAAGTTCCCCCACCATGGGAGCATGGGGCTCCTAGGGGCAATTTGGGACAACCAAATCAAGGTAAACGGTAGTCCTGATGTGACAGGGTCATCAGTAGAAAATAAAAGATTAAAATTTGGGGTGACTGCATTTTTAAGGATCTGTTGTTTGTGGCAGCAACAAGACACCTTTGATTTTTCTGCTGTGACCAGCTATGTCGCTGCCATTTGGCAGTCTTAGTTGTCTTGACCTTATTTATGTAAAATTCCATACTTAGCCGTAAAAGCAATACAGTGAGAAGATACTGTGTATGTTAAACTCCTTTGAACTTGAACATCACCTTGGTTTCTTTTTATTTATTTTCATTTAAAGGTTTTTGAGATGTCAAAATATTGATTACTGTATTTTGTAAAAATCCATCACAGTCATTTATTAAATCTGGAGTCCTTTAACTGTCATTGCATATGTTGTTGTTGAACTGGGATTTTGAAAGAACTAGCTTGCTGTTGTAATGCCACCTTAAAAATGAGACCTAATGTTTCCTTTTAGGAGGTTGAGTATAAGCAAACAACTGACTTGAAATGCTAGAGCCAGTCTGTGGTTCAGCAAGACCACCAATATGTCTTAGTTACAACCTGTGTAGAATTTAAGGATTCTTCTTCCCATGATGTAAACATGAATACTGGTTTCTGCAACTTATATTTTTATTCAAGAGAGGAAACACAGAAGAAAATTTTCATTTTATTGTAAATGTGAACTTATGTTAGGAGGAGCCTGCTGCTACTATTTCAGTTCTGTTTCAAAATTCTGGTTGCTAAACTTCCTGAGGTGCAGAGGAGGTTCCAGTAAGTGTCTTTAGTTCAAAACCAAATGGGACACATCATTTAGCTGTATTTAAAGAAAAACATCAATTATTTAAAGCTTCTGAAACTCATTTCTGTTTGGCATCTAACAGTGTCAGCTGTTTCAGAGAACTAGCTTTTACAAAAAGTGTTTTGTTTCATGCAGCATTTTCACAGGAAAGATTTGTAAGTCAACAGAAAATTCAGTGGCAGAAGCAAACAACAGACTGTTAAAATGAGTTTAAAAGAACTAACCTGTTTGTGCTAGATACTGTAGTTACAAGTTCTCGTGAAATTGAAAGAGGTGAGTTGTAAAAGGATGTCTTCTTTATGGTCACACAATTAAGTTTTTCATTGGAACTAGCAAGAATGATTCACAGATAATACATTTCCTTCTTCTGAAACTGTCTCACTCTCTAAAGTTTATTTTGCCTACTTTACAGTGGGAGACAATTAACATTTTTTTAGTCTTAATGTTCTTGGTAAAGCAACAAATGTGTGCTATATTGGCTGCCTAGCCAAGACCTTCCACAAGGTCGTGCTGGAGTGGGCTTTGAAAAGTTGTGAACTTCAGCAGCAAGTGTAGGCTGCTTGGATGAAATTGAAAACAGTGGTGTGCTACACATTGGCCTGACAGGACATTTGCTCAGAGCAGTAGATTAGTCCAGGAAGAAGTAGAAACCAGACCTGGCGTCCAAGCACTGTTACAGTGATATAGTGTAGCATGGAAAGTCACTAGTAAGGTGCCAGCAGCAAGGCCTGGTCCTGTGTGGTGCTGGGTGGAAAGAAGATTACATGTGGATTTTCATTCTGGCACTAAAGTTTGGGTGTAAAAGTACTAAAACATTCAAGCAGCATCATGTTGAACACTAACTTTTTATGCTTCTTCACTAAATGCCAGTACAGGCAGAGAAGAAAAGGACATAAAAGCTTTGATTGCTTGTTATCTAGGGTATTACTCCTCCTTGTCATCTAGGGTATTATTCCTCCATATGCATGCATATGCAAGTCTTCACTGAATTTTCATTGGTTCTGATTTAGAAAAGAATTGAAGTGTGCCTTTTAAAAATTCTTTTGAAAGAGGAGAGAAGCAAGCCTTCAAAATTCACAAGGAGATGGGAAACAATTCTTTTAAAAGGCCTATAAATGGAGGATTGGACCCATAGACTCTGTTTGTGCTGCAGTACATGAGCAGCATGCGATGCCTTGTTCCTTTTGTTAGGTGTCTCTGCAGTACTGTACACAGATTAAATAGCTACTGCATTGCAGAGAGTTATTAATACATTACATTGCACTCCAGGGAAGATGTCAGTGTGTCCTTTAGCCTGAATGTACCTTGTGGTTGAGTTATGGGCAATTTTTTAAAATTTTGCTGAGAATAACTTACTTTTTCAGTAAATCCTTAGCCAGCTGGGAACTATAGAATAACATCATTCTTAACCTCTGTAAACTTCACTTTTTGTTCAAGTTTAGAAAAATCAAAGCCTTGTTCCAAAATAAAAACAGGTCACTCTTCTCACATCTTAATCATGATACAGTAAAAATGTGGTCTTGTGCCACTGTACATTCAGGAGATGGGGCAGAGGAAGGTATGCAACTCCTAAAATATAATGCAGGTAAACAAAATGCATGAAATACCAGAAAATGAGAAGTGGGGCCAACCCATTATTTTTCTGGCATATCTGTGTACTGTTTCATTTGTAATGCACATTAGTAAAACAGGAGGCTTTTTGGTTTCCAGTCTTCTGCCCTGACAGCTCTCAGTGCTGTGCATGTTTAAGGTAAGGGAGGTTGAGGGGTTGTTCTTGGGGAAATTCTTACGCGTGGGGGCAACTTCTGCTGACTTATACACGGGGATGGAAGGGAGAGCTAAGGTCAGGTGTGGGTGTGCAGAGATGAAAGAGCAAGACAGAGCAAAGCAAGGATCTCAGCTCTGTTTCCCTCTTTCCTCCACCCACGGGAATGCTCACGAGAGCTCACTGTGCCAGTTCAGACCAGTGGCTGAAGCTCACGCTGCAGTGCCCCAGTCCCTGTTTTTACCCAGCCCGCTGAAATAGATTGGGACACTTTCTCTCACTGAGTCTTCCGAGTTCAGGAGCTTTGTCATCACTAAATGATGAAGCTGCTGATACTACTTGTATGTCATAGGACTTCACAGGATTGACCAAGCAGTGTCCTTTGTCTGGTTGATGCTCTACAGGTCTGTCCAGGAATTAGCTAAAATCTGACATGGAGGTCCTAAAAGCTCTGTAGGCAAGGTGGGCACAAGGTGTGAGGAAGCAGAAGTCCAGAGGTGTGAATCATTAGCTCCTGACAGAAATATGTGTGCAGGTGGAGCATATCAAATGCCATATTCAAGGGACCTGAGTAGCCAGGTGCTGCACTGTGTATGTACAGAGAATTTTGGGAGCAGTGTTGGCTATTCTACTCCATTCTGGAGCGTGTCCAGGACTTACAGATATGTGGTAGCTCTGTCTAAAGTATTTTGCACAGATCTAGCAAAAATATCGTTTAATGTAAGTATGTAAGTATTAAAAAAATCCTCAGAAGCTGCAGGAGAACCCAGGGAATACACGAGATGGCACATCTCAACGATCTGTGATGCGTCAGTGCGGCAGGCTGTAAACAACTGATCGTTTAGCCTGGGTAAAAGGGACTTTCACCCCAAGAGCCCTGACGTTTAGATCAAAGTGTTTCACAGATTTGCCAATGGTTTCAAGGCTGTCTTTGCTTCCTTTTCTACCTCCAGTTTCCTGCTGAAAGGCGTTGTTCAAGGACTGTGCTCTTTAGGAATACTCTGAATGAAGCCGAGGCCATGTCATGCACAAGTACAGAGGTAGTGAATTACAAGTATAATTTTAGAGATGGAATGCCTCTTTGTGGGCTAGGTTTGAGCATGCAGCTGTGAGAGCACACCTGGAAAGTGGTGCCAGCAGCTGGGAACTCTTCTGACTTTTTTTGCGTCCCAGCTCCAAGATGGAAATGCCACCACCCCCTCCGCAGGCAAAGGAGATGTCAGCTTTCTCACGGGTTAGCACCAGCCTATATCCTTTTTCCTCCTTTTCTGTTTTTCATCTTTTCTTGTCTCCTGCTTCTCCTCTCACTGTCTCCTCTCCCTTTTCTTTTTTTTTTTTTTCTTTTCCCCCTTTTACTTATCTTCATTGTGATTTAGCACAGAGCTCTTGATGGTTTGGTTTTCACATTTTCTTCTGAAATTAATTTTTCTTGCCCTTAAAAATACCCCAAACCACTGAAGCTTTGAAAGCACTTTGCAAAAGCCTGTTCCTGTTTATGTTAGGGCAGAATAAGATCCAGAATGGCTCTATTTCCCAGGATCATCCTATTATGTTGCAAGTTCATGGAAGTTTCTAACATAAACACAGAAATTTCACAATACCAGCAAGTGATTTATTTGCTTTACATCCTTATCGATATTGTCTGCAAATTTAGAAGCAGAGTATAACAAATGCTGTGGAAGTGGGGGCTCTATTTGATGTTTTCACAGTGTTATGCCTGGAAAACTGGAAGTTAGTGGGTGTTGCTCAGTGAAGTGTGCATTTTAAAGTTACCCACAGTGATGCCCATTGTCCTGTCCCTGAATTGCATGATGTCATATGTCTTTTAAAGCTCGTGGTGATGCTGAAGACTGTTGGTGCGCTGGGAAAAAGGCGATGAGAAAGTTGTGAATCAGGTTTCTGTAAAGCCTTTGTGTTTAGGGTTTGATAGATAAAAGCTGACTCATGCAATATTTCTGGCGAAGGATCTGTACAGACTAGTAAGAGCTTCTCATTTTACCTGAGTGCCCAATGAGCTAATTTGGGAACAGCTGAAGTCAGAGCCCGCGCCTCTCCCCTGCCGCACAGGTAGGTGGTGGGCTCTTCGGAGAGGATTGGAAAATAGAGAGGACTTGTTCAGCCCGGGTGCGAGGAGCCAGAGACATTCCTCAGTGGTGAGATAGTGTCGCAGAAGATTTTCCCTTGCAATAATGTTCTCGGGCATTAGCGTGCTTGGTTGTGACAGAGGCTATTCTGCTTTAAATACTGCAGGGAGGGGGGGTGGGGGGACAGTAATTGCACTGATACAAGCACGGTTGTTGGTGACTCTTCCTTGTTGTAAGTTTCTCATAAATGGGATATCTGTTCCTCAAAGTTTAGTTAAAATACTTGGCAGAGTATCGTTTGTGACAGTCCAGACTAGAGATCTAATCCCACAAATATTGTAGCTCTGTCATTTGATTTTGTTCACAGAGGGTGTTAGTTTTAGAACTGATACGTGGTCATACGCAAAATGTAGTGATTAAAAATCTGCTGACCTTCACTTGGACAGTATTCAGAGTAGAAGATAGAGGGAGTGTATTTAAGATCATTTGGGGCTGGTAGTGGATGGACTTTAATCTTACTCAGTCAGGAAGCTGTAGAGCATTTTTTCCCCTCAATTCCAGTGTTGCATTTTGAATTTGATACTGAATGTAGAAATTGTTCTAAACTAGTTTGCTTAATTGCATCCACGGTATGAATGATTTATTTGAAATATGAAGATATGTCAGGGAAAAAACAGGAAAGATATTTCTTGTAGCCTCATCACTTTTTTGTAGCTAAACTCCAGAGGATGTGAAGACTGTAATTTCTGTTAATGTTGACTTTGTAGATAACACCTGAGGTGCTCTTTTCCTTGCCAGGAGAAAGGCAACAACAACGCTAATCATGAATATAAATTGACTTGTGAGTTTTTAGTTATGCAGTATGTCGTAAAATTTCATGTGCAGTAAACAACTTGGAGGAATAAACACCTATATTTAGATAGGAGTTGGGGATCTTTAAGTCAGTTTCATATTTAAAGACAAAGCACTTTATCTCTCATTGTATGCTAATGTTCTAGCATAGCCAAAGCTGCAGAGATAATGGAAGACCATTTATCATTACCATGAGTATAATTACAGGAAGGAGGGTTTTGTTAAAGAAAAGCAAGTGACAGAAGAAGATGCATTTTTGGTGAGAACTTGTTTATGACTGCGCACTGAAAACCCAAGACATGACAAGATGGTTGTTTTGCATATGCCTTCGGTCTTGTAACTAACATTAGAGCTGCCTGTTGGGATGAAACATTAATATTTCTTGCCCTTGCATGTCTGTGGAGTAGGGAGATGTCATTGTTCTTGCTGGGGAGCACTCTGGGGTCGTGCCATGCCAGTGTGTGTGTGTGACACAGGAGCAGAGAGCTTTGCAGGGGCTGGGAAGGGGGAGACTAACTGAATTTATGCGAAGGTACAAACAAGAAATGACCTTGTTTGGGGAGTTTGTTTCCTTGTGAGTAGGGACAAGTAGCAATTATCCTCCTTTCAGTGCTGAACTAACAAGTAATTACTGTTATTCCTTAATTAAAATATGCAAATTGAACATTTTTCTTTTTTTTCTCCCCAGACTGAGTTAAATACCATTATTCACAACTGACAAAAGTTCTCAATATTATTTTGGTTCGTCCTTGAAAAGGTTCAGTAACCAAAAGGAAGCCTAACAAAAAAAGCAGTGAACCAGGACAGACATGGGTCAGGGTATACAAGACTTGCTCAGAGCGTGTGCCTCCGCAGGCTCTGGGGGTACCTACGATTTCACACCATGTTTGCTGCCTGAGTTTTGATGAATGCACCTACCCGCTGGTGCTGCTGCTGAAACTGGGGGATGGGGTCGACTGGGCTTGTAAATCAGCCCCACAGGGTATGGGACAAATTACTTGCTTTTTATAGTAAGTTCATATGAAAGAGAGAAATTTATTACAGGATTTGCAAAAGCACTGGGTCAGTTATGATTCAGAGAGAGCAATCCTGAGGGAAGCTGTTTACTTCTCTCCTCACTCTCATTAATTCAGTTGTGAATTTTTCACCAGGCATTTGGTACAGACCTTAGACAGCTGGTGCAAGAGTGAAGTTACTTTGTGGTACAACTGCAGAGTAGAACTACTCTTCAGAGTTCTGAAAAGCCAAATACAGATCCTGACAAGAGAAAAGAGGATGGGCATGTGGCTGTGGCAGTGAACTCCATTCAATTGCTGCCTGTCCTCATGCACTTGTGACTACAGAAATCAGCTAAAAACTCTGTTCCTGATTTTAAAGGCAAGGGTAATTGTAGAGTTTATTTTCCTACCTAAGTATTCTAAGGTGATCAAGTCCAGCTGTTAATCCAGTGGTTATGTCAAATCCACCACTAAACCATGTCACCAAGTGCCACATCTACACATCCTTTAAATACCTCCAGGGATGGTGACTCTACCATTTCCCTGTGTAGCCTGTTCCAGCACATGACAGCTCTTTTGGTAAAGAAATATTTCTTAATATCCAATCTAAAACTCCCCTGGTGCAACTTGACGCTGTTTCCTCTTGTCCCATCATTTGTTATTTGGGAGAAGAGGCCAACTTCCACCTGGCTACAGCCTCCTTTCAGGTAGTTATAGAGAGCAATAAGGTCTCCCCTGAGCCTCCTTTTCTCCAACCTAAATACCCTCAGCTCCCTCAGCCACTCCTCATAAGACTTGTGCTCCAGACCCTTCCCCAGCTCCGTTCCCCTTCTCTGGACACACTCCAGCACCTCAATGTCTTTCCTTCAGTGAGGGGCCCAAAAGTGAACAAAGGATTTGAGGTGTGGCCTCACCAGTACCAAGTACAATGCTCAAATGGGTTTCTGAAGACAAACTTTTGAAGCCTTGGAAGATGAACAGATCCTGTGTTATTGGGAAGGGCTATGGGTTTGTCACAGTCACCTGTATCTGAGGCAGGAAGTGAGAGGTGGGCAGAGCCAGGGTGTGCCCCCTGATTTCCATGAGCAGAGGGTTTGGTACAGGACTGGCCAGCTGAGGAAAGGGAGCTGCTTCCTGTTTGCGTGCCATGCTGAAATCCCCAGTCATTCTTCCAGGTGTGCCAGCTGCCTAGGTGCCTGCCTGCTGCTCTGCAAGAACACTGGGCTTCTGTGCCATCAAAGTGCACCAAGAAACATATTTTACTGGTTGGAGACATAATGGACAAAATGGTAACAAAAGCTCTCCACAGAGCAGCCAAATGACAATTTATATCCATCTGGAAAGGAGTAAAAAAGTAACTTTTGAGTTTAATAGTCAGGATGAGGCTTTGAGGATAAAACAGACCAAGTAGCAAATACTTCTACTTATATAAAAATACACAGGAATAGCAATTTGTATAAAAATTGGAGGAACTTGAGTTAACCATGTTGCATGCAATTAATCAGCCATGCCTTGCTGGTGCCTGGGGTTTGCCAAGGTCACTGGGAATACAGGTGTTAAACAGCAAGCCCATTTTAACACTTACAACTAACCCTTGGCTTTATTATAAGCAATGACATTGTCATTAAAAAAGAAAATAAGTGGGTTTGCTTTGGTTTTCTGAAACATGTTGAGACCTCACAGTGCTTCTGGCTACAAGTATGTCCTATGTAAAACTACTTTTAACATTTTTTTGACTCCAATTTCATTGGCATGATCTATGTTTTGTTTTTTTTATGTTAATGAAAACATTTGCAAAGCAAATAATACATATTAATGCCTTTGTGTTATTATCTGAGAGGCAGACCACGAGTCAGTGAAATGGAGAAAAGAGTGTGGGGTAGTGGAATTTCATGGGAATCCTTCATTTCCCTCCTAAATGTAGCTAATCAGGTGGTTTTTTGTCATTGAATTTTAGTAAAATACCTTGGAGTAAGCTGGCGGAAGTGTACCCTGTTATCTTGTTTATCCTGTGCATTTTTCAAGGGGGGCATTTTTCATTCAGCAGTGTTGTGCTTTCAAACTTGAATGTGAAAAATGATCCAAAGCTGATAACAAAAATACATTGTTTCTTATCAAAAATGTATACTTTTTTAACACAAGCAATAGGAAGACACACATCACTTTCTGTGCCCAGACAGAAACAAGAGAATTTCAATGCATTTTTCTGTTTTATTTTTTTTCATGGCTTATTTCTTTATATTTTATTTTGAAATTAGTACTTGATGTGGTTTATTCAGAAAGGGTAAGAAATCATGCTTCTATGCTTCAAAACTAGAAGAACCTGGCACAAAGAAATGCTATAGATTTTCAGACTACAAGGTAACACCAGAGGTACAGAGGTGCCAAATTAGGTTTTGAATCTAATGGCCAATTTCTAACCTGTGTAAGGAGCAAATTACTCTCAGTGTTAATTCTATGCATCACCTTGAGGGCAATACTTTTTCTTAATAGAAAGGTAATACCATCATCACTGAAATGGCATTAGTAATTACACATGTACAAATGAAACTTATGCATTCAAGTCGGCCAAATAAATCAAAACATTCTTCTCTGGGATTTTATTTCTGTTTGCTTTGGATTTATTTTGAAAAATGGGAGAGTTGCTCTCAGCTTTGAATGAAATTCTCCCCCTGCTCTGACAGCTGCAGAAGCTGTGTGTCTGGGAGGTTTCTGCTTGTATTACATAGCAATTCTGCCTCAGTTCAAGAAGGGCCACCTTAAAGGTTGGGCGGGTTTGATTTGCAGCTTTATGGTTTCTTTACTGAAACTGTTGTCAAGAGCTGTAATTACTGGTATGAATTTTTGAGATGTTGTCACTGGACTAAAATAAGGACTAAGCTACTGCTCTGTGGGTAACTTCGGTGTCGCTTTTCTTCCTAAATTGTCACAAGCTTCCCTTTTTCAGAGGACAGACATTATGAAATTCCATGAGTTTGTGACAAGATTTTTTTGGGAGAAAACTTCTTACTGAAGCAAAGCTTTGAAGTATTGAATTTACCTGCAGCTTCTTTTGCAGATTCTCATGCTGCATCACACACAACTTGGCCAAAGACAAATCTGCATTGCATCGTGGACAGTGTCCTGCAGGGCATTTTGGAAAGGAAAATAAAGCATTGAAATGCCAACAGGAAGACAGACATCTTATTTTGTTGTTACACTGATCTGAAAAACAGCTTTGGGTCAGTTCAGCAGGGGGTAATATTCTGGCTTGAGCAGAGTAGTTTTAGAATTACTTATTTTCCCAGTAGAAAACTGAATTATTTGGCAGCACTCTTTCCTGGGGGGAGGGGACTCTTTCTTCAGAAACGACATTCTTTTCATTGGAAAATCATTCTGCTTTTAGTATTTTTGTACAAGACACAGAGCTAGTAATTGATAACTACTTTTGGTTTTTTTAAGGCTGTTGGCTTTGCAGGATTCAAAATAAGACACTTTCTGCTATCACTGTATGTTTCCTGAGGTTTCCAAACCTCCCAGACCAGGGTCAGTGCTCAGCTGGGAGATAGCAGGGACTGCTCCCAGTAAAGTTGTGGGGGTCTTTTTCAACGTTGAGGAAAATCTCTGGAGTTCTGTTTTTCTCCCGTGCTGAGCCTGCGCATCAACAAGCCCAGCACACTGGCACAAGAAAGATGTGCCAGAGGCAGAAGTATGAGCAGGAGGAATGTGATGCTTCTGCTGTGTCCCTCAGTGGGGCATCTCCACAACCTTAAAAGCACAGGGACCCCCAAATCTTGTTGTTCTGGTTGTCTTTTGGTTTAAATAGAGTTTTGGCAGCTTTCTATGCAAAAAGCTTTAAAAGTAGCTGTTGTCAAATTTGTGTTATATGGAGCAGCAACAATAAACCCACTTCTTCTGTTTGTTTGTTTAGATGACTTCCACTTACCCCTTGATGTTGTACCAGCTGTGACGGAGGCCCTTGACTCCAAGAAGAAGGGGGAAGATTTGCACAAGGAGAGCAAATCTTTCCGCTACTGTGAAAAAACCACCATGGATCTGTCAGACAGTGACCGTCCTGTCAGCTTTAGTTCCACTTCCTCCTCTGCATCCTCCAGGGACAGCCACTGCTCCTTTGGAAGCAGGACGACCTTGGTTTCAAACAGCCACTTGGGTTTGTTCAACCAGGATAAAGAAACAGGTGCCATCAAGCTAGAACTGGTCCCAGCCAGGAGATTTTCTAGCAACAAGACACGCAAAAATTCTGCTGTGGAGCAAGAGGATCCTGAGGAAAGCCTTGAGAAAAGACCAAGCATGCCAAGGAAAGCAGAACCAAAAGGAGCAAGCAAAAATTGTGCGATGTCTCTGGTCACAGAGCCCACCAGTCCGAAGCTCCTCTATGTAGACAGAGTTGTCCAAGAGATTCTGGAGACAGAGAGGATGTATGTGCAGGATCTAAAAAGCATTGTCAAGGTAGGGGACTTGGTTAAGATGGTGTTAACTGTTCCATAATGTCATTTTTTACATTGTTTGGTTTCACAGCGGGACAGATGGACTTGACAATGGAACTGGCATTTGCTAGTCTTCATAAATTAGTGCAATATCATTGTTCTAGTGTGTTTCTAGTTTTTATTGGATTAGATAAATCTAAGCTGTTACTATGTGTTCATGAATAAATAACAAAAAAAAATGATCCTACAGCTGGCAGCAGTAGGATCAAAGTGATAAACTCTTTTCAGTAACAAAATTTTTTATATTTACAAAAAAAAAAATAGATTGCTCTGTGTCCTAGAATGCAGAGCAAGAAGCAAACAGCAGAGAGCTTTAATTGCCTCTTTATATGCTTTATCTGAAGGGTTTTATATACTGACTTTTCCCTGATCTCCCCAAGTCCTAGTTCTGCAAGTTCTTCTTCCCCTGTCCCTTTAATGCAACTTATGGCTACAGTCTGTTCTCTCTCTGTCCTTAGCCTGTAGTATTGAATATGGCATATGGATTTGCTGGAAAATACTGTTGTGTTTAGCTGTAATATGAAGGAATTATGTTTTCTTTAGTACTAATTCTGAATGAGTATAGCGTTTATTAGCTGCTGTAAAGTTTTTGTTCAATCCCTAGCTGAACAGTACCTTTCATATCCTCTTTCTACTACAGGGGAAAAATATGGATGAGTCCTTCTGTGGACTGTTCTTTTCACTCTGTACTTGTATCTGTGCCATCAGCATCAATCTGATTTGCATTTTTGAAGATGACAGCTGAGTCCCTTGGCTATCATTTGTAGCCTAATGCTTAACCCACAAAGAAGCGTATCTAGGAAGGCTCGTGCTGTTTGTAGAACTTAGAGCTCCAGGCAGGCGTACGAGGTCAGCCGAGACAGGAAATGCCAGCCAGCTGGAGACACTCCCCACCTGCAACTCTAACCTGCCTGGTCTTCCAACAGCAGGGGAAAAATGTAAAGGCTTTGATAACTCAAATGCACATTGTGATTAAACGCCAGTATCTCACCCCACAAAGTTCTCAGAAAGGTTGCTTTTTCTGCAAGCTTTTTTCCCCCCTTGGTTTCCATAGCTGGTGCTGTTTCACTACATTCAACTGTTGCCTGAGTTTCATTTTGGAGTGTTTAAGATCATCAGATGCTGCACAACGAAGTCAGCTTCTGTGCATAGTAACTGGGCAGGACTTCCATGGTTTCAGAAACCTTAGCCCTCCCTCATCCTCCTATGGAGTAAACTTCACAACTTGAGAAGCTGGAAACTAGAATTAATATCTTGTAACAAGTTTTCCAATTACATGCAGGAATACCAGTAAATGCTTTCTAGAAAGTACTTCAAGCATCACTACAGTAGATGTAAGTAAGACAAATATATTTTTAGTTATGGAAGAACAGAAGGAATCGTCAGCCTGTGAAATGCCCAAGCCTATTTCCTGCAGCAACTAGTAATGAATCTAGAAAGCTTTGTGTGAAACTATACAACTTATTTGAGACATGGAGTGGTTGGCAGTGGAGCTTTTCTTAGGTAGGCGCTGAGGATCCAAGGGCTTCAGAGGAGCTGATTCCCAGATGGTGAGGACACTGGGGAACCAGCTGCCTCACCCTGTGCAGAATGTTCTCTTGGTTTCAGGGGAGGGAGGTGTGACTGGGAGCAAACTTCTTCAGAAGGGCCCATTTTATATGTTTCTCAAGATTCCTTTCTCCTCAAGTTACCTTAGCAATGCTGCAGTAATGTGCCCAAGCAAGGGTGGGGGGGTCATGAGAAGGTTGGGAAGACTCCACAGAGATCTGTAGGAGTGCCATATCCTTATAGAGCTTGATTATCTGGGCCTCTGTGATTTGAGGCCATTTAGTTTGGCAGGCAGATAACTGGTGCTGAGTCAAACTAAGATGAAGGGAAGCAGCTTGATTTGTCTTATTTTACAGATAAACATGGGTCAGCTTTGGCAGCTGGTTAGGAAATGGGATGAGAATGGGAAAGGGGAGCTGGAGAGAGGTCAAAGGGCAGCTGCTGCCCAAGAAGTGTGTGGAAACTGAAGAGATACATGAAGGTGGGAGCTGGTGGAGTAAAGCATAAGCAAGTGAACCAGTGCTAAGTGGAGAGACAGAAATAATTAGTGGGAAAACAATGTGAGGAAATGAGGGAAAACCCAGGAAGTGGGAAGTTAAAGTATAAGATTGTTTGGAACTGGAGCTCTCTAGCGAGTTTTCAGCTGACGGCCAATACAGAACCACCGATGGGGTCATCTGGTCCAACCTCCCTGCTCAAGCAGGATCATCCTAGAGCACATGGCACAGGATTGTGCCAGATGGTCCTTGAATACCTCTAGTGAGGGAGGCTCCACAACCTCTCTGGGCAAGCTATTCCAGTGCTCAGTCACCTGCACAGTAAAGAAGTTCTTCCTCATATTCACGTGGAATTTCCTGTGCATCAGTTTCTGCTTCTTGTCTGTCACCCTAGTGCTTGGCACCACAGAGATGAGACTGGAAGCATCCTTTTGACACCCTCCCTTCAGGTGCTTCATTGACAAGATCCCCTCTGTCACCTCTTCTCAAGGCTGAACAGGCACAGCTCTCTCAGCCTTTTATCATAGGAGAGATGCCCCAGTGCCCTAATCATTCTCAGTGCCCTCCACTGGACCCACTGCAGATGGTCCCATGTCTCCCTGGTGCTGAGGAGCCCAGAACTGGATACAGCATTCCAGATAGGGTCTTGCTAGAGCTGAGCAGAGGAGCAGGATTCCCCCTCCTGACCTGCTGGCAATGCTCTTCCTAAGGCACCCCAGGATACCATTGGCCTTCTTGGGTACAAGGGTAGAGTGCTGGCTCATGGACAGCTTGCTGTCCACCAGGACCCCTGGAAGCTTATGTACACAGTCTAAAAGTGGTAAGGAAAGCTGGGTTTTGTTTTTTGTTTCAGGATGTGGGCTTTTTGGCAGAAGGAGGGAAGGCAACCCATGTATGAAGAGCTAAAAGCTGAAGAGGTGTCAGATTTAGGTCAGCATAAGGACAAAAAGGGAGAAATTAATAGGTGTTATTTTAATCACCCTTTGCCCTCATATGAGAACTGTCAGTAGAGATCTAGTCTATTGCTTTTTGTCTTCTAGTAGAGGGGATTTGCTGATGCTACATTCTCTGTAGGCAGTGGAAACATACTTAAACATACTTAAAAAGAATAGGTTCTCACTATTGTTTTCAGGACTCTGAAACAGGTTTCAGAGCTGGAACTGAGAGGGTGTCAAAACTCACCTCCATGAATCTATTTTCTACATTTCTGGACTTTCTGGTATAAAGCAAAGTAAATTTGCCTTTTTTAAATTTTTCTTTGGGTGGGGGTGCCATTTGTTTGACTTTTAGGTATTTGGGGGGTGGGAACAATTTTTTTATTATTATTAGTTTCAGTGGAGGGGGTTGTTGGTTTTGTTTATTTTCTTGGTCATTTTTTTTTTAAATATCCATGCTGCTTGCCATTAACCAGACCATTAACGAATACACAAATTGGGATGGAACCCAGTATTAACCCCTAGGGTATGCCACGAGCCACTGGCCTCCAATTAGATTTTGAGCCTGTGATCACCACCCTCAGGTCCTGTTGGTTCAGCCAGTTCTCAGTGAGGCTTACTGTCTGCTTATCCAACTCCTACTTCTTCAGCTTCTATATCTTAAAGGATTTAAAAGCCTTCCTGAAGTTAAGGCAGACAATATCCACTGCTTTCCATTCATCTACCAAGCCAGTCATTTCATAGTTAAAGTGTTACCAGACTGGTCAACTTTCTCTTGGTGAATGCCTGATCACTGTTCTTGATTACCTTTTTGTCTTTAGTGTACTCAGAACTGGTTTCCAGGACCAGCTGAGCACAAGTGACCCACTGACATGGATGATGTGATATTGCATGTAGGATCTTGGTACTAGTCATAATATCAAAAGTCAGCTCGTTAAGAGCTAGCCTAGCTCTTTATTTTGGGCAGCATCCCTTCAACCTCTGTTATCCTTAGGACATGGAGTTGTCGTGCCTGAAGTAAAATACTATGGAAGAATGAGGCAAAATAGAATTTTGTCCTTTTTTATGCTTGCATTGACCTAATGCAGGTAGGTCATTGGTAACTAAATAAATAAAGTAAAAAGTCATAACTTCGGTTGCCCTTTGGGTGATCTCAACAGTGCCAAGTTGGTAGAAAGAAATAAAAATTGAGCTCATGGGATGTGGTTAATGGGATTTTGAAATGATCCTGGAGACCTGCTGAGGTTTTCCAGTTTTCTTTTCAACTGCTGACAAGAAGTATTTGGCAGTCTTAGGATGAGTGAGAGGAGGCCGTACAGGTGCTATTTGGCACCCTTTGCTCCTGGATAAGCATTAAAAAACAACTGATTTTCAAGGCAGTACAGCCATTTCGCCTGTGACCTGGAAGGACAGTTGGGTTAGGATTGTTTTGAGGCGTGCTGCTGTGATTCTTGCACAGGCAAGCATTGCAGCAAGGATAGAGTGAACTTTTCCACCATTTGGTATGTTTTATCAGATGATCTGTTAAGGATAATTACAATTTTGAATGAGTGCAGCTTGAAGCTTGTTTTGGGCAAGTTTGTGATGAGAAATTGGATACCTTTGCTTCCTGCTTGTGTCATGCTGACAGGTGTACTAGCCAGGGCAGAACTCCCTGACCTTTTTCTCTTCAGGACCTAGCCTGACTTTTTCAAGTAGTAATGCAGTTAGAATAGAGCTAAACTTCAATTAGAGTCACTTACTGAAGTGATTTTTTTTTCCCTGAGTAAAATGCTGTCCCTGAAGTTATAAAAAAATCTGTGTTTTGCCCTTGCAGTTCATAGGAGTCAGAAGCCCCCATTCATAATGTGTATAAGTGCTTGTAACTGCAGAAAAACATCCAAATATGTGTTTTACCCTTGCACAATGGAGGAATAATGCAAATGCTCTGTTACAGTTCTTGAATCTGTATCCCTGTTGGTATAATAATATAAGTAAAAGTATCTATAAAATAACTAGAGGAGATTAAAGTGTGCATTCTTACTGTGTTTCACATATATTTGATGCCAACAGAGGTTGAGCTCCAGAAATCTTGAATTCCATCTGAAATCTGGGAGACTGTATTTATGGGAACGAATTCCTCTACTCTTTAATTCCAAATATGTCTTTTTTTTTT
>VXAC01004740.1:2582639-2597734 GCA_013399225.1 Rhipidura dahli | reverse complement strand
TTTTTTTTTTAAGCCTTCCCCACTGGACTAGTTGAAGTCTTTGTCCTATCTCCTCCCCAGATCTTTCGTCCCTGGCCGCCTCTTTTTATACTAAAGTCTCCTCTTTTGAAAAAGTCCCATTCCCCTCTAAACAGTCCCATGCCCATGATTTTGATGCCTATCTGTCCGAGGTATTCTCTCAGTAAATCCCATCTGCATCCTGTCAGTACATTGTCTCATTTCCTTAAGTGATTTTTCACTTTTTACTATTTCTCTTTCTCATGCTCTTCATCTCTGCTGATTCCAGAGCTCTCTCCATAGTTCTCTCAGCAGGCCTGACAACATTTTCATCATCATTCCAAATTTTTCTGCCCTCTTAAGTTCTGTGAACTTAAGAGGGCTGTCCACCAAGCTTTGTTCCCATTTTTTTCCTTCCCATTTTTCTGTAGTATTCCTTTATGTCCCCTCTGCCCTGAAATTACACAGCATGGTTTTCTATGCTGTGTATGGTTTGCAGAGAGTCACTGTGAGACAGGAACAGTCTTTTCCCCACTCTTGCCTCAGAGGATCAGACCTGAACCAGATGTTGCTGGCAGCATGAGAGAACAGCAGTTGTGGGTTAAGACCTTGTGAAGCCTGAGCTGAACCTTGCAAAGGACCATAGCTAAAAGTTCCTATTGAGGATATGTGAATTTGGAGTATTTCTCCTCCCCCCACCCCAATATGGTCAAATATTGGGGAATTTACATTAAGGCAGCAAAAAAGGCATACTCTCAGAAACAAAGTCTCCATTATGCTTGAATCTGCTGCTGTCCTTCCCTGAGATGTGAGGATAATGGTTCATGTCCCTGCTAGTCAGCCTGGGGGTGCTTGTCTTCTTGGGGGAAAGGTCACCAAAATTTTTCAACATGAGCAAAAAAAGGGTATTCTTTCTCAAAAAAGCCTCGGGGGAATGGCTTTGCTGAAATCTCCTAGAACAACTCATCAGGGAGGCAGGTTTCTGGCATGGAAAGCTTCATCTGAGGTGAACACGTCTGTCGAAGCCATATACGCCTTGTGGGGTGGGGGTAAGCCTTGCAGGGGGAAATGTTGGATGCTTGAGGTAGATCCGTGTTGGGGCACCAGTGATTAAGGGAAACCCTTCTGAGAGGAAGTCAGTGTTGGAATGTTATTGTTCCTGGCTTCCTGTCTCCCAGGGCTGCTGCTAGAGGATGTCTCCTTCTATGATTTAGGCAGTTTGTTAAAAAGACAGCTCTGAAGAATGCAGTGTGCTCATTATCACTTGTGATGTTTTAAGTAAAAGCATAGCTGCTTGTGCACTGGGTTTGCTGGATAGTGTAGCTCTGAAAGTTAATTCTTTGTAGATTCAAAAGCTGGGAATTCCAATATAGCTAAGGCATCCCGTAATGTTTGTTCCCACATTGTAGTTAATTTCTATGTGTGACCTCTTTTTATGCCTGCTAATCTGCATACCTGAGAAAGATACCTTTGGATTGCTGACATGAATTGCATGTGAAAATTTGGATGAACAATTTAAATTACCTGTAAAACAAATATTATGTTTTGCATAAATGTAGTATGATTATGCAACAGCGATAAGTTTAACTCTGATTAATATTTGTTAAATTTTTGAGCTGAACTTTCTCACTGCTTTTCTCTCATCCATGAAGAAAGAACAGTGTCAAATTATGATTGACCTCCTTAAGGAAAGCTTGGCTTAAAAGTAAGGGAAGTTTTCTCCAGTAATATAGAGACATGACAGCTGAAACTGAAGCATTTCAGTACATGTCCAAGAGGCCTTCTTGAAGTTTGTGAAGTCTAAACAGAGTTACAGCAGTATAAATCAAAGCAGAAAAATGTTCCACTTAAAAAACCTGTAATTAATTTTTAAGTAGTTTTATTAGAGAACATTAGTGTTGTGTTTTGTTTCTGGTGTTGCTGTTTACAAATCAGGACCAGTGCAGACTGCTGAGAAGCGAGGTAGTTAGGAACACCACAAGGTAAGTTACCAAACAGGTGCAAACAACTCTCCTGGCTACCCTTAAAGAAACACCTAAAGTAAATTAGACTTCTTCTGATAAAACAGGATAGTTCAGTTTTCCCTGTGGACTTCTTCCTTCCGGTATGTGAGCAATATTAAACATCCTTAAGCACCCTAAAGTAATAGAAGTATACATAAACTGGTTTTTGTGTTTGTCTCAAATGGTTTTAGATAAGGTTGTTTCTGGAACTCCAGGATCTTGAACAAAAGTGTTTTGCCAGCTACATATGCTGTAAATGCCTCATCAAATGTGCCCTTTAATGATACCTAACAAAAGTAGAAGCAAAACCCAAGCCTTGCTTTTCTGGCCAGGATGGGAATGGTTCTGGGTTTTGGAAAAAGAGGTTTACAGCTGTGCAAGAGGAATAAAATGTGTTGTGGACAACCAGAAGTAACCTAATAAACAACTTGTGTGGTGTAAGCATCTGCTTATGCTGCGGCATGAAAGGGAGCTGTTTGTAAACTAACTTCACAGGAAATACGCAAAACCAGGCTTAAATGTACTGATGCATGGTTCTTCTTATCTGCATCATCACTGCTTCAGTCTTGTTTCTGCTGGCAGCATTCATAAATTTCTTTCATTCAGCACGTTCCCAAGTACTTGAAAGACACTGAATAAAATGTCATTGCTGCCTTCTCCTTCGTTCACCTGTACTTTGCATCCAGTTCTTTTCTTACAGCTGTGTTGTAGAAACTTGCTGGGACAGAGACGGTCTTTGTCAGGTGATTGCAGAGCTTCACTGGTTGACTGGCAAAAGTTAAGACAGCACAAATGTATAGCCACAGCTTTGGGTTTGTTTTAGGGCCAGCTCTGTGTTTGGACAGCACAGAAGGGTGAGTTACACTGCAGTAATAAATGAGCTGTCTATAAATGTACAGTGAGCCTTTCTTAAGCTGTGGGTGGGAGAGAAGCTGCAGGGAGGGCTGCTGCTCTTCCAGGGAGCCACGGAATTGCTGAAAAGCCTGTCTGCTGCTGCTCTTGTCCTCCCTTTCCTGGCAGCAGGGCGTAAATCATTGGACCATGCTGTCTGCAACCTCCTACCCACTTGCTGAATGTGAGTGAATGTAGATAAAAGGATGAAAGTTAATCTTCTGTTCCAGAAAGCTTTATTCTTTTGGGAGCAGGGAGGCAAGGGGAAGTTGTAATTTAAATATAGAGTGTGCCATTTAGGAGTGCTGTTGGTGGGCAGGGGATTCCAGGATTGAAAGGTTCCTGTGACTGCACTGAGGCTGGAATGGGAGGTTGTATCCCTGCCTAGGGGGATGTATGGAGCCCTTCTGGGATTCAGGAAGTAACAAAAGAGAGGTCTGTTCACCTCTGCCCTCCATCTTGTTGTTTCTTACTGGCACTGGATAAGGAGCTCCACAGAACAGAGCAGCAGCAGCAGCTCTACAAAAGTTTATAGAGTAGGCAGGAAAACTGTGAGGAAGAGGTCTGAGAGCTGAGAGGCAGGGCGAGGAAGTATAGCTTATGCTGCAAAATTTCCAGTAAACATTACAATGTTTTAATGTGATTATATATTTTTTGCAGAATGATTGGGATTTTCTGTAAAGAAATTTCAGCATCTGGAGGTGATATCTTAAAGGCAAAGACATTTCTGCATTTCCAGCCAGGCCATGGTTTCTGGAATTTTCCTTGTGTATTATAACCATTTTGTTCCATTGACATATTTGACTACTTTTAAAGTTGTTATATCATTGTTATTAAATATTACTTGCCAGTGAACAGTGTTCTTGTAATCCATGACCTTTAAGCCCAAATACTTAACAAACCACATAGTAGTCTCTCTCTTTTCCGCTCTTACCACTCCTGCAAATTAAGGTGTGGAGGTAACTGCTATTTTTCCTGGTAGCATGAGAGGACCATTTTGCAAATGAGACACTTTTAAAAAGTTATTCCTTGCAAACCACTGACTACTATAAAGTTCCATTTCCTTGCTCTTTGTATATTAATAATAAAAGTCTCTGGGAATCATGTGGTTACTAAGGTTAAGATAAATGTGTGTTTGGGATATGTGCAGATTTTCTCCATTTTGCTGGGTTTGCATTTTCATTCTTTGGAAAACAAACTCTTTCAGTTTCCTTTCTTGCATTTTAAAAGAAACATTTCTCTTCTGGAATATCTCATTTAACTTGTAAGCATATTGAGATCTCTTTTAAAAGAACTTAACATTCATTTGCCTTACAAATTGATGAAAGTTTATTTAACAGAGCAAGGGTCTACACCACGAGGCTCAGGCTCTTTTCCTGAGTAATTCATACATTGGAAGGCCAAATATGCCTCAATAATTCTCAATATTTTGTTTGTTTATGGTTCAATAAGCTTATAATCAGACCAACTAAACTGTGTTGTGATAATTGATTTATAGGTGTCCTGATGAACTTTATTTTTTTTTTTTAAATTTATAATTACTGAACACTTTCAGCTGGTACTTTTTTTGAAAAAGATTGAGGTTATTGAATGATGATGATGATTGATACCAATGATGTTGATCTAGAAATCTTTAGAACCCTTCATCTGCCTAGCAGCCGCAAACTATTTGAAATCCTAATTACTGTTAATTAATATTCATTTGTAGCTTATTTCTTCTGTGTTTCCTCTTAACTTTAGAAAGGCATTAGATGAGGACCTTATGTAACTCCTTAATGATATGTCAGTAAACCAGTGATAGCATTTGTAATCCCACGATTTCCACCTGTGCTCTGAACTTGCTTCTTACCACACCTCTGAGCAGCAATTTTGAGTGCCAGCTTCTGGGAAAAAATCCTGTAGCTGTGATTTGGCAGTGGGTGCTGGGTGATAACTGAAGATAAATGTGGGACATGGTTTTAATCAGTGGGTTTCAACTTCAATAAGTCAGTGTGCTGAAGCATCTAAGTTGGGTTTCACGTGAGTTGCTCTTCCAAGTGATTTACTCATAATCATCTTCACAGATGCTGGACCATTTACAGGACTCATCTGTGTACAATCCATGAATCACAGTTTCAGTTTGAGTGCTTTTAATGCATCTCTGTCAAATTACAGTTTGATTTAATTGACAGCCTGCCTTCCAAGGTGTCTTTTTAAGATGGGAGATTTTCGCATGGAATTCCTGCAGTTGAACAAAGGAATAATACTGAACTTTGACTGTGTTTCATTAGAGCAAAAATTCACTACAGCAAAGAAGGCAAAAATTCATGAGAGCAGTCCATCCAGGCAGGCTGACAGTCCAATGCTGGATCAGCTGGTGACAGCTTAATAGGTACAACATTCCTGCTAAAATGGCTCATGGGACACAAGAAGAAAGCATACACTGGGCAAAAAGAAAGTACATAAGACCCTGGACTGGTGGACTAGGCAGTGTAGGACATGTGCCTTCTTCCACCCCAGTCCTAGAAGGGAGCTGTGGGGCAGTGCTGGAAATTGATATGGGCATCCTCTGACACTGGGGCAGGGGCAGGAGGCTGTGCAGAGCTTGCTTTAAAGGCTCAGGCTCTAAAGCAGTGAGGTGGAACCCACAGCTGCAGGAAGCTGTTCTGCTATCTCCCAGCCGTGCATGCTGGTCAGGCAGTTGTCCTTGCTCAGGGCCCCAGTGAATGGATTCAGTGCAACAGAGTGTTGAGGGACCTCTCACTGACAAAGTTTTCCAGGGCAAATTCTTTAGTTCATTTCCTGAGACTAGCTGTGCTCTGACAGCTTGAAGTCCTGTGACAAGATCTCCTCACTGTTGTGTTGTTGACATTGATGTGCCCTAGAAATTTCCAGCTTTGTATATGACTGTGCCTGTGCCCATGTCTACATGGGCACAACTGTTCAAAGGCAGCCTAAACCAAAGAAAGCGTGTGCTTTCGAGGTGCAGGGCATAGTGTTAGGACTCAGGAATTCCTCAGTGCTAATTTTGGCTAACACATAACTCCCCCTGTGGCTTTCTATGCATGTGCATGAAGCCAAGGGGACCTACTAGGGGTCACTGCTTCCAGGCCTTAGTAGCTGCAAATGGGACAGTGCTTTAACATCTATAATTATAGGTGAGGAAGTTGATCATTGAAAATCTGTCCCGCAGGAATAGCTACATAGAAAAAAAACCTATTTTTTTTTTTAAAAATCCCCTTCTGTGGGTAAAATTTAAGTTAATACTGTTAACTTTAACTTAACTTATTTACAGGCCCCTAACTGTGGAAAGGGTGGGGAGAACTCTGTCATGACCGCCTTACTCTGCAGTGTTAAACAGTGGAAATAAAACTTACATGTGCTTCTCTATTTTTAGTCTTTCCTCATACCATGTTCTCACGAGGGCTCCCAGCATCAATCTTTGCCCTTTCCACATGCAGTCAGCCAGCAGCGTATCGCCTTACGGTGTCACGCTTTATTGCCACCACCCGCGGGCTGCGTGTGAGCCAGCTGCACGTGTAGCTTGGCACTTCTGAGGAAGCTGGCTGGAAGCACAGGTGAGCTCAGGATGGATCCTCCACCATCCACCCAGGGCCTGGGGAGAGGACTGGTGCTGGCGAGGTGGCCTGCTGCCAGCTTGGAGACTCTGCTCTTCTGCAGGGATATCGGACAGGAAAGAAATCAGTCACAAGCTATATCTAGTGGCAGACTGCATAAAGCAGATGGGTTACTTTGGCTGCTCTCGTTTGGGGGTGGCTGGCTGTCAGTGCCAGGAGGTCTTCTCCCTGTCCTTTTCCCTTGATGGCAGAGTGAGTGCTCTCCAACCGTGTCCTTCGACATGTAGGCGTGTCCTTTAAAGCCCACCTGCCCAGCCTGACACACCCATTTCCCACGAGGGCAGAGCTTGCTGCTGCTGGCAAGTGGCAGTCATACGTGCAAGGTGCCAAGAAATATAAAGCAAATGGAAAAGTGAGGAAGGAAGCACATGGAGTGCAGGAGCTTTCTGCTCACACTGCTGAAGGGAGCAGAGGAGGCTGTGTCTCCAAGTCTGTGTTGTTCTCAGAAGGAACCTGGCTTAGGCTGTTGATCAGTGGCAGGACCGTGCTGTGCCTTACTGTGCATAGCCCCAGGTAGGTGATGGGCTTTCAGACCTGCCCATGCCTTTGGCCTATGTGAGGGTTTTCCAGCTTCAGGTGTCTTTAAAAAAAAAAACAACCCACCAAATACCAGTAAAAGCAGAAAGTAGAAAGCTGATGACAGAAAATTTTCTTTATTTAAGTTTCTGAGCTGGCATGTAATGAATCTGTATGGTGGACAGTGCAAGCATGTTTTCAGGTTTCAATCAGCCCTAGGACTCATAGCCAAAGGAACCAGAACAAGAAAGCAAAGCATGCCTTTGCAGAGCACAGCAGTACTTTAAATAATTGAAAAGAGCTGCAATGAGCTTCCCTGACCAAAATTCATTATCCTTGGCCACCTGTTGTATGGATAGCATGCTATTTTTTGAACCACAAGGCATTCAGAGTATGCTGCTGTACATGCTGGATAAATTAATAAATAAAATAAATAATGGGGAAAAAATATAGGAAAAAAATCAGGCAAAAGGTGAATTGGTACATATTACAGTTACCTATACAATTAGCAGAATAAGTACTGGGAAGCATTTCATAGTGCCTATTCTAGTGTACATCTGTTGCCCAACTTTCTTCATTTGCAAGTGTGTGGCTAGTTTGGGAAGCATGGCTCTAACTAGCAGGATACAAACAAGATCCATCTTGGGGCATGTTTTCCTTCTGGCCTGCAGCCTTTTCCTCCAAGTGGTGTGGAAGCAGTGCTTAGGTGGCCAAGGCTGCTGAGCTGTTTCACTGGTTCCTCTTCTGCACAGCCATCTGATTTTGTCCAAACACACCTTTGTTGTATAGTGGGGAGTTGGGCAAAAATATGTCCATGAGTATGGTGTGTGTCTGTTCAAAGGAAAACCTGGGTGGCTAGATGAAAACATCCCACTAACTTGCATTTGGTTTCTAAAGTTTGGTCATGGAAAACGTTAATCAATATGTGAAAAAAATATTGTTCATTTTGTGCTTTTCTTGACAGTTTGCTCTCATTTCTAATTCATATAATAATTTATTTTTTTTTAGCATCTGAGGTTCGTGTTTTCATAATTTTATTCCTCTAGAAATCTTTTTATTTTTGTGATTGTGGGGGAGGAGACAGTAGTCAGGATATGCAGCTTCTAGCAGACATTCCTTCTGATGGATTTGGCATGATGAGAGACAAATGGGGAGAACATCAAACCCAGCAGGAAAAGCAGGGCAGTTTGGCAAAACTCTCCTAGTTTTTGTAGGGCTTCAGTGAAAAGGGAGGAGAAAACTGTGCAATACCGTGAGACCAAACCATGGTCCATAAATCAATCTAAGGAGACTGACATTTGGGAGGGGTTTTTTTCTCCTATAAAATAAGCTAAATGTTTATGCCATAACTGCGGAGAAGCAATAAAAGGCAAGGGTTATAAACAAATAATTCGGTGCTGACAGAGGGTTCATAGATGCTGACAAGAAACAAACAAAGTGAATAAGGCCAGTACTCTGTTCTGTTAAATGTCATTGATTTCTGCACCTTGTCATTACGTTTGCAGCCTGCCCTGTTATCTTGTAGCTCCAAACCTTTCGTTATGGCTCCAGATGATAACAGCTGTTGATACACAGCAGTGACTACCATGGGGGTAAAGTACCATTTGCTAAGAAATAATTAGGAAAACCCCTACGTGTGGGTAGCTTTGATCTGCCTGTGGTGTTGTCCTTGCAGAGGACATTATATGCCAATACTGCATCTGTTTCCTGGATGAGTTCATGAAGCCTTTATGAGAGCACACGTGCACTATAGAGCAGTGTACTCAGACAGGTCCCACTGGCTGAGTCGGTGCAAGCAGTGTGCTGCTGTGCTGGGCCTGGTCTTCACGACAGCACTGTGTTAAGACTGTCCAGTGTCCACCTTTTTCACAAAAACATGGATACCTGGCGCTTTTTGCTGCTGTGACTACCCTACTGTTAGTGCCACACCAGGCAGTTTGTGTCTACCACAGGTGTCTGCTTACACCAAGACCAGCAACCTAAACATGTCTGTAGTCTCGAGTGAGCAATACTGACAAAGATAGAAAGCTAAACCAGGAAAGCAGTCCCCAAATTGTGTCATTTCCTAGCAGTATGAGGTGAGGGTAGCTCTGATTCTCCAGCGTTTTGAGCAAATAACCATCTCCCCTTACCCTAGGTAACCACAAATCCACCCAGTAGTTTCTGGTTTGTTTCTGATCTGAGGCTGGATGAAGAAGGAGGCCTGAAGCACAGTCTCAAGGAACTTTTAGCAAGAGACAGCCCAGACTGTGGGGGTGTGGCCTGTATAGGCTGATGCTGGCATATGTTACACGAGTGCAGGAAAACTGCCAGAGCACCTGCAGGGTGCTGCTTGGCAGCAACATTAGAAATATTGGTTCCCTCTTTTGTACTAATAATTGGTAAAAGACTTTGGTAAAAGACTAAGAAGAGTATGTATATGTGGAGGAAAATCAGGATAAGAGAACACAAGGAGCAAAAACGAGATCATATATATAACACTGTCTACAAAATTGGAAATAACTGTGGTCTGTTTGTTATTTTGAAGAAAGCCAAGCTCCAGCTATGCTGAGATGAATTAATTGGAAAGGAACTCCTCTTTGTTCATTAAATGTGCTGTATGGAATTATTTATTGTAAGATTTCCATTCCTCTGCAGCCCAAACTGGTCATATCAGCTCAGTGTGCTGCAGTGTCCCTGCAGTGCTAAAAATGTTTTCAGAGGATCACAATTCCACTGGAGTTTTTCTGTTATTTGCTTTTATATGATGATGTCTGTTTGTGGTCAGAAAAGGTTATTTGTTTAATAGGATTACTGGAGTAGCCCTGAATATATCACCTACTTGTGCCTTTGACCTAGTGCACTGCTTGCTGCAGCCCTGTCTGCCTCACCATCCTGAACCTTTTTACACTTCTGCAGCTTCTGAGTATAAAAACAAGGCTGCAGACAAGTTCAGGGAGCCTGTGGATGTGGTTGCAAAGACTTCCTGCACAAATATATTTCAAGGACAGGTGTGGGCTCTGAGGCTGCTGTCAGCCAGGAGGGAAGGTAGAGTAAGGTTGGATGTTTGTCACAGGAGAGATGACATGGCTCTCCAGGGACCTGCCTGCTGCCAATTCGCTCTTCTTAAAGACACTGAAGTTACCTTGCAATAGGTAACTTGCTTTTCCCTGGCAAAAACTACTGAGTTTTGGGGGTGATGAGGGGTACCTTTAACTGGAGGTGATATCAGAGTGTGGATTATTGATAGGGGGAAGGGGCAGGAAATTCTGCTGATACCTAAAGCTGAGTCTTGGTTACACCTCTGACTTTGCTGACACTGTTTCAGCTGGACAGAAGGATATGGGCATGGAGGCTTAAACACTGTAATTCTTAGCCTTCCTTATGAGGACATCTAGAAACCAAAAGTCAAATCCTTGGTTCATTCAAACACTTTGTCTTCACAGAATTCACACAGACAATAAATCTTGGCCAGTGTATGTGTTCCATAATACCTTTTTCTTTACGACTCTGGAACACAGTTATATCTTACAAGTTTTCATGGTCTTGTTGGCATTTTGCAGGGTTTCTTTCTTGCAGCACCCTGGAATGCTGTGTTGCTTTTGGGAGATTGCCACACCACATTGTCTAGCCACAGGCTAAGGGATTTTATTTATTTTTATTTCACATTGTTTCAGCTGTTTTCACTTTTATTTCCATACTCCAGCAGAATTTCTTCATGAATGTGGCAGCACATCAGGTTTCTTGTTTTATGAGTTGTAGTTAGTTAAATAGCCTGCTGGATTTGTTTGCCCTTATGTGAGAATTTTAATACTGTAGCAGCAACAGAATGAAAGGTGACATTGAGCTCTTATCAAAGTGAGGGAAGAAGTGGGAAAATTGTTCTCCCAGAACACTGCTGATCTGAGCTTTTTCCAGCTGTCATGTTCTTATTCAAATAAAATCCCTGGATGAGACTATCAGTCTTGTAAGTGCGAAAAGAAATCTTTGCTAGCGTATATAGCAATGTAATTTGCAGTGTAACTCTATGCGTGGTAAATTGCATGGAAGTAGACACATTGAGATCTGTCTTCTACATAGTCTGCGTTCTTTGGCAACCATGATTTTTTTAAAAAAGTAATTATTCAGTGGTTGCTTTTCTGAGCCTCTGTTGCTTGTGTGCTTTCTGTTCTGTTTTCATTATATAGCTTTTCTGTTACTAAGACTGCATTAAATGACATTCTTCATCTCTTTTACATTTTTTTTGTCTTTAAGCCAGCCAAATGATCAATTAAACTGTCACTGTGAATGAAATCTGAAAACGTTTGTTTATCAGTAGCAAGAGAAACGTTGGCTGTCCTGTCTAAGAGGTATAACTCAGCTTTCAGTCTTTTGTTATTTTGTTGGTTTCAGGGAACAGATAAGTACTGTTACTGTTCATAATAGAGTGACTGTTCACAGAGGGGCTGCTGAAGGCTTTATTGTAGTAATAAGGTGAAACTGATATGAAGAGACTCATCTTGCACAATAAAACATAGCTCTGTTTACTGATCTAGAAAAGGAGGAAATGTCTGAAGACCTCCCTCTCGTTTCTCTTGTAGGATTACCTTGACTGTATCACTGATCAGAGCAAGCTCTCCCTGGGAACAGAGGAGCGATCGGCCCTGTTTGGAAACATACGGGACATCTACCATTTCAACAGGTAAATTCATACTTAACTAAATGAAAACAGTTCAATAACCTGTATTAACGAGAGGGAGAAAACCAGCCAAGTACACTTTTATCACTTTAAAATGGTCAAGATCTATAAATTGAGAAAGGATCCTATTTTAGTTCTAAGCAAAGTTGGTTTGCTGAGACCAGATTTTTTTTAGCTGTTTATTTGATGAATCAAGTGTGGTCTACATTTACTTTTTTTTGCTCTTATGCTGGGTATTTACATGAATGTAAGCCTAACCTGCTCTGTGCCTTAACTGAGCTTAATGCTGGACCGCTGTAAAAGAAATTCTTGCTTTAATGAAGAGATGTTTTATCCCTACTATATCCTTTTGTGTACCTATGTACCTCACCTAGATGCGGCTTTTGTAGTGTTTTATGCTACTAGGTACTCCCTGAATTAATATCTCTAAACTGTATTCAAGTATCTCTCCTTCACTGAAGTTTTCTGTTCAGTATTCTACCAGCCTTCTGTAAAACTCTGCAGATGGGGTTCTAGTGTACATTGGGAGCCTGAAGTAAAATTTCTTGCTTGCATAGCTAGTGCCACATTGTGTGGGATCTCAGTATCTGCACTTTTAAGAGCATGATGCTGCTACCTTTGTCTGAATCCTCTGTTACTATAAAAATTATTAACTTATTCAGCATTTAAGGAAAATCTGAATATTCAACAGATGCAGGAAATATATTTCCATAAAGTTCTCACTTCTTTTATATCCCAATACTCCTGCAAAAGCTGCCTTAGCTTTGCTGTAGTTGACAAGACATTTCCCAAACTACTGTGTTCTTTGAAGAGCAACAGATAATTTAATTGATTCAAAAGAGGATTCTGAAGTGGAGCACTTTTGTCAAAGATCATCTTCAATGTTTTTCCATCATCATGGGAAGTTACTTTTAAGGGCTTTAAGTGCTGGGATTGCTGAGAATGGATCTATTCAGAATTTATGGACAAAGATGAAATCTGAAGTCTTTTCCTGAAGCTTAAAATAGCTACTGCAGGGTAATGGAAATATGCTTAACTAGAAAGCTGCTGTGTCCTGCTTCAGCTGCAACAACTGACTTTACTGAATGTCTAACAGCTGGAAAATACATAGTGGGAGCATGCTAAAACAGGCCCATGGACTGTTTTAGAGCCATGAGA
Organism: Rhipidura dahli; assembly: GCA_013399225.1. Lineage (NCBI taxonomy): Eukaryota > Metazoa > Chordata > Aves > Passeriformes > Rhipiduridae > Rhipidura > Rhipidura dahli. Next base: position 2,584,895 of record VXAC01004740.1, on the reverse strand, counting down.
CAATGATTGTGAGCTTACAGATTCCCAGTGGTCACAGAATGGAAAAACATGGTCCTGGCCATTATATTTTCTGATCCTTCAAAAGCTAGAAAAGTGACAGACTTGATAACTAGGATGCATTTATGCCAGCTTCACTGCAATATTACCTACTAAATATATTTTCAAGTATGATCACTTGTTATAAAGAATTACTGAGTTGTGCAAAAAAAAAAAAATGCAGAAAAAAAGCAAAAAGAAAAGCAGTTTGGGGCAATTTTAGAGATAGATATGTTCAAATGGTTAAAACTCACTGAGTTGTCCTCTGGTAAGTTGCTAATGTATTTCAGGCCTTCTGATACAAAGTTCTGCTTGGAAATTTTGAGTTCTTAAAACTGAATACTCATTGTAGATCCCAATATAGCTTCAAGGATTAAGTTTACCCCTGTGTGAAATTTGGCATTCTGGGTCCTAAACATACTCTGGAGCCTTTTTATTTATAATTAGCTTCAGAAAAAAGGTCCACTTGGAAGTTCTATATTAGTAGTTTCAGATGTTTTTCATGAGTATGATTTTATAGATTCAGAATTACCTTGTTTTTCTCAACTTTGAATTTGACCCTTAATCAATAATCAAAGGTTTCAGTCTTGGGTTTTTTTCAGACTTGCAGAGCTGAGAAATTTCATTTCAGTAAATGGGATTTTCTCTCAGCTAAACTACCTAGGATGTTCAGGTGGTGTGTTGAATGGCAAAAATGGTGGTCATCATGGTAACTGCTAGTCCCGTGATTAAGATCTCGTTTTGAAAAACTATTTCTTTCTGAGTTTCATGGTGCTACAGTCTGGTTCCTTCTGAGAAGAAGCTATCACAAAACCAAAAAATCAAAGCATCCTAAAAGGCATTGTAATAAGACTTTCATTCATTTGAAAAAACAATGAATGCACTGTATGCAAAATTGTCAGTCTTTATGCCTCCCTCTCTCATCCCAAAGGAGCAAGCATTAATGCCTGATGATTTTCATACAGGTTTAGATTTTCCCAGCCCATAATAACCCAAGCTGTATAGCTCAATACGTGGTTTTAAGTGGCACTGGCACCTGTGTCACACTTCAGTCTGAATCTTGTTAGTGATTCAGCTGAAAGAGCTCTGAGTTCCTCCAACAGAGCTTGCTCGTGCTCCCTGGCTGGCTGGCACAAGCCAGTTGCAGAGGCCAAGAACTGTGACCAGCAGAAAACCTCTGGATATTCAGGTGAACAGGACCTATGCTTTTCTCTATTGCTTTTTCTGCCTCCTGCCAGATACTAAAATGTAACCTATAATAATAGCCCTGCTTTTTCACATGTCACGTTGGTGTTACAGGGATTTATTTAAGATTTTCAGGATGCCTGAGCACGACAGTTTTACTGTTTTTAGAGTGGCAGACTACTCTTACCAGTCCTGTTCTTACCAGCCAGATGAGACAGAAGAAATTGCAGTACAGGTAACAAACTCTTTGAAAAACAGCCCTTACACTATGGGCTTGTGCTGAAGACAAAAACCACTAGTCTATTTACCACATAAACATGGACTCATTGCATGAATATATAAAATCTGTAAGTGCTCCTTTTCTGTATGGTGAAGGAGAAATGGTGTGGTTTTATTGGAGATCAGGAGGAATGAAATGACAGCCCAGGTGCTACATACTCTAAGCCATCAGGACAACGTCTGGCTGCCAGACAGCAGGAATCCTCTGAGCCTGTTTGGCATGTTTGATGTTATTTCCAAAACTCATGTGTGGGACACAGTCAGTCAGTGTAACTAATGGCTGGGATCACCATTGCTGCAGCTTGCTTCTTTTGCTGAAGTAAACAAGCTTCGTGAGGATGGGGTATCAAGCAAGGGTCATATTTTTATTCTCTTTTTGATGAAGGGAGAAATTGAGGTATAGAGGTTAAATTGTCACTGTACAAAGTGACTTAGTGACTACTGAACCTAAGGTCTTTGCCTGTCTTTGTTCCTTGTGACTGAATATTGATTTCTCCCTTTCCTTCCTCCAGTAATTAGAGACGCAAAGAACAAGTCAGGAAACTCTTGTGGTTTGCTGGTTTTTGTACATGCAGAGGGAAATTGTGTCTGCTTACAGGGGAAAAGGTTGGTTCCCTAGATACAGACATAGGAACTCCTAGGCAAAACTTGTTCAGGAAACCAGCTGTGAGCTGGGAGAAAAGTAGTCCTAAATGAAAAATCATCTGTGGGAGTGTGTGTGTAGGGGCAGGGGGGGATGGGTGGGGGGAGGAGGGT
>VXAC01004740.1:2375886-2582603 GCA_013399225.1 Rhipidura dahli | reverse complement strand
GAGGAGGGTCAGGAGAAGAACAAAATTCTATTAGAGAAAAATTTGGCAGAAAACTCAGTTTATTCTCTCATTTTTCTGAGTACATCTTTCAGTAAGACTGAAAACTCTTTTGATCAAGGACATACCTATGAGGTTTACTTTTTTTACTTGAACTCTTTCTTTCACTAAATTTGCTTTCGAGAACTGAGTTTAATTCAACAGCAAACTGGCTCCTTTATTGCTTTGCTGCTGTTCAGATGAATTAATTTTCTCTTTGGCATGTCAAAATTATAAAATCCTCTCATGTTTGTGTTGTTTTTTATGCATGTAGAATACATACATATATACATACATACATACATATATATATTCCCTTCCAGAAAACTTTTTTCAGGCTAACCAGTTTATCTTCAATGAAGAGACATACTAAAAGTAGACTAACTCTCCTGATTGAGCTTCTTAACATTCTTCATGTATGAAAAATACGTCCCTAGTTCTCACCAGTATTTTTTTAGAGCAGTTCATCATCTCCCTTGGTTGAATAAAACTGGTAGAACATAAAAAGTCTTTATAGGACAATGTACATGCTTCAGTAACTCTAAATTTTCTTAGTTATCATGTTAGTTGATATACAAGCTACACAACTGTCTGACTGCACCACTGTGATTGTTGTAAAACAGCTGTCAGTCACAGAGTCATAGAATAGTTTGGGTTGGAAGGCACTTTTAAGGGTCAGATGACCTTTAGGTCCAGCCACTTTGCAATGAGCAGGGACATCTTCCATTAGATCTGGTTACTGAGAGCCCCATCCAACCTGGCCTTGAATGTTTCCAGGAATGGGACATCTCCCTGAAGGAAGGGGCTCAGCTTTGCTTAGCAGGACAACCCAGGTCATTCTGACAACTTAAACATTTCCTTATAGTTTTCCTCCACCTGCAAATAAAAAACCCCAGCAGCTGGGGGAAGAGGGGCATCAAAGTGGGTCTTGTTCCCTTTTTAGGACTCCCCGCATCACTAAGTGCTGCCATGAATGGTGCAGCACTGTCTGGTTCTAAATATACAGGTGTGTCTGTTCCAAGGTGTGCCATAATTTTCTTACCTTGTCCTGTTCTTTGTTTTAGTGAACTTCTGCAAGATTTGGAAAACTGTGAAAATGATCCTGTGGCTATAGCAGATTGTTTTGTTTCCAAGGTAAGTCTGCAGCACCAACTGCACCAGTGATGTGGGGGAAATAAATAAGATTAATTTATTAGCTTTTGAGACCTGATTCTGATAGCTTTTGTAAAGTTAACCACGAAAAGTCAGCAAATCTATGGAAAGGGAATGAATTTCTCTTAGTAGGAATATGCCTCTGATTTGCATTTCTAAAAAATCAAGACAAATCAAGACCATTTTCTTCACTAAGTGTATCTGAACTGGTGGAGCTTTTTATTGAGTTAATTTTTAGGATTTTCCTTTTTTTTTTTTTTTTTTTTTTTTTTTTTTTTAGTTTATAATGTGTNTTTTTTTTTTTTTTTGTCAGCTATTACAGGGGTTGTCTTTGTTACTTCCATCTGCTAATGTGAATGATTAAGTGGTACTCTCCAGTTATGCCCTGTCAGTTTAGAAACAGCTAGAGAACAAAACTTGGCTGCATTCCTAGAAAAGGTAGTAACATTAACATATGAAATGTGGCCACATTGTTTCCTGAGAATTTCTCCCCAATCCCACAACTATACCTTTAATTTTCTTTTTAAATGGGATGGCCCAAAATCTCGCTTTAAGATTCAAATCTCATTCTCTCTGAAATGCTTTGAGTTTTCTGAATGTTGTTCTGACATCTTGATTCTGTTGGGCAATAATGAAGCCAAAAATATAGAAATAAGAAGATAGGGAAATTGTGAGGTGCAGGAGAAATACAGGGAAGGAGGTGGCATTCATTGTAGGAAACACAGAGAGCCAGTCAAGGAGAAGAGGGATGGCTATAATGAGTAGGACAACAAGAAATTAAATAATTTGGGCTACAGATGATGCTAGTTCACTGCAGACTTCATCAGAGAACCTACATATGCCTTGAATCTGTAGAGCCCAAATGTGTTAAAAAATAATTCTATCTCTGTGGTATTTCTGGAGGAAGAGGGGTCATGTAGTTGTTTAAATTTGGATAATCTCTCTATAGGCGCGTTTGCCTTTTTGTATTAAAAAAAACCAACAAAAAACCAAAATGAAAAAACAAACACACACACACACAAAAAAAAAAAAAAAAAACCAAACCCAAAGAAACCAAAAAGGCAAAGCCTGTCATGTTTTATACTTTGTCCTGAACTCAGCATTGTCAGTGCCAAGCACTCAATCTAATAAAGTCTAACACATGGATTTAGGATTTACTGGACCACCCTTTCACTGTGATCCAGTAATTTGTTTGGCACTGCTGTGGCATAAGGGATTTTATAGCAAATTCCAGTGATGATACCAGCTAAGTGCTGCTGTTTCACCAGATCACTTGCTTCAGCCGACTTTGAGAAAGTTGCAATTTATCCAGTAATTGGTCTTTTGTAAGCATTAAGAGACCTTACTGTTGCCACCACTACTACAGAAGTAGGATGCATTTTTGCCCCACTGCAGTGGGGTTTATGGCATGTTGTTATTGCTATAGATAGCCTGAATTGAATTGAAGGAGAGAGAGAATGGGATAAGGGCAAAGTCCTGCTTCTGGAACAGAATAACCCCATGTTCATGCTGGGTCTGGCTGACTAGGAAGCAGCTTAACAAAAAAGATCTGGGGTCCTGGTGGGCAAGAAGTTGTGAATTACTGCACTCTGCAACAGAGTGCCTGTGCAAGCAAAGGCCATTTGGGAGGCTTTCACTGTATTTACAGATAAAACAGTTTGGGGCCGGTAGATATTTCTGCTGTATTGCTTGCTTATAGCTGGGACTGCTGGGACTACTCCTGCTGGGATGCAAAACAGAGATGGTGCAACTGATAATAAGAAGTCCAGGAAAAAACTATGTTCTCATCCAAATTGGCCAACTGAAGGGGCTTGTCTTGTAGACTTTCTGGCCATTAGTTCCAAAATCCATCTGCATATCATTGCTTGTGCCTTTTGTTCCCTTGTCAAATGCTTTTAGCATTTGTATTATTGGCAGGCAACTGCCTGATGGCTCAGAAATTGCCAGAGATTGCAGTACTAGCAGGCATTTTTTAGCTTCATCCAGACAAGTGCAAACACTTAAAAGCAAAATCAAACAATACCAAAATACCCCACAGTTCTGGTTTTGGCCGTAAGGATTTCATTACAGCAACTGCTGACCGTCTTAACAGACTCCAGTTGTCCATTCTTGGTTGCTTGTGTCTTCCCAGCACTGAAAAGTGGAAATAAAACTGCCTTTTTTGGCAGCATGTGCTGCTCCAATCTTACGGGGCTTTGGCCGTTTATTGTTTCATTGCTTCGAGTGCGATGGATCTCTGCAGTGAGTTCAGCACGGGGATGTTATCATGCTGAAGTCATTGCTCACAGCCTCAGCTCATGGATGGAGCTGTGCTGGAGCTTCTTGAAAGCTTCCAGGGGAACTGTGCTTAGGTTACATGAGCTCTGGACCCTGTGCCATTTTTTCACCCTACTGCGAATACTCTCTAGGTGTTGGGAATTTTAAGGTATGACAAGTTTTCACTGTAGGTGCTGTGTTTGCTTTTTTAGCACTCTTATGAAGCTCAGTAACTGCACAAAGTAAAAGTTGTTTCTTTCTTAGGATTCATGTGAAATCACACAAAGTTGGTTTGCATGGATAACAACAGTTATGGTTAAAGTAGCTCTGGAGCTTGTTGGGACTAAAATGTTTTATATTTGTGAAGACATCTGGGGAGCTTAATTTTTGACATTTTGGATCATTCTCTTTGAACTTGACTTTGTTATTTGGTTTTGCTCAATAAAATTTCTTGTATAGCATATACTTCTCTCACACAATCATACACAACTGTGTTTCCTGTGTATAACTTTCATGCTTGGGTAGAAAAAAGCCTTGTAACTTCTAAGGGAAAGGATTATCAAAACACACTTTAGTGTACTTTGAACAAAAACACCTAATTGTGGGTTTGAATCATTATCTTAACATCTTTTGTGCTGAGTGCCCAAAGTAAATGGCCCCTAAAATGGCAGCTTTGATTTGTTAACAGATTTCAGCAGTCTTTAGTCCAAACTAGACAGTAATGTAAAACTCATTAACCAATAAAATAACGATGCAAAGCTATGACTTTATGGAAATGTAAATATTTAATAGCAACTTACAACATTGTATTGAACCCCTCTGCTTCCCAGTGTTTTAATACATTAATAACCCACAGGCAGATAGGCGCAAATGCAGAAAAGCACACTTATTTTAAAACCTGCTATTCATCATGAATTGCTGTCTTTCTCTTTCTGCCTCAATATGCAGATAGTGTGGATGGGTATTTATTTAACAGAGTGGGATGGCTGCTGCATGGAAGTAACCTGCCTCTGAGGGTAGTGTTGTACTAGTTTAGTTTATACCAGTTCTGATCCTCCCTCTTTGTCTAGAAGAACTGGATTGTACGTAGAAGTTCTTGGAGACATTTTGCTGGTAAACTGTAATTGGAGACTGATAAAAGGTTCCAGTGAAAGCTTAGCTATGGCTTAATTATTCACACAGAAGACTGTTTATAAGGGGGTTTTGCCAGTTCGGTCTTTCATTTTCATAGTAATGATGCCAGTGTTAATTAGAAGATTGACTTCAGTATTCTACATGTTTACATTTAAGTGAGTTGTTTTAAAGGAGAGCTGAATTCTGGCACATCGCTCTTCTCACTCAGCACCCCAGGAATTCAGAACATATGTTTCCTGAAAGGCACACTAACAGCTTAACCAAGGGGAAAAGGAGAATTACTTTAATCTAGCATCTCATTAGTGAAGAGGAGACCCAGGTAATTGGCTTCGGTTTGCACACTGACTCTGCTCATTTTCTCAGTCTTCATTTTCTTTTAAAGTGCCTTTTATGGCTACAAAAAAGCAAAGTGCACCAAGAATTTGAGGGAAGATCTGGAATGTATGTGGAAGAGATGTGCAGTGAATTGATTCTGCTGTGAGGCACCAGTATCAGTATAGCTGGGGTCTCGAGCTCACGCTTGGCTTTGCACTTGAGGGTGACTTGCAGTCAGTGTGGATGAACTCTCAGCTTGAGTCTCAGGTTTTTGCAGCTTCTACCACAACAGCTTTGGGCCACCAGTTTTGAACTGATTTCTGGAGCAATTCCAGTCTCTGTGCAGAGATCAGTTTTAATCTGGTCTGAAGACAGTTGACATGAACAAAACTGTTTTCAAGCTGAGTAAGTTTAAGAATGTCCAAAGAAATACTGATGAGCATAGCTGGTGTTTTCTTTATGTTGTGAAAGTATTTGGAAATATATTAAATCCATCTTAGTTCTGGTTTTTCTGTTGTTCCTGTACTGAGCAGTGCAGTTTTGTCAGGATGAGAAGAACTTCTCTTGGATGTGACTCTCTTGGCCACTTTCCCAACATGTTCACATTAATCTGGCCAATGCCTGGGCAAGGTGTATGATGTTGATTCACAAGAGATCTGCAACTTTGAGTGCGTATCAACAATCTCATCCTGGAGGCAAAACACATGTCCTTGACTTTCTCCTGGCTCAATGCTCACATTGCTCAGTAGAAGTAAATGCTCTCTGATGGTTCTGTGTGGGGAAATGAGCTGTGGCTCACTGGAGCGAGTACACATGTAAGTGCAGAAAGCAGAGATGATTGTGAGACCATTCTTAAGCTTTAAAGGTATCGAGGGCATAAGAAACTATCTTTTTCTCTTTTTTTTTTTAATACAAATTTGTTCCATTTAATGGCTAGACTAAAATTCTTTAAAAACCGAAAAAAATCCCAAACCCATTAAAAGTAGTTCTGACCTTGTGTAAAAAAACCCCAAACCAAAAACCAAACCAAAGAGGAAGAGTATGAAAAGGCTCCTGGGGATTTCAGACATGTCTTTGATTTTGAGGGGAATGTGCACACAGCCTACTCTGTAACCCTGAAGCTTTTGGCCTTGTTTGTTTTACAGATAGTACTTTAATTGGTTAAAATTTCACAACAGATACTTTTTCCCTTTTTGTTTGAAAAGCAGAATAATCATGTGGTATGAGCAGAATATATACATAAAAATAAATTGGCTCAAAATGTTCTTCACTCTGCTTATGAAGTAGTTCTATAAACTGTATTATTCTGTTATCATAGCCATGGGAAAATCTTAAAATTTGTACCAAAATCCCCTAAATGAAAACTTTGAATTAATATATGCATATATAGAATAAATTACATTTTTTCACCATACTGAATTTCAGTTCAGTGTTCTCCCTTAAGCACCCTGGCTTATTATGAATGCTGGCTAGTTTGGTATTGATTGCCAAAGAAAAGTACACAGTGTAATACCTACAGCTCTTTGAGGTTTGTTAATTCTTCATTTTGAGTGGAGAGGGTTTGGAGCTGTGGCTGGGGTTCCAAGCATGAACATGAACTGGCTGTGACACAGGCTCACTTTCTCTGCGTATGGACACAGGGTGTAGGGATGCTGCCACAAAAGCTAGCTGTGATGACAAAGTCAGTTCAAGTGTGAAAAACCAAACTATAAATTGTTTAACTGTATTTGTATCAAGACTACTTTTAGTTGGTTTGTTGGCTTCTAAGAGAAGAGCAGTTTAATAAGCTTACAGCCCAGCAGTGAGTAAATGGGGAGCACAGTCCCCTGGGGAAGAAGTTTGCTGGAGTTATTTTCTTCAAAACAGAGAATACTGAAATCCATCCAGTAAGACACACTGAAATGAATCACAATGCCTTGTACTCATGCAGAGTAACATCTTACTTTATACAGGGTCCTTATGGATCACTGCTCAGTGGAGAGATGAATGGCACAACCTGCTTCACCCCCAGGAGAGGGGGACGAGACCAGGGCTGTTGGAACTGGCAAAGGGCACTGCCTGAGATGGCTCTTTATGATGAATGGCTGAATGAAACACAACCAAACCCCAACAGTGAGAAACAAAAGCCACAGCCTGTGTCAGACCTCTCCCCAGGGGTGGTGCTCCTCAGAGCACTGTGCCTTCTGTGAATGCAGATGTTTGGTCTTGCCATTCACCAGCAATGACCCCTGGGAGACAGCCCCTCATGGAGCACTGCTATTGTGCTGCAGAATGCCAGATCCTGTTCTGAAGATGCTTGGAGTGGAAATTGGGGTCTTATTTACTGCTGGAGGATTGTGTTTCGGAGGATCTGTCTAGGATGTAGGGGAAAAAAAAGTGATTGATATGGGGAGCACTTATCCATTCTGCATTGCTTTCTTAGTCTTTCAGACTCTAGTAAGCTGCAGAAATTGTGTCTTATTTGGGATAGAAGTTCATAGGCAGATGTGGACTTAGAGCACATTGGAATGTTTCTGGTAATCTGTTCTTGCATGGAATTAAATGATGATTATTAAGAAAAAAATCTTAAGCCAGGGAGGAAAGAAATGAAACTCAGACTTCAGCTCTGAGAAGCTCATCAGCATTAAGTCTGAGCAATTTCAGTGTGACAGGCAAGTGCGGAAACCCACCCAGATCCAGTTACAACTTGTTGGGGTAATAGCTGTCTGCTTTCACATAATTTACTTTTCAAAAAAATCGCTTTTGTGGCTTCTAATTTCACGCTTAGACTGTGCTCAAATGTGAAAGTATTTATAATTGCTTGAAAATGGCACAGGAAACATAACCTGCAAAACTTACTTCTCCCAGTAAATATGCCAGGTACATGGTGTGATTCTTGGGGTTGTCCTGTGCAGGGCCAGGGGCTGGCTTCGATGGTATTTGTGGGTCCCTTCCAACTCAGGATATTCTACGATTCTCTGATATGGGTGTGCTTCAGCACACCAAAACCTAGATAAGTGCAGCCAGCTCTTTGAAGGAGGTATGTGTAGTGATGGTGTTTTGGTTGGGTTTGTGGTTTTTTGGGGTTTTTTTTGAGGTGCATAGATTTTCGTAAGGTACCTTGGAGGTATTGTTGAAAAGTCACTTGTTTTTTCTCTGTGCAGGTTTCCTTGGTTTTACTTTTAAGTAAAGGAAAAATCTTGACACACCCCCCCCCCCCACACACACACCCCCGAAAAAGATGAAATTAAATTCTGGTTATGTTAGGACTTGTGAAGGATTCATTGATCAGGAAGTGAAGGAGATGTTGTCTTGACATCATCATCTTTATCTTGCATGTGTTTGCTGCTAGTTTGACAAAATCTCAGTATATGCAAACTTTTCCTCCCTGTGCAGAGTGAAGATTTCCACATATATACTCAGTACTGCACCAACTACCCAAGGTAGGAATTATGGGCTTCTTTCTTCCTTTGTCCCTTGGCCAGTTCATGTAATGCAAGTAACAGCCTATGCAAAAAAAAAAAAAAAATCAGCTTTTCCCCTTCCCAAATTGGAGGAAGGGTCACAGAGTTCATTTTTTTATGTGAAAAAGAAAAAAATACAATAGTTTTTAAGAAATGCTCATCTGAAGTTTTGTTTTATCTGTTCTTGTGGTTCATTGCTTTATCCTTCTTTAGAAAGGTCTTATTCTGCAATGCTGCCTGCATAATTCCCAGTAAGACAGATTGGTTACATGTCAAGAGAAAACATAGCTGAATGCACAAGATAAATAAAAAAACCCAACAGAAACAGCAGTTATTAGAATGGGAACCTGCTGCTCCTTTTTACAAGCTAAAAAGGAAACAATACTTTACCTACAGACTTATGGAAAGGGAGTGTCTTAAAGCTGTGTATTGATGTTTTCAGGTCTGTGGCTGTGCTGACAGAGTGCATGAGGAACAAGGCACTGGCCAAGTTCTTCAGAGAGCGGCAAGAAGCACTGAAGCATTCCCTGCCTCTGGGCTCTTACCTCTTGAAACCTGTCCAACGCATCCTCAAGTACCACCTGCTTTTGCACGTAAGAAATGTACTTAGTTTAGGGCTGCTGCACATCAGAGTTCCTGCCTCTGGTACAAGGCTTGGTGGTTAGAAAGGTTCTGGTTTTCCTTAAATGCTCTTCCTTTTGTGGGTATTTGATTTCTACATGTGGAGACTTTCTGTCTTCGTCACTTTATACCATATGCATCTATTTGGAGTGGGGAATTGATGGTAATTATTTTAGACACATTGAATCAGTCTTTGCATCCAAATAATTAGCAGTTTTTTTGAAAGCTGGTCTGTAATTCTGAAGTTGTTCGGAAAATTCTTGTCATGATTAAACACTTTTGTACACAAATTTATTGTTCCAATGAAGAACAGTGTTTTTCCACATGTTGCAATGCTGGGGGTGGTTGAAAGAAGGACTAAATACATATAAACACCCTGACTGCTAAGAATTTTGTGGAGAGGAATGATGGAGGAAGTGGGAACTCTTTCCATATTCAGTGAATTGAGTTAAGCAAGTTTCGGAAATTCATACTTTATTGTTAACATTTTCCACATATGTTTCCTATTAGAGAGTCATGTTCTAGTGAAGTGTAAAGACACTGATCCTTATTTAAAATGCCTGGTGCTTTTCTACTCTCCAACCATAAAGTAATGACTAGTGTAATTCCATCAGGGTTTTGTAAGTGTGCAGATATGTTTTGTGTTGTAGGAAAGCCATTAAATGCTGTCTGAAAAGTCTCCTGTCAGTGTGCTACACTCACTTTCTGTGCCTCTCTGCTCACACTGGCTGCTGCAAGGGTACTTGCTGCTAAACTGGCCCCAAAGGCTTGACTTTGCTCATCATCTTGTGTTACTCAACCGATAGCAACAGCGTCGTTGCATCGGTAACAAAGGCAGGAACGGTGCCTTTGAGTGACTGTGATGCAAAGACAGAACAGTACAGATAAAAACACTGATTGCACTCATCTGGGAAAGTTCACTTAGGAATAAGGGGACTTTGGTTTTTTCTGTTTTTTTGTAGGAAATAGAAAACCACCTTGACAAGGACACTGAGGGCTATGATGTGGTGCTGGATGCCATAGATACCATGCAGAGAGTGGCATGGCATATAAATGACATGAAGAGGAAACATGAACACGCCATCAGGCTCCAGGTGAGTTCCCAGAGAGATTTTATGGGTGTTTGTGAGCTGGTTTTGTCAATATATACGCAATTAACATTTTTAAGTTTATCTTTTCTTTTAATCTTTGTCAGTCATAATTTAGACTCCTGTTGAGCATGCCTGTGGCTGTTTGATCTTGGAAACCATGGTCATAACTGCTGCAGGAAAATCTCAGACATCTCTAACCTACAAGCAGCATCCTGTTAAGCATTTATTTTGCAGTAATATGGAACTTAAGATAACTCTTCTTTCTTCCTTTCCCTCAATTGTACAGCACTGCTGTACAACCCTAGGGCATGGCTTTGTTCAGAAATCCTGTGGTTTCCGATTTCTTTCCTTTGTGCTGATTAATTTTGTTTTGAGGCATTTCTTTTGCTGATTCTTGTTTAAGGACTTTCCTCTCGGGTTTTAGAAGACTCATTATCAGTTGCTTTGTGAAAAGCATAAACCTAGAAACATGATACTCAGAAAAACTTTAACTTTACTTCAAATGAAAATATTTTGGGGAGAAGAAACAAAATCTACACCCTGAGTAAATTTTGGCATCAGGAGCAAGCTCTTTTGGAGAATTTTTGCCCCATTCTGTTTCCAAGTTCCCAGTGAATCACACTTCTATGTTCCACTTTCAATATTTATATTGCTTTAAGAAAATTGGGGGGATATTTTTAGTTTATAAAAGGGAGTAATAAGCTTATCCCATTTCAGAAATCCATGTCATGTAATTCTTTGCCCATTTTTTTTCTTTTTAACATAAATTAAATTTATTCACCCTTTTTGTGGTTTTGTTCTTTTTTCTGGTTTGGATTTTTTTATGATTGTTTATTTTTTGTGTTGCTGTTGTTTATGTGTAAGGAAGATTTGACAGTGTCTTGCCTGCAGCAGGGTAATCTTTGCCACATATTGCTGGAAATGCATGCTAATGACTTTTAACAACAGTCTGCTATAAATCTGAGTAATTATATTTGGCAATAAATTGGGGTTAAATGCTTTTGGGGAAAAAAGCTTTTTTTTTTTTAATTTATTGAACTCAGCTGGCAAATGTGTGGGGTTGTGGAAAATGTTTATGTTCATTGTTGCCCTTTAAAAAAGTGAACGACAGTGGTGGACTTGATCCCTGTGCTGTATCCTGACTTTTTAAGTTCCTGGAGAGATTTGATACAATGCAACTTGAAATTTCTCCTCCCCCCCTTTTTTTTTTTTTTTTAAACAGCTGTCTGTATAGTACAAAGTGGGTTGCTTCGTGGTTTTATTCCTGTGAATGCTTTTGCCTGCATTGGTGCTTCAAACGGAATGGGAAGTTTTCCAGCTGAAAGCTATATTAAAATCTAATGTCCTAGAGGGACCAGATGAGGATGAGGCAATCTGTCCCTGCTTTGCTAATGCTGCCAGGTTTAAAGTCTGATGGATGTTTTTAAAGAGTTCCCTAGCTAAAGGTTTAGCCTCCTTTTAGAATTTGGTGTCCCACGCTTAACTCCTATGTCATTGCCACTGACAGACAACACAAGCAGTTTAAGGAAACATAACAGCCATAGCTAAGAGACACAGTCTTGTGAAGATGTTCTTAGATGTTTCTACAACCTATTTTTTGTTAAGTAATAAATAAGGTGAGAAATATCTGTGGTATCTACAAAAATCATTAACACACAAGCAAATATTGAGATGTTCAGTTGACCGAATCACTTGTCATCCTTTAGTCTTCTGATAATCAGCTCTTCAATCCCAACACCTCACAGAAGTGTCTTCTGTGATGGGCCTATGGGACATGGACATGGCATTATAATTCATTCAGTGGGAGACCACACAGCTTTAAGAGGATATGAGAGGGAATGTTAAGAGGGGTTGGTTGGGGATATAGAGGAGAGCGTGAGAGAGACTGATGACTGAATTACAAAAGATTTTCCATTTCTGGGATCAAGGGCAGCAAAGGTTGTGCTCTCTCATTACAGGCTGCCCCAGGGAGGTCAGGGCTCTTTGCTGGGTCCATGCAGAGGCAGTAACCAGGACTCAGGGCATGTTTTAGTCCAGGCTTTGTAGTGAGCCTCCAAGCACCTGACTGTAATGTTACACATAACCTTCCAACCTCAGTATTGGTGTCTGGTGACCTTCCACTGTTGGATACTAAAGTTTATATAGGAGATGCTATAGTATAGTATACTATATTTATAAGATACTATAGTTTATATAGCCTCAGCAGATTGTTTGGGTCTTTTGTTTCAACAAGATCTCTGAAATTAATTTTGGTTGTTCTTGGATCTGTTGCAGGAGATACAGAGTTTGCTCACTAACTGGAAAGGGCCAGACCTCACCAGTTACGGGGAGCTGGTGTTAGAAGGAACATTCCGCATTCAGCGAGCCAAAAATGAGCGCACGTTGTTCCTCTTTGACAAGATGCTGCTAATTACAAAAAAGAGAGATGAAATGTTTGCATACAAAGCTCACATACTGGTATGTCAGACAGTAGGTGGTAATGTGCTGTCTACAGGTCTCCCCAATACTCCTCTGTGATTCACATTATTTTCTCTCTTCGTTGCAGTGTGGAAACCTGATGCTTGTTGAAGTAATACCAAAGGAACCACTTAGCTTTAGTGTCTTCCACTACAAAAATCCTAAGATGCAACATACTGTCCAGGTATGAACAGAAACCTCCCTGCCCACTGAGTAACCTGCCTCATGTCCATGTGCTCTTATCACTCTGCAAAGTGCAGGAATGCATTTTTCTCATGGTGCCCAATTTTTTTATCAGGCAAAGTCACAGCAAGACAAGCGCCTTTGGATTCTTCACTTGAAGAGGTTAATTCTAGAAAATCATCCAGCTAAAATTCCTGCCAAGGTAAAAAAAAAAAAAAACAACACAAAAGCAAGCAAGCAACCAACCAAAAAACCCCAAACAAAATCACAAGACACTTCCTTGTATGCCTACTAAGTTAAAACAATCTTGTTAGCTGCAAGATGCATGCAATATACAGAGAGCTTAGTCTCCAGGATGTTAATTAACATGTTGTTTCCTTATATCTTTAAAAGTTCCTCCAAATTAATGGGAAAGTTCCACTATAATTATCTGCAGGGCTTGGTATGGGAGTAGAAGAATTTAACTGGGTTAGCAGCATTTGCCAAGACAAAAGTAACAGAGGTGCAGTGTCAGGAATCTTGACTCTAGGAGCACATCTTAGCTTGATGCTGCCTGTCTGCAGAACACTGAGATGCACTAATTGCAATACTGTAGATGTTTTTAACTTTAATCTGTCTTGGTTAGGCATCATAGCACTGAAGACATTGGCAGCACACGCTGCACTGCACTACACATGCCCATCCTGAACCCAGCATCCTTAGCTGGGACATCTGGCCCTTTTGGGTGAGATAACTAGCAAGCTTTATGCCAGTAAAAACGAGGCACTGGTATCATATTCATAGCTATAATATCTCGGAATAAGGAAATTCCCTCCTCTTATTTATGAAATCCAGTCTTAGAGCTTCAGGTGATGCCCCCCAGTGTAAAATACGGCACCTCTCAAAGGGGGTAACCCTGCTTAGCTCTTGCCAAGACGCAGCAGCCACTGACTCGTGTGGAAATCATCTTTTTTCACACTGAGTTTACTGCTTTCAGTTTCCCTGACTGTTTTTTCACTCAGTTTTATGATGTAATGGCTAAAAAATGCTACCTGTGACTGACATGCACCATACTGTACTAACACGCATTTTCAACAGTGTAATAAAAAGAGATTTATGGGAGAAAAAAACCCTAGCAGGTTCTATTGCTAATTCTCCTCTTATGTTTTTGTTGACAAAGTCTATTGAAGGCATAATGTTTACGTGAGTATCCACGCTTACACTGTAAATACTCAGTGCAGCTTATTAGGTTGTTAAAAGAAAAAGAATTACAGCACGATCCCAGCCTTTATATCGATTTTTTTATTTCTTATTCAATTTTTATTTTATCTGTGGGAAAAAATGTGAAACCAAAAATATATTCTGCTCAAAGAAATAATGTCACTTGAGAAAGGAAATGTCTAATGAAATAAAACTCTGAGGTTATTGGCACATTTCTTAATTTTTGGGTTTTTTTCTGTCAAACCAGTAATGACTTGTTGTGAGGCTTCTGTCCGCCCAGCTTTTGGAGAATTTACTAGTAGTCCACATGTGACGCCTGGTGGAAAATTACTGAACTGCACCTGTAGAAGGGCAAGCAGCTCAGATGGGATATTTCAGTTTAGACTATTTTCTCACTTAGTAGCTGATATGTTTCCTAAAACATCCAGATTTTTTTTTTCTATTAAAAAAGGGACAAATGTTAAGCAATCAGGAGATGCTCTCTATCCTGCATCAATCTTTATTAAATCAAATTTTGACTTTTTTTTTAATAGCTGTTCCTCAAGGAAAGTCTTGAAGGAAGAAAGGTTTATAGCATTTTATACACCAACAACTGTAGACCTAAAAATAGAATACGGGAGCTAAACTATTTGGTAATGCTGCTAACCATATTTATCAGTTCCCAAATTAAACTTGTTGTTATTTGCATATAAGCTCACTACTATCTGTAATATACAATAACGTTTGCCCTCCTACTACCATTTTTAACTTCTTCATTTGTTATTTTTTCTCTTCCAGGCCAAGCAGGCAATTCTCGAAATGGATGCCATACGTAAGTTGGCTCTTTTTCACTTTTGTTTTAAAAATTAATAAAACCATCTTCAAAATTTTGGCTTTAGCTGTTGGTTTCATCTGAGATGGAAGAAGGCCAGGCTTAGTGTTCCTTGAATTATAACCCTGCTGGGAAAGGCAAAATTCGATGCAGATCCTTTAGAGTTTGTTGGGAAAGCTCTGACTGAGAAACTGTCAATCAAACACGATGGTGGTGGATAAATGTTGCTGGGTTAGTCCTCTGGAGCTGGGCACAGCTTCATGGGCAAAGCTTTTCCATGGCTGCCTGGGTAACAGCTACCCTACAGCAGCACACTTTGCTTTAGGCTCTGATAAGGGGCAACTGTATTAGGGGCCGTGGCACTGCCTCCTAAGGGAGCTGCCAAGGCATGCCAAGTGCCATCCTTGCCACTCTCTTATTCCCTGTGCCTCTGCTTGTTCCACAGACCACCCAGGCTTCCACTATAGCCCCGAGGGAGAAATGAAATCATCGTACCAGCCTAAGGAAGGCACTGCTCCTCACAGAGTGAGAAGGAAATCAGGTGAATAAACTCATTTATCCCCTAGATCACACAAAGGGAAAAACAAGCAGGGTTGTTTCGGGGGTGGGTTAGGCTGGGCACATAGAATTGGTTTTTAATCTGCACTCCAGGCAGATTTAGCATAGTATCTCTCAGATGTGCATAAAGTATCTTATTAATCATTTGGGGTTTTTGTGATTTATTTTTTTGTCTACTGTTTGCATTTAATTTATGGAGTATACATTCATAATGGCGGATGCATAAAGAAGAATTGGTACTCTCTAACAGATTAAAGAATGCATATGCAGGAAAGCCAGTCACATTATTTAAATTTGACATTCGCCCCACCACAGTTATTATTGTCTCAGAAGTGGTTCCATCTTGATTATGATAGGTTTATTATTTCAAAACATGATTACTATCTTTACTTAATGTAATGTTTGCCTTATGGATAATAGAGAATTTAGAGGTGGTTATGCTGACACTGGGATTTTTTTTCCCCTCCTAGCTCAAACATATATCCATAATTACTCTTGAAGAGACTACCAGTGTCTTTGTAGTTGGGTGACTTCATATTGCAGTCACTGTGTTCCCCTCTTTGTCTCCTTAAAGACCTTTCCAATTTGGAGTGTGTAACATTGTGTATTGGGAATGACTTAAAAAAAGCTCATGAGAATACTGATAAAATGATTTAACACACAGCAGCATTAGTGTCTGAAAAACAATCAAGTTCTAATAGTTTGAGGTGTGCTTTTTTGTTTCTGAGGTGTTTGCACACCTTTGTTGCATTAGTGCTGCTCTTCCCATGAAAGGAACAACACAAAATACTGATCAAAGGACCTCCTATGTAATCTTCAGCTACTTACAATTTCTAAGCCCTCCTAAGATGTTGGTACCTTATGCATATTTCTAATAGAAAACCTGCAGTACCTCAGAGCAATAACAGAGGTGACCAAGTCTTTTGAAAGCAGGAATCTTAGCATGGGATAAAAAGTTGTGTGCCTTGATGTATGGAGGGCAGCTGCTATTGCATTAAGGAACAAGTATGTTCTTTGGTAACAGCTATAGATTTGACACTTCAACAAATACTACTTCTTTGTGAGGAAATTTTGTGATAAATTAAAATCTGGCTTCACTGCATGGGCTCAGAAGCTTAAAGTTTTATATATACATGTTATAAAGTTGTCCAAGATGCCCACAGCTTTCTTTGGAATGCCACAGTGGGTAAACATGTTGTTGTTTTTTTCAGAACCCTCATCTAGAGTCCATAAAGTTTTGAACTCAAATGGTAAGCTACTTTGTGTACTGTTTAGTCACCTGGTGATTCTGTACTTGTAGAACAAGTAAAGACAGATTATTTTTTCTTGTAACTGTCCCTAAATACATTAGGGGGAGGAAGAGGAATTTTGAAAAAAAACATAAACCCAAAATATTTGTGTTTAAATCTAATATCTGCTTTTCCACTCTTGGGGTTTGGTCCTGTAAACATCCTAGGAACTGGTCACACCAAGTCTTGGCCATTGTGAACTGCTCCTCATATCATAGCAGTGCTGCAAAATCAGGGCCTCAAGTGGAACTCGGGTAAAACTCATGCTGTCTCTGTTTTATCAGAGATCCTACAGTCTGCTCAATTGCTGCTGCATTCAACCCCCTTTGGGGAATACATAATTTGGGTATTAGTGTAGCATTGAAACAGGCATAGATTGATCCCAGCTGGATTATTCATTGATGTGTGTATTTCTGTTTCAGATGTAAGTCTGGATATGCAGAAGGTAAGCCATTTCTTGTATTTCTTGTTTTAGCACATTCATATTACTCAGAGCACAGTATTTACTGGAGTATTTGTATCTTCTTGGTTATGTTGACCTTAAGAATGAAAACAAACCCATAAATGTTATTTAGCATCTCAAATAAGATTACTGGAATGAAAGCAGTAGAAATACAGCTTACTATTTTGGGAATATTTAATAAAGAAAAACATTACTGATCCATATATTGCTGTGGTTTATAATACAGTCAAATCAATTACTAGCTCTATAGGATACTTTAAAATACCACTAGAATCAAGGAAGTGCTGTGTATAAAAATAGTGTGTGTTCTTTGGATCCTATTATCTTTGCATTTATTAAATGAGACTGGAAAGTTTCAAATTACTCTGAGATGTACATATATATATATATATATAGAGAGAGAGAGAGAGAGAGAGAGAGAGAGAATGGTATGTCACCAAACAGAACAGCAGAGCAGAGGCAGCTTAAGGAGATTGAAATGAGCATTTCTAATTTTTACATTTTCTGTAAGAATTTGTATTGTAGTTCCCAATGCAGTTTGAAAGTCTCATGTTGAATTTCAGGTCTGAAGGTTTTATTTAGGAGGGAATTTAAAAAGTGTGTGTGTTACAAACAGAGTACATTGTATATTACTTCACTGTCATGCCATAACACTGAAGCTCAGAATTTGATGGGAGTGGGGTTTTTTTGCATATATTTTTTCAGTTCTAAATATTATTGGGAAAAGTACTGATTTCTGTACTTACTTCTTTATATAGCTCATTTCAGTGCAGTGAACTGACTGTAGGTTAAACATTGCCTGTGAGTCTGATGTGAAACAGGATCTTACTAAAATACAGAATCTCTATAAACTTCTAATCAAAATTTCATTTTTTTTTTTTTTTTTAAGCAGATGGGCATTGAAGGAGCCCTATTATCTCAAGCCACCAAACTAGGATCAAGTGAAGCCCTGCTGAATTCCAGGAAAAAGGTTTCACTGGAATCTAGTGGGCTTGAGAGCCAGTTTCAAGAGTCCATTGAACCAGCCTACAGTAGTGATCAGGATGAAAATCTTCAGACTTCTGCTACAGAACAGATTGATGCTGATGACGAAGAAGAGTCTGAACAGGTAGGAAAAAGAGGGGAAAAAATAAAATAATTTTTTTCCTGGGGAGCATGGAAGAAGGATTTAAATCATATATAAAACAGCCATTAGGCAGGAATGCGTTGCAAGCGTTTACAACTTTTTCTCCTTAGAAACATTTTTCTTTATTTATTTTTTATTATTCACGCAATACTCTCTTGCATTTTAAGAGAGAAGATGTAAAAGTAGCCCCTATACAGTGGGAGAAATTCCCACTGTTTGAACGAGATTTTACTTAGTCCTTCGCAGTTGTCAAACCTAGTTCTGACAGAAGTTTTACCTGTTGCACACAACTGGCTTTTCTTTGCTTCTTCAGTTGATGCCATGAAAAAACCTTTTTAGGCCATATGCAGAGACAATGCCTTCAAAGCAAGGACTTGAATATTAAGTTAAAATTCAGGCACTGCTGCATGTAATGGGATGTTTCTTGATCTGTGAGCATCTGGCAGTAGCTATGAACACGTGAACTTAAATATGAGAAGTTTTGAGTAGGATTTCTGAAAATTAGTCTTTATCTGTTACTACAGCACAGATTATAGTTTTTCCCACTCAGTATGATGTTTCCACACACTGTAGTACCTTTGAAAGACTAAATATCCAACTTTGAAATACGGCCATATTAAAGAATATAGATTTTCAATTTATTTGGTTTAGTTGATACTGAGGTCATATCCTTGTGTGGTTCATTTATTTTGTGAATTATCTAAAACCAGTTATTGAAATTCTTTTTGAAGCTGATTGTGCATTTCCTCTTTGAAATCACACTATTTGCATTATAAACATTTGACAAAATAGTGTCTTTTACCAGCGTAGTGCAGTGTCCTGTAATTCTCCTTCTTGCTGACATAAGTAAGAACGAAAAAATGAGTAAGCATAAAAGAATACCACCACAAAATGTATACTATTACCTTAGTGGTTACTACTAGATGTGGCAGTGATACTTTTACAGGTTTTCTAAGCTCTCAGTCATTCCTGTGGCAGTGTTCTGATGACTCATAAACTGTTTCATCTCCCAGTGTAGATCCCTGACCTGTTCTAGCTCATAATAATTCCTCTGAACTAGACTATACAATGAGCTGTAGATTTTATTGCCCTTCCCCTGTTTTTTTTTTTCTTTAAAATCACAGCAAAATTCACTGCAGAAATCAAAAGGGGGAAGAAAAAGACTTAATAGTCAAGCTGCTGAAAATGTCGAAAAACGGAGAAGTCTCAATCTCAATAAATGTGAAATGCAGGTATGTAATTATTATTTTTTACTTCTATTTTGTTATGCATCTAAGATATGCCAAAGAATTCTGTTTTCCCAATGTTGACAATACATCATCTTCTGCTTATGCCATGTATTTATATTCATATCTATGATGAAAGACTGTTCTTTTGGGGGCTGGGAAAAACAAGTAACTAACCAAACCAACCAGCATAAAGTTAAGACATAAAGAATTCTCTTTCCCTCTCTCTCCCAAACTCTGGCCAGCAACTTAAAGCATCCTTTATGTCGGCATTAGTGAGCATGTGGCCTTGCTGTAAATTAGATCTGGATGAAAACTTACACTAAAAAGAAAAAGAAATTTTCAATGGCATGTGCTAGAGAGCATAAGATTCCTTTCTGCTAGGGTTATAGGCAAGGAAAGGGAGGAGAACAAAACTTTTGGCACAAGCTCAGAGTCAGATTAGCTTAATCCAACCGTGAAACTGCAGTTAGCATAAAGGGTTTAATCTAACTCCTGCCAAACAAATTTGCCTTTAATTACTCATGCATTAACATAAGCTACTGTCTTGTATTTGAAGTAAGATGTTATTAAACACCAAGAGTGAACTCTGAGCCACGGTAAGGATTAGGAGGCAAAGTAGTCTGCCACCTTGGCTCCTTCGCTCTCTGTTGAGATAGAGCTTTTGCCCTGCCCATCTCCATGATTCCATGCTGCAGAACACACTGGTGCAGTCCTGTGAAAAGAGGGAATTGCTGTATTATTACAGGGATTACAGGGATATTCTAATGTTACCTGCAAATTTCAAATCTCCACAGAAATCCAAGGACCCTTCAGATGAAGAGTCCACCCAGCTGAATAGTGATCTTCCATTTTCCTGCACTGCTAGACAGCCACAGTCTGCTAGACAATTCAGCACACCCCAGAGCAACTCTCTGATCATGAATATCCTGGGGGGAAGTACCTCTGTCAGGAACATCTGGACCGACCATCAGATCAGGCAGGCATTGTTTCCCAGCCGGCGCCCACCTTATGAGAACGAAGATGATGAAGATGATTATCAGATGTTTGTACCATCAGCATCTACATCCAACAAAAGTTCAGCTCCTGGTGGAGAAAGGAGGGGTTCTTCTGGGCGTCCATGCAGCTGGCACTTGGGGGAAGTGCATCAAAATGAGGCTCCCAGCCCCACTTGTCACAAAATTGTCAGACGGGCCAGTAGTGCTGGTGAAAGCAACACACGACCAGCCAGCGCCAGGTATAAAACAGGGGAGCACGGTTCTCGAAGGGAAGTGAAGATAGCAGAGGGGAGCAGTAGGAATGCATATCCCAAATCTTCAGAGGAGCTGACTATCGATGACATTGAGCATGTTTATGATAATATCAGCTATGAAGACTTAAAGCTGATGGGTCTGACAAGAAGGGAGGAGACACCCCGTGGTCCCCAGAGGTCTGCTAGAGACTCTCTGTATGAGGCTGAAAGCAAAAGCAGCTCAGATTCACCTTCCAAAAAGAAAACAGCAAATCAAAAGAGGACATCCATTCATGCTAGTCAGGAGGACATACTACTCAGTAAAGAAGCACCAACTTCAAGTTTGGATGAGCTCAGGATTGTTGAAGACAACATCTATGACACCATATTGCTTCCAGAAACATCACTATTGAATTTTAAATGTGACTCCTTAAAATCCTCTAAAAGGAGGAGTTTTTTGGAAAAAGACTTTGCCTATTGTGACAATCTACGACATTTTGTTTCCGAGGAGAGTCTCCAGTTCAGTGAAGATGAAAGTCCTTACCATCGTGTTCCCGTTGACAATGACTATTTGAGCTTAGTAGATAGCTCCTCCAACTCTGACTCACTGTCACATAAGTCTGCTGCAGATAAACTCTCAGAAGAAGTAGATGAGATTTGGAATGACCTGGAGAACTACATCAAGAAAAATGAGGAAAAGAAAAGAGACCGTGCCCTTGCAGCCTTTCCTGTTTGTAAAGATGACATGCAGGAAAGGCTGCATGCTGGTAGCACACCTGAACTGAGTAAAGATGTAGAGTACTCACTGTCTACTCTCTCTCTGCCAGAAACTCCTATTTTCCCTAAAACTGTGAAGCCCAGGGCTGCCACCATAAGTGAGGCTAATCTCAGGCTTGAAGACACTACACCATGCAAGGAGAACTCTTTTATGAGTTTGAACAGATCTTCCATCTCTAGTGAGATGCCTTTTGTAGATAGTCCATATGAACCTGCCAGTAGTGTTCTGTCCAGCACACCTGCAGAGGGCATGGAAAATGACTTGGCTGTTATGGATAAAACAAAGAACAGAGTTTTTATGATGGCAAGGCAGTACAGTCAAAAAATTAAGAAAGCTAACCAGCTTTTGAAAGTTAAAAGTCCAGAGCAGGAACAGCCAGCTAGCAGACAACAGAAACTGAAACACAAAGATCTTGCTGCTATTCTGGAGGAGAAGAAACAAGGAGGTCCTGCTATTGGTATGTTAAAAACATTTCTGTACAGATACATTTCTTTAGTAACTTTCAGTGAACTTTGTGTTCTGAACTGGAAGATTATGAATTTTCCTCACCTCGGCCATTGAGTATCAGGATTGTATTTTCTGTGTTACAACCAAAATGAATTTCCTCAGGCTGCTTTGACATGAATAGTCCTTTTAATCTCATTTCTTGTTGTTACTTGATAACTTTGGGAAGAAAGAGTGGAGCGGTGTCAGGAAAGAGCAATACAACTGAGGCTGGAATTTTAAATCATGCCTGAATCGCTATCGGCCTCTCTACAGAAAAGTAGTTACTTCTTTTAGTAGCGTGATCTTCAGAGTTTGACAAAAGTGTTTTTTCAAGTTGGTTTGCCCTCTCACAAGTCACATACATTTGCTCAGGTACCATTCAGAATCATACCTATAAGCATAAGGAATGTGGTCAGATAAGAAAGAGCCAATACTCTTGCTCTAGCTAATGAATGGCAAAGTCATGGCTATACAACAACGCTGGGACTATTTTTGTCCATGACCAATTGAAACAAATTGAAGATGTGGAGCCAGCAGACTCCATGCACTAGAATGTCATTCTTGCCTTCTTGTGATATTTTTAAAAGTCTCCAGATATCTTATTTACCAGGCCATTTTTAGAATGTTCTTTTCTATTTTAACATGAAACAAGCAGTATATTATTGGAACCGTGTGCTGCATTGTGTCCTGCATGACTGCTCACTGTAGCAAGATATTTTATGCTTCTTTTCCTCGACAAAGTAGTGAAATGTGATGCAAAGGCCTTTGCAGCCTCCACTGTTTCATGTTATTTTGCAGAGGCCAAATTTATTGACACAACTGAAAGCTTTTCTCTACCGATACTAAGCATTTTGAAGTTTTTAAATTTTAACATGATTAATTGAAATGGATTCCTTGTCTCTGCTAAGTTAATTCTCTCTTCTTTCTAGGTGCCAGAATAGCTGAATATTCCCAGCTTTATGACCAAATTGTCTTCAGAGAGGGTACTCCTAAGGTCCAAAAGGAAGCTGGGGCCACTCCTCAGGAGCCATCAACTGGGAAGTTTTCCACACCCATGGCCACATCTCCTTCCCATTCCCAGCTTGCCAGTGAGTGCTCAAGAGCAGAAGACTGGCTTTTGCACTCTACGTACAGTAATGGTGAGCTGGCTGACTTCTCTCCATGGCCTGAATCCCAGGACCCAAAGTCCAAGAATTCGTACACAGAAGCTGGTACAAAAAGCAATTTGAAGCAGTTGCCATCAGCTGGCTCGGTGCCTTCCCTTCAGATTTCCAACCATTTGCATGTCCCAGCGCAGAGGTGGAGTGCCATTATAAGCCAACCAAACAAAGAGAACTTGCATCAAGATCACATCTATAACTCGCTGGGGAGGAGAGTAAGCAATGTAAAACCACAGGCATACAGCAGGTCTCAGTCCTCGTCCTCAATCGTGGTCAGCAGGTCTGGAGAATCAATTGTATATAATAATGAAATTGATAAGAAACGGCTCCATTTGAATAGGAACTTTAGATTCAACAGCCATCAAACTCCAGGAATTGCTTCAGGATGTACAGGGCCGGAGATGAGAAAGCAGATCCCTGAAAACTGTTCAGATATGATTCTGCAGGATTCTCAAAAGGTCCTGAGGGTGAACAGACCCTCGCCTCTGACAGCACAGATGGCCACTCAGAACTATTTTTTGAATTTCAAAGATTCTGAAGAAGGAGAAGGGGATGATGATGACTATGTTGAAATAAAGTCTGACGATGAAGGATCTGACTTGGAGACTTCTCAGAACCAGACAAGGAAATCAGATCCTAAACTGCGCAACACAGATGCTGTTCCTTCTGAAATATTCTGTGGCAAAACTGTCTCCTGTACTCCTGCAAAGTCTGCCAGCAGCAAACATGCACTTACCCCGTATCTGACTGCATACAGCGATTCGGATAAACTGAATGACTACCTGTGGAGAGTACCATCTCCTAATCAGCAGAACATTGTCCAGTCTTTAAGGGAAAAGTTTCAGTGTCTCAGTTCAAGTAGCTTTGCTTGATGCATTCAGTAATTTCTAGCTGTACTGCCTTATCATGACAGAGAATATACTAGGACAATCAGTACTGGCATCATGTATTTCCATAATATTACAGTATCATGCATTGTATCGCAACAATATTGTAAATAGATGTGAAATGTATCTTTTAAAAAATGGTTTAGAATCCTGGATGTGAAAAAGGCCAAATGTGCACTGTCTGAGGTCTCTCTGTAGCACATGTGAACTTGTCATCTCCTACTGAACCTTCACATCTCTTCCTTTGTTAGGTGTGATACCCCCTGATTCTTGCCATCAAACCAGGTGTGATGCCATTTGATTCTTAAACCATTTTATCACATGGAAACCTTAGTATTTAGACTTTCCAGTTGGTGTCCAGTGTTCTGCATCCAAAATACCTGCGTGATATTACTCTGCTTACTTACAGGAGCATTTAGCCGGGCAGCTGCTCCTGTGACTGTGCAGATTTCTGAGCAGGGTTCTGGTTACTACACCATCAGGCTACGTGTGCAATTGCACATACCTTTTTGCACGTTACTTTTCATCAGACAGATTCCAGATGTGTGGGACAGCTGTGTGGGACCAATGCATATGCTACATTATTTTAGAGCAAGCTTCTTACATTTTAAAGAAAATCTAGTCCTAGTACTTGTGCCAGGCTGATAGCTCTGTGTCTGAAGCCAATTCTACTTTCTGGAACTGCATAGGAGGCAGAAGACGGGCGGTGGTGTCTTTTTGAGAACTTGTGGGTGTGACACAGTCCTTGCCTGGGGAGTGGTTTTGGCATTAGAGGGGAAGCTGCACTGCTTGTGAAGAGGGCTAGATTAGTTTTGGTACCTCCAGTGATAGTGGTGTTTGTGACATGCAAGCAAAATCTGTAGTTCAGCACCCAGCAGTCTGTGCAGAATTGCTGTGTGTTGTATGCAGTGACCTGCTGGGCATTTATTCACGTCCCAGTGTCAGTAACCCTGCAAGAGAATGAGGCTTGGCCAGGTTCTTGGGTGAAATAGTAATTGTGGGGCATGTTTGGCCCATAGGGTGGTTCAGTGATACTGCTGCTTGAGTGACAAGCTGCAGTCCCTAGGGCATGCATCTCCTGTAGCAGGAAGTGACCCTTCCCGACAGAGAGCAGTAAAAGATACATTTCGTAAATCAGTCAGGGCTGACTCTAATCCAATTTATGTACAATAAAAAGTAGCTTATAAATGAGAATACATTCCATTCTTTTGCGAATAATGTATAGACTAAATGCTGCCATTTAGAGCGAGGACAGGCTTTCCAATACCACGTACTCCCCTTCATCATCTTTGTTGCAGGGCTTTGGATTCTGTTACTTGAAAACATTGTACCGAAAGGAAAGCCTGGATACATCTACACTGACCATCTTCTGTGACTGTTGTTCTTTTTTGGTGCTTACACTATTCAGACTACATGGATAAAGCCAGTACCGAGTTAAACATATCAATAAGCAAAGGAATTTCATTGAAATACTGTTTTTACTAACCATGTATCACTCCCCTCAGTTACAGAGCACTGCACTTCCAGAAGAGCTGATTATTTACAACATTGGTTACCATGAGGAAAACCTGAAGTTATCAGTGTATAGCTAATTACTTGTAGACTAAGATTTGAGGACTTGAATTTATTAGAACCGACTAAATTATTTACCACACGTATCTTGCATTGGCTAGGAGTTGTTATTTTGAGGGCTGGTTGGTCATGGTACTTACTAGCTCGTACCACAGGGATACTTGTTACAGTCAGCGTGTCACCCCCTGTGATAGGACCCCTATCTATCTAGTAAAATCCGACTGAGAAATAATGTTGTACATATTTAAGACGCCGAGGTGTAGCAGAGCCCATATTTATTTAAAATAGCTTGTAAAGTATTGTAAATACGGATAGAAGGTAAATCTGTGGGCGCACATCTAGATTTGTTTAAACGGCTTTAGGAGAATGTTTAACTCGCATCTCATGCAATCAGTGGAGTTGGGAGGGAGGGGAAAACAACCAACCAACCAGAAAAAGGGACTTCTACTAGTATTGTAACTTCTCCAAGGGACCATTTCATACNCGCTGCCGCCGCCGCAGCTGCAGAGCCGCGGGCTGAGCGGGCCGCACCCCCGGGGAGGCGGAGGCGGCGCGGCGGCGGCCGCCCGGTAAGAGGCGCACGTGGGGAGGCAGCGCCGGCTGATGCAACCGGGGGGTGCGATGGTGTGGGCACGGAGGGAGGAGCGGTGAGGGGGGTTTGGGCGATAGGCACTCACTGGGTGCGTCGGGTTGGTTTTTGAGATGGGTTCCTGGGGGACCTCGTAGTAAAATGCCCCCCTCCTCCCAGAACCACTGTCGGAATTTACTCTGGGTTTTGGTGGCGTTTTGAGAGCGAGCTGAGCTGCCGTCATGTGGCGGTGGCTCAGGTGAGGAGGTGCGCTGATGTGTGTCTGGAAAAATGTGTCCCTTGAAGCTCCCTACCCTTCACCGTCCCGATTCAGCTCTGGACGGGATAGTCTGCAACGGCATTAAATTCAATTGGTCATTGGCTTCTCCAAAGCTATCAAAAATCTGCTCCAGCCTGTTTTCTTCTGTTTGTCTTCCTTGCTGTGGGGGGCAAACAGCTGGATTTCAGGGGGTCTCCTCTTTGCCTAGCTGGGTAAGTATCATCTGCACACGCCAAAGGTAACAGAGGAGAGTTGGCTGCAACTTAACTCAGAATTTTTTTCCAGAAAGCATTCCCAGTGCCTGGCTGTCACTGGTTTTTCCAAGAAGCAGTGTGGTAGACAGAGATGCCTTGTCTCCCTTCTGCCAGTGGTTTTCAAAGGCATCCGTGAAATTGGCTGGTCTGCTGCTGTTGGGGCTGTTGTAGCCCGTGTTCAGCCGTGGCAGCCACAGCTCTAAAGGCTTCTGCATCTGTCACAGCCCTGGCCAGGGGTATGGAAATGACAAGCCCACCTGCCCCAAGAGCTGATCCAAGAGCGCAGGGTGGTGGTTCCCTGCTGCGCTTCCTGTGGTGGGGCTGGACAAGCCTTCTCATGAATTAGCACAGCCTAGCTGTGAAGCTCTGGGCATGTCAGAGCAATGCCTCACTTAGCTATGAAAAAAACCCCAAACCTTTGGCCTGTTAAGGTTTTCTGTAGCTGCCTGCTGAACACAGTTCAGCCCTCACAGTTCATGTCCAACCATAATTTTGGAGATTAAAAACGTATGTGCCTAAGCATTTCTGTTATATTGTTGACTAACATTGGTTCCTGCCAATGAGGGTTTATTTTGTTAAAGATTTGCTTGTCACTGTGTTGCAGCAGAGTCACTGAGAATGCAAAGAATTCCTTGGCCTCTCTTAAGAGAGAAAACCCTCGGCTTGAGCCAACGCTTGCCATTATTCAGGTAAAGTATGTCTGTGCTCACTGGCTGTGAGAGATCTCCTTTGGTACCATTACTTGTCTGAAACTTCAGAAGCACACGATGCAGAAAGTAATTTTAATCCTTTCTAAATAAAGAATATTATCTGCTTTATTATAAAGCAAAGCAATGGGAGGAGGAAGTGCAACCAGATGATAGGTTGCACTTCTTCAGGCCTGAAACAGTCACAGCAAAATTCAGACTGTGGGAAAGCTTTGCAAAGGAAGGGAACAGTGTTATCCCTTCTTCCTTTTGCTAATGTAGTTTTCCCTATTGTAAGTATGGGTCATTCTTTCTTACAGCTTGTCTAAGTTGATTAACTTAAGAGTTGAATTAGTGTTCTCAAACCTGTATTTAGCTTGAAGCTTTTTTTGCAATCCTGAACAAAGTGCTTATGAGCCTGAAAACGTGGGCCCCCCTTCACCTCCCACCCCTGAAATAACAATGCCAGGATTAATGAAAGACCCTGTGGCTTCCTGTCAACCATGTTACCTTTGGATAGCTGTGGCTTATCAGTGTCTTACTGCTCTTATAAGAAGAGTAAAAGCACACTAAAAAGTTCTAGTCAGCTCAGAAGGGTCAATGTGAAATAAGTGCCCTGTGTAATGTGTCAGCATCCTGTAGAAGTAGCAGCACTTTCTGATGTGAAGGAATTTTGTAGTCATTGAGAACCATTGTTTTACTAATGCTGTGAAGGGCTTTCCATCCCACTGATGGTGCCATTTTTGATAGGCAATCAAAATCAGAGATGAGGATTACTATCCCTGCAAAGCTGAAAGATGCTTGTCCTTAGATTTCTTAAAGTTTCTAAGCCACAAAACTAGGGATGTTTGTCATTCAGAGGGGACCCAGAGCCATGCAGGCAAAAATGTTATTGTCCTGGTTCCTAGGATGGTGGTATTGGTTTTGAGTGGGCACACACTGAAACTCTAATCCAGTAGGTATTAAGTTTAAAATCCAATTGTAAATATTTTTTAAGTACTGATAGTGAATATTTCAGTAGGTCTTCTAGTGAGGCTGTCTGAACTGGCTGTCCCATCTCTTACTGTCCCTGGTGATTGCATTAAATGTTTTCACAAAGCCCTCTAAGGCTAAAGTTTAAGGACTGCTAGAAGAGCAGTGACCTGTCTCCATCCAGTTGGACCATGAGCTGTGATCTACCCCAGCCCAAGGGGTTTAAAGAGGCTTCTTTTCAACCACATTTATCTTCCGGGTCTGGTTTTCTGCATGACCAAATGCGTGTTTTATGCTGGCACAGTGGAAGCGATGCCCCACTTGGTTTGTTTGCATCAGGAGGTGGCTGTAGGAACATGTGGCCTGGATCCTTCTGGGTGAAATTCACCCAAGCTGTGTGCTCCAGCTGTCAGTCACTCTAGCTCTGATCTGGTTGTGAGGAGTGAAGCAGAGCCCATTTTAAATGTGTATTTGTTGGTGCAAAGAAAACTTGCTTTATTCTACAAATGTTCTTGTGAGGCACTGCTCTACCAGTAATGTGGGCAGAGCCTTAAGATTTGTGCTGCTCCCCATGGGCCACATCTGCCCAGAGGAGCTGAGGGAGGGCAGTGAAATTTTATCTCCTTTGCCAGCCACTCATGGCTGCGGTCAGCATGGCAGGGCAGTGCTGGGAATGAGGAGCTGCAGACTGAACCTGCAGTGGAATGATTTTACAACTGTCCTTTTCCTCTTGAGCCAGCTGAATTGATGCTGAAATTGATACCCATGTTGTTATTATCTGTGTTGAACCTCGGTTGGAGCTGTGCAACGGCAAAAAATGAGTGGTGGGTGCTTCTTAAGTTTTTTGAAGCTGAAAACTAAAGTAAGGCATCAGGATCCTGCTAACAGTGGAGCTGTTGCCCTGCAAAGCTCAGCAAAGCACCACTGGCTCCCCTGCACCCCCTGTCCTGTCCTTGGACCCTGCCAGCTCATGTACTGAGCTCTGGCCTCACCTGTGCTGCTTGGTGGGTTTTGATAGGAATTGGTGCAGGGCAGGGACTTTCTGCACTCACACAAAGTAAGTGTTCACCTGCCCGCACTGCAGCAGCAGGGACACTGCAGGGGACAGTGTGGTACCACCAGTTGCTCCATTCCAGTTAAACCTCTCGAGCAGTCAGTGTGGGGGCACAGTCCCACATTTACTAGGGGCATAGGGGAGCAGCTGCTGAGCTGTCCTTAGAGCTCTCTCTTCTTCCCTTGGCACAGTGTCAGCCCTGCATCATCAGTGCAGCAGCCTCTGTGCTGCCACTCACCACCAGCTGGCAGATTTGGGGAGTGGGATGCTGCTAGTGTGGTGCCTGGAATGCTGGCTATGCAGGGAGGGAGCTGGGGGATAGAGGGCAAGCCCTCCTTCCCTAACAGGTGTTGCCCCTCTTCATGAAGCCTGTCCTTTTAAATGTTCTTTTTATCACTGTCAGCAGTCTTTAACTATTTGGGTTTAACAGGGGTGGCCTGCTTCTTTCTTAGAATTGCTTTTTATTAATTTGAATACCTTTGGACACATTGTCACCACATTTCTTGCATAGACATGTGCATTAGTGTACTCACACTTTTAAGTGTATTATTTTAAAATTCAGTTTCTGTTTTGTTCCCCAAGGCACATAATGACCATTTGATTCAAGAAGCAAACAAGAACTTTGCCAAAGAGGTAAGCTTTAGCTGATACATGTGTTAATAATCATGAGGTGCTTGCCTTTGATAATTTTAAGTCTTTTCTTTGAACAGGTTGGTCTGCGTGTTATTCACATCTGTCTTCCTGAAGGCAGCACCAAGGATGAGGTAACTGAAGCACCTGAAGGAGTCTTCCTTTTTTATTTTTGTCAAAAGCTTGTATTTATTGCTGACATTCATTGTATTTTGACTGACCTCTAGTAACTCATATTAGGGTTGGGATTGCCTTGGTTTAAACAGCAAATATTATCCCCTTAGTGGAAAAAGTGAGAAAAAAGAGAATTAATAGGCATGTCTGCTGTTCCCTGGCAAGCTGGGGCAGAATCAATAGAGTAATGTTTTGGTTTTGTGCTTGGTGTTTAACCTCATATCAGCTCAGGTATCCTGTTTCCCACAGTTGATCTCGTGACTGTACCTGATTCTTGCCCAAGTTATTCAGCAAAATTAAAGATTATATGATTGTATGGGGAAGGGAGGGGGGAAGGAGAAGGGGGGTGTTGAATTTGTCTATTGATCTTTTAATGTTTGAATTATGTATTAAAAAACAAACATCCACCCCCAAATTACTGGAGGCCTGAATTCTTCACCTTGTTGAAGCCATAGCACTTAACATCAATTGTGTTCTAAATAAAGAAAACCTTGTGAAAGTTGAGCCAGTGAAGGAATGTATAGTAAAAGATGACACTGTTCTCAGCCACCTTCCTTGTGCTTGGCAAGTTTGATAATCCTGCAGGCTTGTGATTTCTGTGTACTGTTTTATTTTTTCAGTACACTTTGTTCTTAAAATGTTATTGCCTTGCAGTGTAATCTCAAGAACTGCTTCCAGATACATTGAAAGGAACTTACCGTGAAGTTTTGTAGATAATGGATAGTCAGCTACCCATTTAAGAAGAGTGGGCTTTTGAAATGAAAAACAAATACACTTTGTTGTTGGTAAATGTGTTTTATCTGTTGAGTAACACAGCAGAAAATAGGTAAAATACAGTGACTATGCAGCAGTAGTTGCTGTTACTTGAAAGCAGTATTTTAGAAAGTGGTTGAGCTGTGTATTTAAACAGAAAATTGGGGCATTTCTGTTATTTGAAGGAAGTTACTTCCAGTAAAATTCATCATGGTTTGCTTACTCTTTTGCTTACTGTGACAAAGTTTTTTACAGCTGCTGAAATCCACATCTCAGTTGTGTTCCCTGGTGTGGGAAGGTGGGAGGGATTCCAATACCATGCACATTTGGGTTTTTCCATAACTTCCTCTGTGCAATAAAGGCAAATTAATTCTACACTGCTTTACCCTGCATGAGTTAAAAGTAATTTAAATGCTGTGATGATGGAAAGCCGAAATACAGTCAGATGCAATTAAAATGGAAAACAGAATTATTTTCCCAGGAGGCAGAAATACAGCTGCAAGTTTGAATTGTTCTGTAGGCCCCCAGCATTTTGTAGCATATCACTTTTTTTTTTAAGAAAAATGTGGATGTTTTCATGTCCCTATTGTGGTATGTACAGTTATCCTTTCTATTGCAACGTATACCAGTCCTGTTGCTGTCAAATGCCACAGGACCTTAGTAGATATGCCTGATTTTGCCTCAGGAGTCAGTAANCCATTTCATACTATTTTTAATAAACGTTGAGTATGCAAAAGCTTCGGATGCTTTTCATTGCGGAAGGGAGGTGGAAGGAAATTATCGGCTTCTACCTGTCGGAGCTGACGTTCGGGGGTGACTCGGACGGGGCTTTTTTCTTGCAAATAAANGCATGCTTGTATAATTTGTGTTTAGCATGAAAGTAGTACATTCTCTTGGTTCAGAGTTGCAGCTAGTCTAACTCCTGCCTAATTCCCCTAGCTTAATGTTGACTGCATATCAAGTGTGTGGGTAATAAGAGTTCACAATTATACTGAATAGTTTACAAGAAAAGCATTTTAAGAAGGCATGGTATTAGTTAAGAAAAAAAAAAACCTACTTGTATTCCTTTTGTGTTGGATATTAATCCAATTCAATTATAAAGCTTTGTGATGCTTGCACACTGATTTTATTTACACAATGAGAAGATATGCTTGCATGACATTTCTCATCTAAGAAAACTTCAACATGTTTTGTTCCATTGTATTCTTTCTGGTCACAGCAGAATAGCATGGATCAGCATTACCCTTTAGACAGGAAGTAATCAAGGGTAGGTAGTACAGTCTCAGATGTCAAATATGACCAATTATAAACCACTTGAATCTTGTTCAGTACTTGAAATTCATAAATTTTTATGCAGTGCTGTTTCAACATAACAATTCTTCACAAGACAATTGTCAGTTCTTAGAGTCAGGGTGTTTTGAGAAGGAAAATTGGTAACCACATATGCTGGTTTAATAAAATGAGTTTTTTCCTTGTACAGTTGGTTTTACAAGTGTTACAAATTTTTGTCCATGTTCTGTGTTGGGACATGATCTGGTCCTGTTTTAACTATGTATTACCTCAGGCATCTTGTTTCTAAAAGCATCTTCTGAAGCCATTGCAATGGCAAGCTGTTACTGAGGCTTGGAATGGTGAAACAAACTGCTTTTGGCAGCATCATGTCACATAATACATGTTTACTTTGCAAGATGTTTAGCATAGAGTTGGGGTGGCTTAATTTGGTAAGCCATGGAAGTATAAACTGAGTAGAGCAGGTTATTGGTTTTTCATTTAGAATTTGCAGTAATAAGTAAGGGAAGCCAAGGTGGTCATAAAGTAATTGAAAAAAAATTACGGGTTTTACCCATTCTAATCAGATTCTCCTGTTATCTGTTGTTCTGATCTTTAATGCTTTTTATTAACTTCCCAGATTGTCAGTGAAATCTTGAGACTTAATGAGGATCCTAACGTGCAGGGCCTTGCTCTTGACCTCCCAGAAAGCTTATATAGCAGTAAGGTATTAAACGCTGTGAAACCAGAGAAGGATGTGGATGGGTAAGTGGAGTACTGAGAAAAAATATTACCAGACACAAGCCTGATGGCTCTGTACAATCAATTTTTCCCTGTGCTTTTCATTAATGGATTCCTCAGCCAATATGTCTAGCTGTGCTATTGAGCAGTGATAAAAGATGCCTCTGAATCAATGAGAAGTCTTTAGCTCAAGTAGTTTTGGTCATTATCTTTTTTTTTTTTTTTTTCCACATAATGTATATTCAGGGTATAGTCTGTTCAAAGAAGTAAAAAGCCAAGTCTTGATTTACTGGTGCTTCTTAAGGTATTTCAGTACTTCAGTAATACAAGTGGTAGTCACAAAGTACTGAATTTTCACAAGAAGGATTGATGGAAAAATTGCAGAGAAGGTTTTAACTTCCTTACAGCACTCTCTTGTGGTGAGAGTGTAGGCTATAATAGTTTGGACCCATTAGCACAGGTTTCCAGTCAGTGTTGAGTTGTACTGCTCTCTGAAGGGACCACTGGTGTAATTTAGGTTTGTGAGTTACCATTTTGCTGCTCTTGCAGCCTGCCTGCTCTTAGCAGCAGGCTATTACCATTTTTTTTATCCCACTCTCTCTCTCTTTTTTTTTTAGTCAGGAAAAAAAAATCTAAAAATCCTTCAAATTAATTATCGTTCCAGTATGTGGAGTACTGGAGATTGTCTGAGAATAGAAAATTTGGAGTATCCTTCTGTATGAGAGAGAATAGAGTGCAGTGTGGAAACACCTGGGTTACCCCCTTCTAAACCAGCCTGAGCCCAGCAGGATGTGTTGCCTCTGGCTTGGCTCTGGCAGCACTGGCCTCGTCTCACTGCAGCCACTGAAGTGTTTTGGCCCAATGTGCTGTGCCCAATTGTGATAAGTAAAGAGCTGCCTGTGTATTGTGGGGTGGTGTAACTCATTCTAACCCACAGATCCCTTTCCTGGCCTCCCTGGAGGCTCAGTGTTTGTCTATCTGGGGTGTGGGATGATATGAATTAGCTGCAGTACATGACTATCAAAGGATTTGCTTTTGTGAGAGATGTTTGCTCTTGGGATTACCTCTTAGCCATGTTACAAGCATTGCTGGGGATTTATGTTACACAAACTCTTTTTTTTGTTAAATTGCCATATTTTTCCACTGCAGATTATCTGATGTAAACCTAGGACGCTTGGTACATGGTGATGTCGATGAATGTCTAGTTCCTCCTACAGCATGTGCTGTGATGGAGCTTCTTGAAGATATAGGTGAGTCCTCCTGTCATAACCCTTACATTAATTTTAGCCTAACTATTTTCCTCAGTTTCAGTCCTGACTGGGAGACAAATATAATCTGACCTTGTTGTGTTTTCTATTTTGTGTTTCTTTCCCACCTGACATATATTTGTCCCCTGCTGTTGAGGGACCCAGTGACATCTGAATGCTGTCTTTGCAGAAATGGGTCTCAGGCCTACAGGTTGTGGATATTAGATAGGGGTTAGCTGCCATCAGTAGATTTAATTTCACTGAAGACACACGAGACACGTGAGTCTTCCAAACAAAAAATACAGACATCACTTGGGGATTTCACTTGACTGTTTTGATTAGTGTGAGCAGTTGGAGAAACCCAGGTTTGCCTGTAAATTGCTGCCGAGGAAATCTTTTGGTTTGGATTGTGTCCTGTCAATGCTGACACTGGCAGAGTCAGACAAGCATGTTTACTGTGCGTGAAGACACTGTTAGTTCAGAGCAGTATTTCAGAAGTTGTGTCTCCTACAGTGATTCATAATTGTTGAAACAAGGATTTCTGTAGCACAACTGTAAACAGGAGGTTAAATGCACTTAGTAACAAGCGTGAACGAAAGGATTTGTGCAAAATACCAGAAAGCCACAAGAACAGTATTTGCTTACTAGAAAATAGAGAGTCACCAGGAAACTACTTAAGACCTGTGCTTGGTGTCACTGCACAGGCTCCAGGAGAGCTGCTCGTGCTGGCACAGCTGCTGTGGCTGTGCAGGCACACGGCACCGTCCCCATGAGCCCCTTTGCTGCCCCTTCCAGAGCACTGCAGCAGTGGGCGGCCCGGGGCCAGCTCCGTGTGGCTGCTGGTGCTTGTTGAATGCCTGAAGGACTGAAGGACTTCCCTTGTGTCACACAGGTGGGAAGAAGGTGCTGCTGGTGGGAGCGCGCGGGGCGCAGGGTGCTGCCCTGCAGAGCGTGCTGCAGCGCGAGGGAGCCGCCGTCCTCAGCTGCCCCTGGAGAGCCCCACAGCTGCAGAGCGAGGTGAGCACTCTCCTGCCTGCCCGGGCTCATCCTGCATCCCCTCTGCATCCCCACTGTCTGCTCATCCCTGTCACCTGTGCCCCTGAGCATCCTGCCCTGGCTGCCTTCCCAAGAGGGACACTCGTTGCAGTCACAGGTGGCACTGGGGTTGCTGGTAGCCACTGTGGGTCGGGGTCTTTTCTCCTTCCTGCTTGCTCAGAAATGGTGCAAACACTGGCCTCTGCCAGAATATTACATGTAACCTAATAAACAGGTTATTTTACGCCCAGAGCTATGAGAGAAGGAATCCAACAAACAAATGTTTTAGCTCTCCCTTTTGCTTTCTGCCTGTGCCCCCTTTTTTTCTCATCCTGTGATACTGTCATCTGCATGAAACTACTTTTACGGGATTTGCATCCTAAAGGTTTGCAAGTGCTGCTGCTCTTGGGACAAAGAAGCTCCCCCTCTTTATCTTTGAAGAGAACTGTGGAAGGATTAAAAACAAAAATCAGGAGCCTTAAACCAAAGGATTTGCATGGTCTCCCTGGCTGCTTTTTGCAGAGCTTTTAGACACAACTTAGAAGCTGGTATAACTTCCTGTCCAACGTAACAGTTTATTCCCAAATTTCACAGATTACTGCAACGGAGGTTGCATTGTCCTGGGGGTGTGTGCAGCAGGGTGCAGGCTCGGGCTGTAGGAGCTGGGTGTACTCCTGGCTGCCGGGCGGGGTGAGGTGCCGGGGGCAGCCCTTGCGTTGGGCAGCCCGTGCCACGCGGTGGCAGCCGAGGCAAGGGGATGGTGTCCCACCGCCGGGCTTCGGAGGCGCGGACAGGCGGAGGAAATAAATTCGAGCAGCTGTGATAGAAAGTTCTCTGGCAAACCCGTGTTTTCACAGCTGCGGATGTTTTTGTCAGGCTTGTCTCAGCGCTGGGCTTTTAAGTGACTGACAGCACTTAGGAAACATACGGCTCTCTGGGAGATGGAGTGCTGTGAACTTGATCCTTGCCATGTCTCATTCCTCAGTTATTCCTCACTGCCCAGGGTTGTGCTAGAGGACTGCTCTGGGCTGGATGCTGTGGGTGACAGGGTGGCCAGAGGTGTTTCCACTGGTTCACAGAAAAAAATTTGGATTGGGCCCAGAGCTGCTTGTGCAGTGCTGTCAATAGCTGGAGAGAATTCTGTTTCCTTCCATCCAGATGCTTTCCCATAATCATGCTTTGCTTTTTGGCATTCCCCATAGCTTACCTCTTGGAGCAGGTCACTGATGGGAAACAGAATGGGAAGCCTAAGTTTGAGGCTTTATGTGCCTCAGTCTTCCCAGGTTCATTTTAACTTTTGGCAGTAAGAGAGTTTGTACTTTGCCTGTGGGACTAATCTGCAGAGCCCAGGGGAAACCCACCTTCCTCTTCCTCACCTGTGAGCCTGGAGCAGCGTGTCTCCAGTAATCCCAGAGCACTGCTGAACCTGTCTGGATGTCACTCTGATAGTTTACTCTAGCTCCTTGATAAAATCTAATGCATGCAGGGAGAAGTATCCTGTTTCGTATTCCCAGAAGCTGGAGAGTTAGAAACTGATCACAAGTTTCTTACCAAACAACAGGGTACTGGTGTCTTGTGGCAACCTGTATTTGAATTACAATGTTTTTAGATAACATGACTATAGAATTTATATACTTCAGCTTGTTTAAAATGCTGATTAAGTAAAAACAGCTTTCATGTTCACCAGGTTTCTTCTCTTGATTTTTTAATTTGAATTTCAAGTAAGAAAATGTGTTAGTCAATGTTGCGGTTTTTCAAAGGCTTGAAAGAATCAATTCATGTTTTGTTTTTCCTGCACAATACACTAACTTTTCCTTTCTCTGAATGTGACAGCTGTTCAGTGGCAGTTTGTGTGCTGTTGTTTGGAAGTATAACCTGGGGTAGCATAATCACTTATGAAGTGAGGGATAAACTTAGGAAGAGTATGATCTTTTCACTGGGGTGCATTTGTTTTGCAATATATAACAGGGAAGGAGAATTTTGTCTTAAGGGTAGGGGAATGTTACTTGTCATAAGTCAATGGCCAGACCTATTTGCATTGAAGCACTAACCCTGACCTTAATGATGTAATGCTTTTCTTAGGTGGTTACTGCATTACCTTAGACTAGCTGTGCTGATTCATTCTTCTTTTTAAAAAGGACAACATAACAACAGGAGTTTTCTTTAGAAATTCTTTTAATTTAAATGAGTTACACAACACTGAGGTTGTAGGGTTTTTTGAATAAGGTTTTGTATTGCTATGGACTTGTTATTGCTTCTTTTACTCATGCCCTTTTGCAAAAATATTTTGAAAATGATCAAGAGGAAGGTATGTTTTGGTCCACCTTAGGAAAAGTCTAATATAGGGATAGCTCTCCTAACAAACAGCATAATGACATCTACCATCTGACTTAGTGTGCTCCTTTAAAGCACACTAAGTTCTGTCTTATGGCATGAAAAGGGAATAAAATAAATAATGGTACATTTTTATTTCATTGCTTTGATCTGAGATAATGGACACAGTTTCAATTTTATTTTACCTCCCTACTTCATGTTTTGTTAAGTTGAGCAGATTATTAATATTTCTTTTTGTTCCATTTTGAGTTTGCTTGACTTCAGTTCTTACGAATAATCATCATGGCACAGCTGAGCCATGTCCTTCAGAACTCTTGTACTTCCTGGGTTTTTAAATAATTCACAAATGAAAGAAAGCATTTTAGAAGGTTCTGGCACATCTGTGCAAAGTTTTCATGAAGGAACATTTTTCTTTTTGCATTAATATGTTCAATGTATAAGAAATTACAAAGTGAGAGATAAAGACATAAGCATCTTGGAGGAAGTACTTAAGATGTTATTGTTCTGTTAAGCTTTGTGCAGATAACTCTTCAAAGCACATTCACTGCATTGTGCCTGAAGAATGACCTGGTAACATACTTTTAGGAACATCTCCCTTGTAATTTTAAAATGGGATTCTCCAAAAGTCAATTCTGTATTACATGTGAGGAAAGGCAGCTGATGTGTATAATTCTGTATTATGTCAGAATTATGCTTTCTAGTTTGAAAGGAGGTTATCAAGTGATTTGTGTTGAAAAATCTGATTATTTTCTTGCCAAAACGTGGGTAATACTTAGTATCTGTAAGAAAACAGAATTTTGTTTCAGTCATCTAAATTCAGTCAGTCATTATTTCAGCACTTCATCTTTAATGTGGTCTGTGTGTGAACCATATCATGCCTGTTTTAAGAGAGCTGCTATCCTGCAATCTTATTGTAAAAGAAGTGAGAATTTGTCTGTCTAGGTATAATTAGGAATAGAAAAGTTGTTTGCAAAAGCGAGGGTAAGAAGTATGAGAGTGGTTCAGCTGGAGTGCTGAATGGGAGTTTCCTTTTCAGGTTGGAAAAGAACTTTTGGCCACAATGTGCTTTTCCTTAGAGCCGACACTTGAGCTTCAAACTCTTAGACATCTCTTAGCCATTTGCTGTCCTGGTTTTGTTGTTTTGGTAAGACCAAGAGTCTTGTTACAGGCAGAAAAGCACATTTTGTATTGTAAGCATGAAAGAACAGGAGACCAGGTACATGGATCCCGTAAGGGGAGAGGAGAGGGAAGCTGCATGACAGTTTCTGATGATGATGGTGTAGACAAAGTATTTCCACTTCAATATTTTATGCATATCATCTCTGTTCCTTGTAATTTTGAAATGTATCCCCCATCTGTAAGCTAGAGGAGCAGTTGCTAAAGCATGGATCATTGTGGCAGGCTTGACTCCACAGCAGAGATGTGGGCTTGATTTTCATGTGCACTGTGTAGGGCAAGTGCATTCAGGATGGTGTGGCAGGGAAAGGTGGAAGACACAACATAATTAGCACTTGCCTTGGTGGAAAAAGTACCTGAAACCAGTCCTTGACTTAAAAAAAATTTCAAGATTTCAGAAACTAATTAGAATTTCTGTGGTTGAAGTGGAACCTGATCTGTAAACTGATGTGCATAAAGACTATTTTCATAAAGAGAATTGTGAGAAATCTTTTCATCAGATTCCTATTCCTCATTCCATCTCTTCAATTTTGTATTGCCTAGCTTCATACCCAGGACTCTGAGGGCTTTTACATTTCAGCTGTTAATTTTAATTTTTATTTTGTTTGATCATGCATTTAAAATGGCTTTTTTAGCAGTCCATTTTAACTATGGGAAAACGAAAATTTAATGCAGGCTTCACAGCAAAATGGAGTTTCAGTTATCTGTAATATACAGCTACTTTGTGCCATTATCATTTAACACTTGGCTCAAAAGTCAGTATTGTTGTTTTAACATTTGGCGTTCTGTCTTGGGAATGGGTGGTGCTTCTTAGTCTGCTTCAATTTAAATCTTGGTGGAGAAGAGGATCATATTTTGTTATGAGGTAAGGTTTCAGATTATTTATTGGCACGGCTCTTCCCAACTGAAAAAATATTTACTGGTGAGAAGGCAGGACACTATTGGACTATTGGCTTACTTTGCCTGCAGCCTGTTGCCTAGTACGTTAAGGAGGGTTTGGCCTGATGCTTGTCATTCCTTCTTCTAGCCAGCCTGATGGAATGGAGCCTTGCTATCCAGGGAGCATGGGGCAGGCAGCCACATGTTCTCCCT
Organism: Rhipidura dahli; assembly: GCA_013399225.1. Classification (NCBI taxonomy): domain Eukaryota; kingdom Metazoa; phylum Chordata; class Aves; order Passeriformes; family Rhipiduridae; genus Rhipidura; species Rhipidura dahli. Next base: position 2,542,863 of record VXAC01004740.1, on the reverse strand, counting down.
CATGGGTATCTCCTTGACCTTCTGTCTGTGGCTGCCTGTAGCATCTGGTTCCTGTCAGATGTCTCCTCTGTGTCCTCTCTGTCCTCTGTCTGGGACTGCGGTGCATTTGCTGAGGGAGGCTGGATGTGATGATTTCATTGGACTTTTCCATCTCTAACGTCTGTGATCGGTTTCTGATGTAGGAGATGACTTTGGACATGCATCCCAAGGCTTGCTTCTTGCTTTAGTGGTTAAACAGGCAGTCAAAAGGGTATATTATAGCAAGAGAGAAAAATCTAGAAGTGAAGGAGGCATGGGCACAACTTCTTGCAAGTGAAACTAAAATTCCCTGATGGAGATCCCGTAAATCTCTTCCAAGGATACCCAAAATTCTGTACACAAGTATTTTGTTTTCAGTGGACTTGCTCTCCCAGTTTCTGTATGTAGTTTTTAAAAATACTCACACGGGAAAAAATTTCTCTAAAATGTTTGTGATATATATTTTATTGACTCTGCAGGAACTTTTTCAATAGTTGCACATAAAATATTGTTTTCTTTGTGAAATAAGGGAAAGGAAATCACACTGGGGAAGGCTCTGAGAAATCAGTGTGTCTTTAACCTGTGGTACAGCTCTTTGCTGCCATGTGATGCAATTTTTTTCATGGAGGAGGTGGGGCAGGGCAATGAGATGACAGGTCCAGCTGGTTTTCTGGTAAAATTTATGGGTATGTGTGATGTTAGCTATCCAAACCAGTTTTAATGTTGGCTACAAAAGTAATTGTGTTCAGCTGTTAAGAACATTTTTCAACATTAGGGTCGGTAGTCATAGAGATGAATATTTGGTTCCATCAGTTGTTTTCTGACATTGGAGTTACATTGAATCAATTCTGTCATAAGTATGTTGGCTGAACATTCATCAGAATTATTACTTGTTGCATACAGCTCTCAACTTGTTCATGAATTCACGATGCTAAGTGGTGTGCAGAGCTCTCAGTCCTTGTCCCAGAGGCTTTGCATGGGAAGGCATCTTGACTTACAGTGTATGATTTATAACTGCTAGAATATGAATTATATTTTCCTTGGGAAAAAAAAAAAAGGCTGTGCACATGTAACAGAGAAAAATCACTGTTTTTCTCTGTGTTGATGTTGACTGCTACAGCAGAGATTTCCTTCTTTTGCAGGGCAAAGTGTGCCTTCAGCATGGTACTCTTGGTACACAAGTCATTACAGCAGCTTTGTATCTGGATTTCCTTGGAGATTTCTCAGTATCATTTGACTGACACTGGTCAAGCATTATGACTTACATGGCCTTCTAGGAGTGGCGTGTAAGCTGATAGTTGCATCAGACTCAGGAGCGTGAGCAATTCGAACAAGGCTGAATGACCGTGCACAGGCAATCACAGGAGTGTTGCTGGACGTGTGACTGAAGCCTGAATCAGCTCATTGCATCAGTCATTTGTCAAGCAAAGAAATCTTCTCCCACACTTTTGGCTTTGTTTCCACATGTGGATCTCTAAGGAGGGTTAGGCCATCCTTGTGTCCTCTGAGGGGAAGATGGAGTTTTTTTCGTTTTCTGCCTTTTCCGTAGCAGTTGCGTTCTTCTCCCCTCCTGGATGCTCAGCAGTGCCAAAAACCTGCTCTCCTGACAGGATTTGTAGCTGTTCTTTCTTGGCAAGAGTGTTGGGCAGGGTTGTGTCAGAACACTTTTGGCCAAAAAAGAAGCTGGAGTGCTTGTCAGTCACAAATCAATTCGTAGAGTGGCTCACTGAGCTTGTGACACTTGGAATTAATTTGTATTTATCCCAAATATTACCAAAACTGCTATATCTCTGAAATAATTTTTATATTCAGGCTTGAGGCAGTGCTGTGTCTGTGTTTTGCTTTTTTAGTGTATCTTTATACATCTGCTTCTGGTGCTGTCCCTTATCTCATGGTGATTCTACTAACTCATACAGGGCCTTGTTTCGGAGGAAGTGGGGAAAGAAATGCACTTACATCTTTGATTATAAGAATTTTTGTAGCAACCATTTTTGCCCCAATATCTGCCAGGTTGAGCTAAATCAGGGGCAGTGATTAGCAAACATGAACTGAGAAGGAAAAAAACTTTAATTGGTATTCTTCAAAGGCATCAGTCTTCACAGAAGGGGTCATCTTGCATTCCTGTCATCTGGGCTGGTTTTCTACTGTCAGACAATCTGACTGTATTCTTTCTAAGTACCTATTTACTGTCTTTCAACCCTTCTTTTTCTTTAGTTGCTCCAAGTTATCTTGGACTTTAGGACAATGATGGAACTTTCTATTTGGAAGGATGTAATCCCCATTAAATTTTGATACTTACTTTGACCCCCCTTGCCTGATCTCACAATTTGTTTACCTAACTTCATTTTAAATGCTATTCTTAAATTTCATGGTAAAGGCAAGAATCAGACTATCAGTTTGGATCTTTCTTTTTTCTTCTTGTTGTCTGTAAATGCTCAAAAGGCTATTGCTGTGCAAGTCTGAATATTTTTAGGATGAATATTCAAGTATGTTTTTCTAGGCTTAAATGCTTCCTTTGTTTCTGGGGGTGCTTTGGTCTGTCCCTAGCTCCAGCATGCAGACCTGGTGGTGTTTGGCAGTACGAAACCCGACGATGTTCCTGTGAGCTGGATAAAGCCTGGGGCCACCATTATCAGTTGTGCTCGTGATCTGCTGTCAGGTAAGAGGTGATAAAAGGTAACAGTTCCTTGCAGGTGATGTACAGCAAGCCTTTGAGCTGTGTGTGGCATCTTGGTGACAATGCAGTGTGGTTAAAAGCTGCATCTCTGTGGGAGGGCCCTTAGAGGTGTGGGTACAGGGCACGTGTACACCTTTCTCTGATGTGTAAATAGGAGAAAGATGTTAAGCGAGAGAAGAGAGGTTGGAACAGATTCTTCATACCAGGATGGTTAAATAAGCAATGACCCAGTGGATTCAGAGAATTCAGAGGGAAGACTTTGGGGTCATCAGATGAGCTGTTTTGTACAGTGTCTTATCCTATGACTTTTGTGGACTCACCTGGAATATGGGAAAAAGAGAAGAAGGGAAGAAATACCAACTGCAGAATGCTGTGAAAGTGTCTGCAGAGAGTGGTGCAGGAGGGAGTACAGAAATCATGTGTAGCTAAGAAGATGCAGAACATGTCCTGCAGGAATTATTCCTACAAAAAAGTTTGGATTCACCTCCTTCCTTATTGCCTGACTTGTTGTGTGGGGTCTATATGTTCACTAATTTCTCAGTGGAAACACGTTACAGAATTTTATTGGGAATAAAATTAAGAAATCTTCCCAGAAGTTACTCTGCTGCTAGAATAACATGTAGTAATAATAATAATAATATGTAATTTTACATTTCCTGTAAAATTTCTTAAAATTCCATGAAGATCTTTAGATATTTTCTGGATTTTTGGTGTGTATATGAATTTGACTGGTCACCATCCCAATGAGAATATGCTGTGAATGAATAGGTAAGTTCATCTTATCACAAGTGTACTAGATTGACATCTGTTGATGAAATGGGCATAAAAACTGTAGAAATGGGCATAAAGCTGAGAAAACCTAATTGCATGGGTTTTAAACTAGGGATATTCCCTAAGGACAAATTAAGCAGACACTCTAGGCAGAGCTAATGCAAGATCAGGCTCATAATAAAGCAGCTGCTGTTCCCTTGCAAAGCATGGCCTTAGCAATAGATTTCTTTCTTTGTCTTTCACAATGTCCTCTTGACTTGAACAGACACTGCAGGTGTGAGAGATCTGAGTTATTATTCACTCAGTTGTCTGAAGGCACGTGGATGTTCATCTTTCACCTCCCAAAGCAGATCTCTCATCCTACTGAGGATCTCAAGGGTGGGTACCATCCTTATCCCTTCCTGATGCCACACAAATTGTCCAAAAATAGTACATCTTTTCTTTTTCCTGGACTAGAGACTAGGAGACTCCTTGCATTTCTAATGCCCATTTATTTCCCATAGGGATTTTTGGATGTAACTGTTGAGCATCTGTGGGGCAGGGCTTGGCACATGGGTTTCTTCAGCAGGTACCCAAACTACTGATGTGACACAGTCAGACATGAAGGAGGAATGGGGGAGAAAGGGAAAGGAGTAGAGAAGAGAGGGAGTGGTGGTACAGCGATCATACCTTAAATAAATTAATGAAAAGGAGTCTCCCCTCCTCATTTTAATCTTGCAAGAAGAAACCTCTTCTGTGACAGACTTGGGGTCGAAGTGCAGGACTGTTCTGACAGGGTGGGATAAGCCAGTCCTTTCAGCCTGAGTGGGAACCAGGAGTGACTGGACTCTCCCAGCACTGGTATGAGTCTCACTTTTACTAGTGCAAGTCTCACACCCAATTCTTTCCATTGGAAAGGGAGTCTGAGCCTTCACAGACCTAAAAGTAATGTGCTTTGCACAAAGTGCAAGTGCATGCTACGTCTTAAGGCTTAAAAATCTTCATGCTTTAGTTGCTCTAAAGATCTATAGATAATACTAGTGTTTCCCTTCTCTGAAAGAGTGCTGTTAGAAAAACTGCATTACATATCACAGTAACATTCATTCCTAAGGCAGGAAATGTAAGATTTGGCATAAGCATATACATCCCTTTGCATTTCTCAAGTTGTAGCAGTGTGCTCTGCTGAGTACTGCATTTTTTTGGAAAGGCAGCATGATATTTTAATGAAGATAATTTAAATAGAACTTATCTACCAAATGTCTATCTGTCTTTACGGTTAGGCTTTTGAGGTTGTCAGAACCTTGGAGAAATTCCGAAATTACAGCAGAAATGCATTTTACCAGCTGTAAAAATGTTGGTCTCAAGGCTTACTAGAGAGGTACATGAAACACAGGTGTCTGACAGGAAGAATGCACTTAGTTCAGTTGTGAGATTTTTGTGGAAGGCCCACTGTGGAGTAGTTGGGACCTTGGAGAAACAACTGGATCTTACAACTGACTCTTGACTTCCATGGAATCTGGCTGAGGTGCTTGGAAATTGTTCTGGCTTTTTCTTGCTTTAGAAATGTCCAACTTAACATCTGTGGGGTCACAGGAGCTTAATGAAGTCTGAAAGCAATAATGGTCATGAAGTAACTTTTGTTCTTGCTGGGTGGTGGCTAGATTTCCAACTTGTGGGTGTACATGTCATCTAACACACTTGTGTGTTTTAAAAGCACTCAAAATTTGCAAGGACATAGCTGAATTGGGGAAATTTAATGGTCTAAATCAGAGGAGTAGAGAGAAAAGTTCTCACTCCAAAGTGACAGAATTCTTTTTCAAGTATTTTTTTTAATCCAATGAAAGGTTTTTAAATTATCACCTTTTTCTGAAATTTTCTAGCAGTGCAACATCTGCTTATCTTGCACCAAAAATCTTGGAATCAGGTGAGTGCTGGTAGTGTCTTGCAGGAGTAAACTATATATGTATATGTATGGAGATGAAAATAACTTTCTGAAAAAAACTTAGGGATGCCAGAATTCTTTGGGATTTGATGTCCAACTCCTTTGGGGTCACTTGAAAGCTGAAGCCTGTATGATTTTAAGTATGTTAGTGGGAAATTCAACCATTCCCCCACCTCTTCTCTATTCTAAGCTGCCTGAGCAGACAGGTAGCACCTGGCAGCAGCTCGCTCTCATCTGCACAATAGGGTATGAGTCAGAGGAGGGAGCACAATGTCTGCAGTTCAGCTGATCTGACCATAGTCCAAAGCAGAGAGTGCTATTCCAGCTTCCATCTGGAAAATTTATCCTGAGAGAGCTGTTGCAATCCTGTGATTGTCTTGCTAACTCCATGCGTGCATGACTTTCACCTCTAGTTTCACCTTCACCCCTGTAAAAGCCTGGTTAGTCATTTGTGGGGTGACTGTGTAGCATAGGCAGTCTGAGAGAAATAGTTTATTGAAGGGAATTGTCTAATTCTAATAAGTATTTACACACATGCTAGCTCTGCCCTGATGAAAAAAGTCTTATTAAGCCAAATAACATAAAAAGTCAAAATGTTTCTGTAAAGCACAGCTGTCTGAAAGGGGGTTTTAAACTTCATTCTTCCTACTCCATTTGTCTGTTTGGCAGCTCTCCCAGCCTGGTCTCAAAGCAACAAGAGTCAGCTTATGACTGTAGTAGACTATTCCAGTAAAATTCCTCTGTCTAAATCTAAAGCTGAGCATCTCCAGAAGTATTTGTTGTTTGTTTGTTTGCTTGTTTGTTTGTTTGTTTTAGCTGCAAGTGTTAATGCAAGTAGAAGGACTTTTCAGACACTTTCTTAATTAGAGTTTATTATGACGACTGTTGCCTTCACCTTGGTTAGCTTTGTCACTGATGTGTAGATGCCTGCTGGCAAGAAAGTTTGAGAAAGGGTCAGGAAGCACACGGAATGAGGCTGAGGATGTCTGCAGAGAGGGTCTCTTGCTCTCTCAGTGGTGGGTGTGGGAGAGTGGGCTGTAGCTGGGTGGGGTTCTGGCTCCCCTGCCTGCCTCTGCCTGGGTGTGCTGTGCCCTGCTGCTGCTCGCACCCTTGCTGGGAGGGGTAACTGTGCAAGGCAACAGGAGCCTTTTATGACCAGTAGAGAAGGGGTGAGCAGAGCAAGAGCTTGACCAGGTCAGGGTTTGCACTTCAGTTCCCCTGTGGGAGAAAAGTTAAAGCTGTCAGCCTGCAGTTGTTATTTTTTATTACAACTATGTCTACGCCCTTCAGAATGTGGCTAGGGCCTTGATATGCCCACAGAGACTAGGATGTGAATTTTGGAGAAATTGTGTCTAGATAAAAGTCAGTGAGCAACAACAGAAGAACAAGCCAGAAGGAGGATTACAGCAAAATGACAAAATAATATGTTTAGTTAGGGTAGCTAATGTATGATTATCATTTGATATATTGCCACTAGAAACAATTATAACTGTGTCTAAAGTTGAAGTCACTCTGAGTTGTGTAGACTCTCCAGAATACCTACTTTTAATGTCATGCTGATGAAGATAACTGTTGCCACTCAAAAATATTTGCATGTACTGTTTCCAAGTTTTAATAATTCTGTATGCTATTTGTAATCATTTCGTTGTTCTTGCTCACTGTAATGTGTGTGTTGAAGAGAAGACAGTCTTTACCATGCTCATTTAGGTGTTCTGTTTAAGAATATAGCTTTTCAAAGCCTTACAGCTGTGTGAATTTTTTTTTGTGTGGGTTTGTGTAATATGTTTCAGAGCATAAAGTTACTCTGCTTTTCATAGTATATTCATCCCTCTGGGTAATTTCATTTGAAGTTTTAAACAGAAACCACCTATGATTTTGTCAGTAATATTGTTAAATTTCAAGCCAACATTCAGAAATTTTTTATTTGAACAGAATTTTTAAATACTTCTCCCACTCACCAAAGCTTTGTGATTTATTAGTGCAATACTTATTATTTTTCAGAGAAAAGCAGCTACGGTCAGCAAAACACCCCTGCTGCTGAAAAGACTGTTGGCTCTCTTGCAGTAGCAATGAGAATGCAGGTTAGTGTACCTTCAAGTGTTGCAGATTGCTTGCTCTTTTTGTAAATTGCAGAAATTGCTTCTATAGTTTAGATTTTAACTTGTGTTTTGCTCTTTTGAACATCTTACCTGACTTCCATTTTAATAGCAACTCTTAATCAGATAGAGTGATACCAATTATGTTTAATTAGAGAAAGAAATTAAAAATCAGACATCTCATAATTGTGGTTAATACAGTAAAGCTTGGCAGAAGCACTTGTGTCAATAGGCTAATGTCACTCACTCTGGTAAGACTGTGAAGATTAATTGTATCTGCATTTTTGCATCATGATGGATAGAGAGTCCGAAAGTTTGTTATTTAGTGTGGAAGAAGCATGAGTCAGTCAATGAACAATCAGTATCTTCTGTTGTTTTTAAGGTGTGAAAGAAGGATAGTAATTCTGCATCTTACCAGAATAAAATGTCCAACTGCCTAATTAGAGACTTTGCCACTTATGTGTTAATGGAATTGTTTCTTTTTGAAATGTGGTCAAACAATAGGGAAGTGGCTCTTATTTTGTCCTAAAACCATGAAATGGAAAAATTTTTCAGTTTGGGGGTTTTTTGTTAGCCTTTGCCATAGAAGTTATTTCAACATACTCTGGAGATTGTTTGGAGTTAGTGTTCAGCATTTATGATGCAGCTGTTGTGTGCTGTTTTCTTGTTTAAAACTAGAACATGGTAAAAAACATGGAGCGATGGATCCAGTCCCAGCAGTACAGGAAGTGGGACCTCCACTGCTTGAAACTGCAGCCCCTCTCCCCAGTGCCCAGGTAATAAGTGCTTCTAAAGGAGAAAAACCAAATTAGAAATATTTTACAAAAGAGTAAGCAAGTGAGACAACTTTAAAATGTTCCATGCCTAATTAATTTTTAACCTTATGTGGACTATAAGTTGTGCCATTCTTTTGTATGCTTCATCGTGACCATGAGCTTTTGTTTGCTATCAATTTTTACTTTGATGCAATCTGCCTTGGAGCCAAGCTGTATTTAATGAAGACCTAAAGCTGGAAGGGTTCACTGAAGAAAGCAGGAGAAGCCTTGTGAAAAACCAACAGAAATACAAAAGACAAGAAGTTCCTAGTGGCTAAATGTAGGAAGGTGTTTAGTTGAGGCTCTGTGATTTCAATGGCATTTGAGTTTGTATTATTTTCTTCCCTTTAGAAGTACTTTCTTCTGCATTAGACTTTTAAATTCCTGTGTGGGTGTGAAAAGCAGGAAGTATATTTATTCTCATAGACAGAATCTTTTCAATCAGTTCCTGTCATTCACTTCCCAAGGCCCGTGTCTGGGCCTCAGGGGTTTCAGGTCGGCCTTGGCACGACTGCTGACATCTCTGACATTTAGAGCAGGCTGAGCTCTTTACTGTGCTCGAGTGCTTGGCTGTGTGTTGGCTGTGTTTGGTGACAGAGAGAGGAACCAATGTCTGAAAAAGTTCTGCTGTGCAGGAAAGTGCCGACATTTGTTTGGGCTTACTTGTACTCCTGCTTCTGCAGATGCTAAAGGAGCCTCACAGCAGAAGAAACTCAGAGCTGGAGCTGCTTAGCCTGGAGGACAGGAGGATCTTACCAGTGTGTCTAAAGTACAAAGTACAGTTAGACAAAGAGGACAAAGGCAGGCTCTTTTCAGTGGAGCCCAGTGACAGACCCATAGGCAGTGAGCACAAACTGAAACCCAGGAAGCTCCATCTGAACATCAGGAAATATTTTTTCACTGTGAGGGTGACCAAACGTTAACACAGATTGTCCAGGGTGTTGTGGAGTGTCCATCCTAGGAGACACTCAGAAGCCACCTGGACATAGGCAACTAACTAGCTCTAGATGACCCTGCATGAGCAGGGGAGTTGGACCAGATGACTTCCAGAGGTCCCTTTCAACCTCAGGCACTCTGTGATTCTGTAATTCTGAATCCTACTGCTGTCTGTTTGGAAAGCTGTGACAAAATGTTGTCTTTTCTAAGCATTTTGATTTACTTTTCACTGTCTCTTACAACAGTTTAATGGGAATTGACACAAATGTAATTAAAACCAGAGTTGCCAAAAGAATGAGTTTCCTCTTGTAACCAGGGACACAAGGGGACACAAATGCTTGAGCTTTTTCTGGGCTAGCATTTCTAAAACTGAAGCCTGAAAAAACTATCCTTAAATAATACAATTAAAAGTTAAAGTATGCAATGCCATGAGTCTGATGGTAAAAAAACTTTCAAAAAAAGTATTCCCAACCCTCTCTATGAGATTGTGTGCTTAGTACATAAATAATTACATAATTAATAAATAATGGTGTATATACATACACCATAATATAATTTATATAGTATAATATATATTATAGAATTAGTAATAGGACTTGCATTTATCTGCTAACTCTGTAGCTTTGTTTTTTTTCTTTTAAATGTAAAGAAACCCTTCAGATGGAAAGTATCCTGTAATAAAATGTAATCTTGCAGTAATATACCACGTTGTGTGGAAACAGATGGAGTTTTCATTGAAAATGAGGCAAAGCTGCTTAAGCACTAAAACTAAGAACATCTGCTTTTTGATTTCTGTGAGATCTGGGTTGAAGTATTTCCAAATATATTGGAAATGGAATGGAAAATTTTCTTACAGTATGCAGTAAAAAAAAAATGTCAGCACGCAGGTGAGTACATGTAGAGCCTTCCTCCATCTTTCAGATTTTTTCTGCATTTTGTTAATTATCACTTAGTATTGTCAGTGATGGACTTCTTGCTTAACAGTTTTCATTCATGCAGAAGAACCACTGTTGCACATGTCCAGCAATACGGAATAACATATTGAATAACGTATTGAATAATTATGGTGTTTCCAATATAGAGAATATACTGTCAGACTAAAAGAGTCAGCTACAAATACAGACTTCTAAATTCCAGGTATAAACAAATCATTAATTTCCTGCATTTTAAGAAAATATATTTTGTAGGAGGATAAAAATGTAAATGAACTTTGTCATATTAGTCTACATCTTTTTCCTCTTGCTAAATGCATCAATTATTTTAATAGGAGAACCCTGAAAATTTTCCTTACTTAGATCTTTAAGGGGCCACACTACAATCAACTTAGCAGGAATTTTCTGTGACTTGAGTTGCTGGTATGTAGTAATTTCTGAGTGAAAACTTCAGATAGTCTTTGCCATGTGATGTTTGTAAGCCACTCCATCTTGTGTTCTTGTTACAGTTTTATGGCTAGTAGTGTTTGAAGTCACACATATGAAACCAAAGGTATATCTTTCTATGAAAGAGGATGCACTCAGAATATGTTTGAAAGAAAGCAGGTTCCAGGTCAGCACTGTGATTGAGTAACTCCTTGACCTGCGGTACTGGCTTATGTCATTGTTTGAAATGGTTGGATGGTTTCTGGGTTTCACTTTGCTGCTGGAGGGTGTAAAAGGGGGATACTTGAGAACTATAAATGAATAATGGAGCCAGTTTAGGATTTCCTCAAAGAATTGCAAGCAACTAAGTTGGCACAGGCTGATCATTTGCTGGTGGGTGCAGAATGGCCAAAGTCCACACACAGAGTTGAGATCTGGCAGTAGTTTTATGTTCGCTGATGGATACTTAAGGTCCTGCAGACTGGTAGTTCAGGACATAAGCTTTTCATGCCATTGCCAGATTCTGTCTTAAAAATACTGTGATCAGCTGAAACTAAAGGAAGGGATTAGCCTGGTTAGGCTGAAAGTAATTTTTTGATATTTGTTTCTGTGGTAATGTGAGCAATTCAAAGCCAAAGGAGAGAACTCTTCATGTCCTGTGTGCTCTTCATGTCCTGGTACACAGGACATAATGGGCAACTAGGTCAAGCTCACAAGTGAAAAACACGATGGAGTATTAAACCCAAAGACCTAGGTCAGGAATTGCAGATACAACAGTGTCCCCTAACCTACATCCACATCCCCTCAGGTAATCTGGGTGCTTGCCTCAGCAGCTGCTCCCAGCCTTTGCTGGAGGTAGTTTGTAAGCTCTCTGGATGTCTTGGCTGAGCCCTGAGCTTTAGACTCCTGCTCTGTGGCCATGCTTAGTTCAGCTGTGTTTTATGCCTTGTTTCCTTTGGTGCCCCTGTCGGGGAGTGGCTGTGTTGGCACTGCCCTGGGCTGAGAGGCGCGGCACGCACAGGCTGCGATGTGTTTGTGTGACTGCTGGCCAAGGAATGCAAGTGCTTTTTAGTGAATTGTATGTGCTGAAATATGCTGTGAGGGAGGAGAGCAAAAGGGAAAGCAAACCCAGAAACATCCATGTCCAGTGGGACAGAGCATCCAGCAGCCACGTCTCTAGCTTGATATGAAAGCATTACGTAATATTTGGAGTCTGATTAAACAAGAGCTCTCTGTGAAATTGTGACAATTAACAAACATTGCACGTGATTTTCAATGTTATATTAGGTGTTAGTTAATATTTAGGTTTGGTTAATAAAATGTGAGAAAGGATTGAAAAACTCATTACAACAACTCCATTGTTAGATTATTTGCTGTTGTTTTGTGCTCTGCTGTCGACCACCTAAGCTGAGAGAAATCTCCTGGCTCTTATTTGTTTTCTTTTCCAGTGATATTGAGATTTCCCGAGCACAGAGTCCAAAAGCTGTTGATGTGCTTGCCAAGGAGATAGGATTGCTTACAGATGAAATTGAGATCTATGGCCAAACCAAAGCCAAAGTACGTTTGTCCCTGCTGGAAAGGTTAAAGGATCAACCAGATGGAAAATATGTTCTAGTTGCTGGGTAAGAATGCACTGTAATGTCATTAATGTCCTCTCTTTCCACTCTTATTAATATAAACATACAACTTACATCTTTTTTGTACTCTGCACAAATAAGAATCTTGAATGTTTTCATCTGTATGTTGCTCTCTTCTGAAAGTGAGCAGGTTTCGAACCTTTTTGAAGTAACACAGCTTTTCTTCCAAACTGTTATTACTGAAGTAAAGTATATTTTATAAAAGGCAACTTATTCTATGATTCTATGAAATGTTAGCTGTTTGTGCGTGGAGTTTTTCTTACGGTTTTATCAGAATTTTAAATGTTTAACTTGGATATTTAAAGCCGCTTGTATTGTTGCTGTTTATAAACAAACATTAACAGAAGCTACATGCTAATCTGTTGATATTAACAATAAATACGTTTTTTATTGAAGAACAGATTACAAAGTTTAAAAAGCCATGTTTTTTCTCTGAAATGTAGACATGTCTCCAGGCAGGCTTATCCTGCTTGCTTTTCCCACGATTATAGCAAATGCTATGCTCAGCAGGAATTATGCACTTCTCTTCTGAAGAGCTTCAGGTTTTTCTTGCATTCAGTGACCCAACATTTTTGTTCACCTTGTTTACTAAGTGGAAACTTTTACTTGTGAACAAACATTTGAAGGTTTTCATTAGTATTTAAATTGCAGTGTGTTCTTTATATTCTGAATTAATCTATTGTTTGCTTCCTTTTAAAGTAAAACCACTCAGGTTTAAAATACAGTTTTAGGCTGATTCAGAAGGAGAAGGCTGTTGTTAACGGCCTTGATCTACTGATTCCTCACCTTGGCCAGGGTTTCTCAGACTGTTTGTTTTACTGCCTTCCTGCAGGATCAACCTCAGTTTCTGGCTCTGTCTGAGATGGAGCTGTTGTAGACTGAGAGACTTGATGTTACAAAGATGAGGCAGGCAAGTTAGGAAGCTTTGTTCAAGCTATGTGATCGAAGTCCAGCACTGAAGGTATTCCTGGAGGATGCTGGAGCAGTTAAGAGAAGGAAATAATAGCTGATTGAGATTGGTTTCCTTTGGCAGAATTTTATTTGGTTTGGGGATTTTTGCGGCATTGGAGAAACAAAAACAGGTTTGGCATTTGACTGAGTTTGAAGAAAGTTGCTACCGTGTATTTTGGTGCTCGTGGTGTCAAAATCATCAGTTGGTCATCATGCTGCAGGCTGATCCAGGCTTCCCTAGCAACAAACCTCTCACAGAAGAAGAATAAGTTATTTGAAAATGTCTTTGAGGTACAAAGATAGCAAATTGCAAAGCCCCATCCAGATGGATTTCAGCTGTGTCAGACTACATGCACCAGTGCTTGCATTTCTTCACACTGCTTTGTCTCCCTTCTCCTTCAAAGAAGGTGTCTTAAGCAATTGTCACAGAAAGCAGTGTGGAAGAAACATGGAGGAAATGCAGAAGTTTTGACCAGCAAGGTGAAAAGCTGGCAGAAAGTAGAACATGGTATCCTCTTTTAAGTTTACATAAAATGTAGAAATACAGAATGGTGTTTGAGAAGCAAAGGTTTGGTACCTGCCCAGCCTGATGATGCAGTGTGTTGCTATTTGTAACATCTCTGAAGTCACTGCATCTTGTGGGGTTAGTACAAAACTACATCTGCTGCAGGAGGAGTGCCTGGGCAAGGATGTGGGAATGTGGGAACATTCTCTTCTTAGAGAGTTCAAAGCTTGACTTTGAAATATTGTACATATAAAATATACATATAATGTCTGTTTATATGCTCTCAGCTGCTCTCATTTGCTGAGATGACTGTAGCAGATGACAATGATTTTAAGAGACGTGGGGAACTCTTGTCTGATGAGGAAATGTTCAGTGTGATGAAAATCAAGTATCACTGAAGTGTGGAAGCTGGGGAGGGAAATAGCATTGTCATTTGCCTTCATTCTCTCCCTGCCAAGGCAAGGTCAACCAAATACTGCCATTTGGATTATGATGTTTGTTCACAGTAACCAAAGATATTTAAAAATTCTTTTAGAATGATGCAGTATAGGTCTTCTGAATAAATTTTCAATGCTTCAGAGGAAACATTTAAGATATATGCTTATACTTAAGGTTCTGGTGGAAATATTTATAATGTATGATGGGAACTTCTCGTGTGGGAAAAGAGTGCAAAGTGTGTGTGTGTGTATTCAACAAACCGCAAAATCTCCAACCTCCATCCATGATGCAGCCAGCAACATTTGTACCTCTAATTGCACATTCAGGTTTAAATATTTCACAATGTCTAGGAATTTATAAATATTTGCTGCAAATGGTTGTCTAGTTTATTCCTGATATGCTAAAGACCAAACTTCTTGTTCTGAACAGCAGAATGCAACTAATATGTACCTGTTTATCTCTAAGGGTAGTTGTATTTATGGGTCTTTGAAAAGTTGCTAACTGCAAAATCTTTTTCGTTCTTTCTAAATGCAAACAAATATGGCTAAGTGTCTCATCCAATATAAACTTTGCATGCTGAAATACTGAGTTTGATTAACAGATCATGACACCCAAAAATAGAATGAAGACTTTTTTTCTTCATAACTTCCATTTTCTCCTGGATGAAGACCATTCTTTTTTTTTTTTATTTCATTCTTGCTTTTTTATTTTCTTTGTCTGTGTTTGGCTTGCTATAGGGCTCGTATTAAGACACTGTGGGGGCAGAGCCACAAGTTATCAAAGAGTAATTGGTTCTTGGGCATCAACTGCCTGTAAACAGGCTTTTAGTGTGCCAAATATTATGTTGCAGGCTCTGTTAACTCAAACTGCCTTCACTCATTGCCAGCTGAGAGCATGCAAATGAATGCAGCTTGAGCATGATCTAGGAGCTAAGTTTAGTGTCCAGGGTAACTTAATCACTCATTCAAGCATGTAGATGGCATAGTCACAAACACAATATGAAATTACAGCTAAAGTTTGTTAGAATCTATGTCTGTGTATATGTTTCAACATCTTGTTTCTAAATGCTCCAGTGCTGTGGCTTTTAGCAGATAATTCTGGAAATTTGTTCACTTGAAAAATGCAAGATGAGGAAGAATAAAGAGTGGGAAAATTATAAAATTACAATGTTGCTTTTAGCAAGAGGTGTGTTGGATTTTGAATGCTGGAAAAATTAAAATCATGAAATTCTCCCAACATTAGTAGATTGACTACTTTTTCAGTAAGGTAAAAATAGAGGAAAACAAAAATTTATTTCTTTTTACTTTGTCTCTTGGGCTGCAAGGTGCTTAAAAGCTAAGGAAAAAGGAAAAGAAAAATTAGAGGAAAGATACAGGGAAGGATAAGAGGGGAAAATACCCCTGTGTTGATGCCCTGAATTGCATGACAGTCCAATGTAAAGTCATAGTTGAGACAGTTGTCATGTACTGGTCATGTCATTGAACAGCTCCTGATTGGGATTGTCTTGTATGAGTCTGTAGTAGATTATGGGAGTTTGTAGTGGAGGATTCCTCAGTCTGTTCCTGTCTTTGTTCAGTCATTTTAGCTTCACAGTAATCTCTGTGCTTTTGTGTTTGGATGCTCCAGCCCCATCCAAAGGATGCCTCTGCAACGTTGTCATAAGCTCATCTTGATGAGGTGACAGCAGTTGCAACACTCCTGTGCTCAGAGCTGCATTTCTGACAGCTGCAGCCTGGGGTGGGAGGTGTATGTAGCTGGGAACTCAGGTGCCCAGGGCCTCCACAGCCTGGCTTCCCAGCTTTCCATGTGGGTCACAGGAATTATGAACTCACTAAAATCTTTGAATCTGCTGATAGCTGTGAGTTGGAAATTTGAAAGAGAATTGCCACATATCCAGTAAAGTTCTTGCTGGAGTCACAGCGGCTGGTGTAGCTGTGAGGAGCTTACAGCTGGTGCAGTGTGTGTGTCTCCCTGTGTGTTTATTTTCTCTTTGGGAGACCTCATGTAGCTTTCCCAGAGAAACAGCTCTGCTGTAAGCTGATGTGATGTATAACAAACAAACAAAAAGTCGGCATATTCTTATCTTTGTTTTGATATACATAAAGAGAGAAGGCTTTCCAGTGTTATGGAAAACTTAACTTTGCCAAGGAGCTGATGACTGCTTGGTAGGTGGCAACGTAAGTTTTAAGGCGGAAAATTATTGTGGGGTTTCTGTGTTTTGATTGAAAACATAATAAAGAAATTTGAAGAATAATGCAAATGGTTGTAAAAGTCTCTTGAAGTTCATTAAAATTTATTGCGTTTTAAAGGAGGTTTTCCCTCAATTTTCATAAGGTTAAAACTCAGCATTGCACAATTGAGCTAAAGTTAGCCATTGTCACTTGTAATTTTATACTCATGTGAGCAAGTGACCTGAGCTGCAAGAGTGTAGGCTCAGTAGTGTAGCCAGCAAAAACTGCTCAATGTCCACAAAACAGCTTAAGTGGATTATTTTATTTATAAACCGCAATCAAAGTAGAGCAGGTACAAAAGGGAAGATATTTAAAATAAGGTTTTGAAAGGAAATTATTGGAATAGAATTTTCTTTTGATTTCAGGAGCTTTTTTTTAATTTTAATGTTTGTTTAAAGCTGAGATTTTGGTAACTGTTGAAATTTTTTTGAGGTTTCCTGCCAGTTTAATCAATGAGCAGGGATGTGTTTCTCGTTTTGCTTTCTGGAGAAAGGTCTTTCTCATAGAAAACTCCCCAGTGCTTTCTGGTTCATTTTACAGAGTCATTTTAGAACAGGCCAGTCCTAGAGTGTTTTAGTAACCAGAGTGTTTTAGTGACACGACACTCAATTGTGTGTTGTTACCTTCTGTGACAAGTAGATTCTGTTCTTCATGCTACCAACATGCCTTCTGGTTATGCATTTATCAACTCCAATTTCCTCTCCTTTGCTGGATAGGAGGCTGCATCTTTGAGTTTGCTGGTTTCATAGGAGATATAAGGAGTCCCTGTGTCGCTGTGCATGCCATATCAGCCACCTGCCATGTTCTGAGCATCAACCGAGTAAATAACTGGGGATGGTGTCTCTGAATTCTCTTTAATGTGAGCTTCATGTTTCTGATGCTCAGAAATAGAGGCAGCCACCCACAGGATGCACTGCAAATGCAAATTTTTCTGTTAGTACTGCAGCCATTGTGTGCACAGAGTTTTTGGGGTCTGTGGAAAGTTCTTTACTGGCAACTGCCAGTAAACAATTATAGGTGTCTCTTTCATGCTGGAATAATCTTCTTTTTGGTGTTTTGTTATTGCTGTTTTTTCTTTTTGTTTTGTTGTTATTGTTTGTAAATAATTGATAGCTTCAAGAGTTGTTACCTTGTTAAGTCTTTGAATGCCGTAATGCTCCAGGATTACTCATATATTCCTTAAATCAGGTTTTAATGCACAGAAATAAGAGGATCAAGTAAATGGGATTAGGACAGTAGAAAAAAGTGAATGAGATAGTAGGAGAGCAAGGGGTAAGGGGAAACCGTGCTAAGAATTATTTGAATGGGTTTGGGGAAACCAGTGTTAGAACAGTAGTTAGAAGGTGAGACTGGTAGTAAAAGTGAGTTAACCTGGCTCTGGTGCTCAGAAAAAACCACTTTTCTACAAAAGTGAGGATCCTGGGGCAAAAAGGAGATGAGAAAAAGAGTGGTGGGAAAAAAGGAAGCTATCCTTGTGGCAGCAGTAAAACCCTGAGGGCTGCCTGTCCTGACAATGTAGAGATTAAAAGTGTCCTTTCTTCTAGGAACTGCAAACCTGAAAGCAAAAGAAATGAAGTAGCATTCTGTGCTCCTGCAGTGGATCAGAAGGAAATAAGAAGGCCTAGTACGGATAAAAAGGCATCAGGGACCAAAACTGCTTTGAGAGTAGAAAAAGGATAGGCTCTAAATCTCCCACCTTTTTTTGGCTCTACACAGATATTTTGCTAGAATTCTGTGAATTCCTTTTTAAGGCAAAGAAGTGCCATTCTAGCTTAAGGGAATAGTCTGAATACTAAGTTATTTAGATGTTTTAGAATGCGATGGTTGGTGAACACAATGTTATAAAATGTGGGAGAAAATTACTAAAACCAAGTGCCCAAAGTAGGTGACCTGTGGTCACCTAAGAGTAGTTCAAAGCGAAGACTTCAGGGAATCTCTTAGAGATATGCTGAACTCCATTGATTTCACTGAAACTTTAGTTAAAAGACTACTTTTCTAAATTGAAATTTTTTTTCCTGGAACAATAGAAAGATGTTAATTTGGCTTGCCTCCTATTACCCCAATTTTTCCAGACATATCTGTCCAAGGCCTTTTTTTTAAAGTAAAAGCCCAGGATCTGATGATGCTGTAAAAGAGAGATTTGTGAAAAGTTAATGTTTTTTCATCTATTTTATTCTGTGGGACAAAGAAGGGCTTTTTCCAGTCTGTGAACTGAACTAAGCTGAATCTTACAGTTACACTATGTTTTTATGCCATTTGAATTGTGATCTGAGGATAGCAATATCTTGGAAAAATTACTAGTTGGGGAAGTGTTTCTAATTAGAACTAGATGTTTCTGCTCAAGTTTTGAAGAGGTCACAGGATAAGGGTTTCCCTTTGACTAGGATCCATGTGCATACTTGTATTTCCATGGGAATGAACACAGTTCTTAACATCAGCTCCACTAAAGTACTTCTCTGCAGGTAAAAAAGGCAGCAAATATATGAATGGTTACACTTTGCCAGAAAGGAGGATTTGTGTGAGAGTAGTGAGAGGGGAAAAAGGACCTGGGCTTTCTTCTTTTGCCAATCAGAAAAAAAAATGTTGTGCCTCAAGTGAATCATTTGAGTGCATTTTGGAGACATGAGATCTGTTCATACCTCAAGAAAGAAAAACAGAAAGAGAAGAAAAACCCTAGCACCCCCCACACACTTTTAACATGGGTCATAAACAAATGTGCTGATGTTGCAAGTAGGGAGAAGATAATTTAAACTGAGGTGTGTCTCATTCACTGCAGGCTGATGAAGTTTTCTACTTGCAAAATCAGCTGCCATTGTCCCTTTATTAAAGGGATAAGAATAGCATCTCCTCTAGGGACAAGAATAGAGTGGAGGTTTGAGTCTCTGATTTGAGTTTGGAGACCTTTCTAAAATTCTGTCCTGTTTCAGTCGTGGTCTAAATATGGGAGCTGTAGCATGAGGCTTTTGAGCTTTTGTATGGATTGGACAATGATTGTCATTGTCCCTTATTGCCTTTAAATCTGTTATTTCATTCAAAGTTTGAGCAGTGGGAATAAAAGATCTCATGCATTACTACAGAAAAATATTAATACATACTTAGAGTATCGTGATGGATGGTTTGTTAATGAAACTGGTGAGACTTTTGTGCTGTAATAAAAATGTCTAAATTCAATATATTCTTTTTAGAACTTTTGCCAAAATAATCTTCTCTTTTTCTGCTATCATAGTAAATTGCTTAAATAGAAGACACATGTATATTAGCATTCCAGCTTGAGCTAGGGGCTAACATTGTGGCAGTATTTTTGTGAAGATAAAGTAATCTTATTGAAATTTGCTGTACAAATATTCTTCATTGAAATCAAAAACTGTAAGTTCTGATATCCTTAGCCAGGCTGACATCAGCAAAATTTGATTAATCTTTTTTCTTGTTTTGCTAGAATAACCCCTACACCCCTAGGAGAGGGGAAAAGCACAGTCACAGTTGGTCTCGTTCAGGCGCTTACTGCACACCTTAACATTAACTCCTTTGCTTGTCTGAGACAACCTTCTCAAGGACCTACTTTTGGAGTTAAAGGTACATAGTATTTGCAGAACCTATGGCTTTTCAGATTAAAAGAAAGTACTGCTATTTTGCTTTTTTTATTTTATTTCTTCTTTTTTAATTTCTTAATTATTTCGCTCAGTGGATTTTCCCAGTGGTGGCATATTTGATGTTTTTATACATATGTAATTAATAGATAAGGGTTTCTTGCACATGACTTCCTGTGCAAGGTTCATACCTATGGTCATGCACTTAACATGTACTGATAATGCAGATGAAGCCTAGACATAATGAAAGGCAGAGGGATGTATTAGCCAGGAGGAATTTTGTGTGGGTACACACCCTTCCAGTCACCCCTGTACTTGGAGGCTCCTTAAACGTGTTTCTAAATGTTATTATCTAATTATTCCTTGAGAAAGAGTCCATACTGGGTATTTCCAGGCAATACAAAGAAGTTAGCAGTTGTGGTTCAGCTGTGTCAGGTCTGTGCTAGGTCTGAACCTCTTTGTTCTCCTGAGCTGTCACCTCTAATCATGGGCTGCTGCCTTTTTGCCTAGAAACTCTTAAGAGCCTGAGGGCCAGGTAAGACCCAGCCAGATTTCAAGCCCGTCTTCAATTCTGATAGGAAGTAATGCAATCTTTTTCTTTGCCATTTCTCAGCTGAAATTGGTGCCTAACTGGGCAAGCACTCCCCATCTGCTCTGCTTTGCTTTGCTGAAGTTTAAGTTAACAAGTTTGGTTTCAGCTGGAAGGCTCCTGGTGCTTCTCAGCTCAGACTGATGCGTGTGAGTGCTTTAATCCCTTCACTCAACCTGTGCATAGGCAACAGCAAATTCCTTTGCCTGTACCATGAGAGGTAGTGGGGAAGGATTGCTCAGGCAAGGGTGTGAAAGTTTCATTCAGAAGCAGTGCTTGCTTGTGACTGCTTTCTCTTTCCACCCAGCAGCTGCATGTGCATGATTGTGTCCTACATCTGAGCAGGAGCAGAGTAGCCCTGACGCAGCCAAAGCCTGCACCACCCATCATGTGCAGGCTTTCATTTCAGAGCAAAAATCCCTTTTTAGTACCTGCTCAAAAAAAAAGCCAGCAAGATTAAGGAAATCATATTTATTTGGGTGCATCACTGATCTTCTAATACAAATCAAAAACCAAAAATGTGTCATCATTGCTGTGTGTTTCACTTTGTGTGTTTAAAGATGGTTGGGTTTTTCCAAAGCTGGTGAGACTGATGTGACCATGTGCTTCCCTGTGCAGGTGGAGCAGCTGGTGGTGGATACGCTCAAGTGATCCCCATGGAGGAGGTGAGACAGCCTCAACTTGCAGTCTGTGATGTGGTTTAATGGGCATGATGGTATTCAGCTGAAGATTGGACTTAATGATCTTGGAGGTCTTTTCCAACCCTAATGATTCCATGATATTCCCAGTGCTTGTTTGGAAATGTGTGACAGTTTCACCCCAAGAGTGTAATTTAGAGCTCAGCAAAACCTCTCTGGCCAGAACTGGTGAAGAACCACCTTGACCATGCACAGGTGGTCCAAGCAGAGTTCTAGTGTCAGCCCTGAAGGGCCATTGAAACTGACCTTTGGACTCCTTATGTCAGACACATAGAAAATACAGTACCTACATAACACAAGTCTTAATTTAAGATGCTCATTTCAGAGTTTTCACAAAACTGTGTTCATCAAAATTTGTATCAGCAAAGTTCCTGCCTGTTATGTTAGGGGCTGTTCTGCTGCAGTTAGCAGAAAGCTGGCACACACCCCCAAAGCCAGCATGCATGCTGTGCTCTGGGGCAGATTCTGCAGTAAACCACACCTCTGGTCCAGGTCTGTTAGTAGCTACTAATGCTAAACTGTCTCAGTATTAATGATGTGGAACTGTAGCCCTTGGCTTCTTAATCTTGAATCATTTAGCAAAGAATGAAGATGTTCTTGGCTCTGTTTGGCTACACTTAGAGTAGTATACCATGTACTCAGCTGAAAACAAGTCCTTCATATGGCTCAGTGTATTTTCACCTGGAAATCTTTAGCCTACCCTGACAGCTGGCTAGTCAGAGCTGCAGTCTCTGAGATAGCAACGATTACTGCTGCTAATTTGTCTTAATGAATTTAATGAAATATTTTCTAATAAAAAGATCTTGTTTCCCCCTTTTAGTTCAATCTTCATTTGACTGGAGATATTCATGCTATAACTGCTGCAAATAATTTGCTGGCTGCTGCTATTGATGCTAGGATCTTGCATGAGAATACTCAGTCTGATAAGGTAAGAATTACGTTCTCATATCCAGATGATATTTTTTCTTTTCAGTTTTTCAATAAACTGCACTTCATGCATGTTTATCGTTTTATATTTTCACCATGTGGACAGTAACTTGCTGAAGCCATTCTGTGTTCTGCTGGGAAATTTTCCTTATACAATATATTTTTCTGGCAAATAGCTAGCATAAGGTAGTCTTTTAAGATAACAATCTCATGCCTGGAACATTGACAACTCTTTCAGACAGTACTAAATAGTGTAATAAAGCATGTTCTCCCTATGTATAATCCTATTCTCTTCAATAATTTGTAGACTCACTTTAAAGTCACAAATTGTATTTCTGATGTGTAATTGGGTACCTTAAGAAGGAAAATAAAAGTAGATCCTTGGAAAATAAAGTAGATCCTTGTCCCTCTGCTAAATATATTGTGACCTTAAAACAAGTCTTAACTTGGTGCTTTAAAGGGAAGGGAGAAGATCAAAGAAGGAGTCTCTTCTTTCTGTCTGCAGTATTAAAACTGAGCAGGGTTGACATATTCCCTTTGCTTGGTACATTTGTATGCAATGTGCAAGTGTACATTGAGGCCAGTTTGGAAATTGTAATTATAGTTTAAATACTTTGGATCTTGGTTAAAGTTTTAAAAGGTTCCCAGTTTCAAAATTAATATATATTTCTTTGGTGAAACAGAGAAAACCAGTAATTCCTGGCAATTGAATTTGAGGCTGTTAAGTCATAGACATGGCTCTGAAGCCTGCCACCTTCTCAGAATTGTTTTTAAAATCTCTAACCAGAGGTCCACAACCTATGCAGTTAGGAAATTCTTACTGGAATTAGGTGGAATAAATTTTAAAAGCATTAGCTTTTTATAACTTTTTCTTTCAACTTCTTGTGTGGTTTTTCTAGTCTTTGTATAATAGGCTGGTTCCAGTAGTTAATGGCGTGAGAGGATTTTCTGCTATTCAGCTTGCCCGTCTGAGAGTAAGTTGCTAATTCAGTCTGTCCTCAATTATAGTGTCTCTTCATGAAATGTATTCTCTTACACAACTTGCTTAAAATGATATGATGTAGGGGACTGAGGTTGTATAAACCCTCATGAATATATCAAGTCTAGACTTTTTTGTGAGAGCATCATCTTTGGAGTAATAGGATCTGGGTCTGATATTATTTTTGTAACTAACATTTTTGCTATTCTTTTCTCCTGAAATAAACCAGTAATGTTTTTAAATGCTGTGTCTTTTCTGATGAAATATTAAAGTTAGAGTTTTTTAAATACTTTTCCAATTATGGTATAGTCACATTTGAAAGCTCACATTCTTTGGTTTTGCAATATTTTCTGATTTTGAAAGTTTAATATAGCATATATTTCTGGGTTTTATTGATGTCAGTTTGACAGTGTTCTTCCTTCAGGGGGTACATTTGTATGTTCAGTATATTTTTGCATCCCATCTTGCTTGCTGAATGGTTCCAGAAGAGCTTCCTGTGCAAATCATGTATGAATAACATGTCTGGATTTGAGAGTGCCACTCTGATAAAAACCTAGATAGGAATACAGTCCATTAGTGTAGGAGAAAGAGAATATGAACCCCTTTAATATGACCCTTAAGGACAGCTCCAGTTCTTCTGTGGCCAGTTCCATATTTGTTGTTGGCTTATGAGTCCTGACTGGTCATGTTTCAGTCATCAGATGGCAATGGAATTGGTGAGTGGAAAGAAGGACAGGGTAGTGCCAGCTTCTGTTTTGGCAGGGGGAAAGAGAGTTCTCATAGCATTTTAAGCTGTTGTGCTACTCAGTTGAATGTCAGTAAACTACAGTGGGGATGATGCCTGCTTGACTCTAAGGCACAGTCAGGCTCGGAGATTGTTCCACTGGAATTTTGGGATATTTTAATTTTGTTCTTGTTTACACTGTTAGAGATAAGAGGTTAGAGAAAGAGGGAGAGTGTTTCCTTAGTCATGCCATACCAGCTATCTCTATTTGAAATGGATTTCTCTCTTCACTGAGAGAAATGAGCTGCAACTGAGTAAAGAACAGTTTGGCTTTATAATGTTCATAACATTTATAACATGAATCATAATTTCCAATGTATTTGAATTATTTTGCTGCGAATTATTCTCAGTATAATGATTCCTTATATCTAATAAGATGTCAATTGTAAAGGAATCATTATGGGATCGGGTTACATTTTTCTCAGAACAGGATTACTAATATCCTCACTTACATGTGTGGGGTTGATAAGCCAGAGCAGCTACATCATTTGAAACAAATAAACCATTTCTTTGCACTTCTTGAACTTGTTTGTGCTTAGAGACTGGGAATAAACAAGACTGATCCTGAGACTTTAACAGAAGAGGAGATCAGCAAATTTGTGCGCCTTGACATTGACCCATCAACCATAACATGGCAAAGAGGTATGTAGTCAAAAAGCCTCACTTCACCTTGGATTTCATCATAACTTATTTCCTAATTTGCTTAATTTTACCTGAATCAGAGCTGTTTCTGCTCTGACTGTAAGAATAACCAATTTGCAAGTGGCAAGTGTGGGTGCATAACAAATGCAGGGTACAGCATGTTGCTCTAAACTTGGTCAAGTGTCTGCAATAGCTCAAGACTTTGCTAAAATTCTGAAAGATAGATTTCTTTGACAGTTTAAATATGTCCCTGGTCTCTCTCACATTAGGTAATACCCCTCCAGACATATGAAAGTGTATTTTCTGTGCATTTTGCAAATCTTAGCCATTCTTTTCTTAACTGTGTCTGTTATGGCTCTAGATTATTTGTATTTATTCTTCCTGATTTTGGTCCCTCATCCTCCCGAGCTCAGCAGCCTGGGTAGCTTGAGAGACTTAATAGGCTTAAGGGATTATGTGTTTTTCTGATTTTTGAAGTCTCTTGAATTGTTTGCTTCATTTGGAAGAAGAGGTGAAAGATGTGTTACTGTTGCAAAGCAAACTGATATCCACTCTGATACTCTTAGACAACTCCCCTTTGCTTTTTCCAGTTCTAGTTCTGGGTCAAATTTCAGTGTTTACCTCCATTTCTAGCCCTATCTTTTTCTTCTTTAGGGGAGTAAAGTCTGCATAAAGTTTTGAGCTAAATACCACTGGATTTTATTTTCTTTCTTAGTTCTCAAATATTAAAGTTATCACTGTTGAATGGAATGTATTGTGATGCTTCGAAAAAAGGGTGAATCTATTGAGAAGGGAGGAGTCTTGGCCATGCTTTACTGTGCCCTTTGTGTGCATGTCATCTCAGACTTGGGATATTTTTCTCAAGATAATTCTGGGGATGTGGCATAACATGTTTTTTATTAGTCACACAGTGTGTCTGGAAGAGACCTGTATTAGGATGAAGAAGTAATATAAATGTTTAGTGTAATATGACTCCTCTTTTTTATCAGCATGGGTTTGGGAGGAGGCAACATTGCTCAACAGCTGTTAACCTCAAGGGAGTTATTTAATTAATCTCAAACAAGGCTAGTGAAATTTCTATTCCACACAGCTCTATATGATTTACATGCCTTAAACATTTCATAAAAAAACCCTGGGTTTAGGAATGGTTTAGATAACTTGGAGAATGTTTTATTTAGGATTGTTTCTGCAGTCCATATGTCTGTGAAGCTTGTTACATACCAGGGCATTTGTAGGAAAGAAGAGTTAAGCTATCAGGTCTTCTGAAAATTAATTTTTGTTAGGACCTGTTTCCATAGAAGTATTACAAACTTTCAGCTCATTATCAGCTTAACTAACTTGAAAACATACAATATACTGAAAAGTGGGAAAGCTTCCCTCTTCTTAGTCTTCCACTGATATTCAGATTTTGTTTATATCTCTAGAGGATAAGGAGGTGGATACATTAAACCTAATATTTATTTGAACCTAAACCTTAGTGAAAGGTTTACTTTGTGTAAAGGAAGAGGGATGATTTGAAGAAGGAAATATTGCTTTTATGGCAAAACCAGTTATTTCTTATTATATTACTACTTAGTGCAGCTATTGGGGAAAAGTAAGAAAGTGAGTATATCTCAGTGACCAGGAGTTGCCAGGGCAGTTACAATTTCATGGTTAGGGTGTTTTGGTTACGTGATTTCACAAGGAAGGACCAGATAAAAAAAGAGCTCACTGCCTGTCCAGGCTGGTGGGAAGGCTGGCTCCTGCCCTCAGGAGTGCCAGGAGTAGACAAGAAAGACATTTAGTTCTGCTTAAGCTGTGTTGTGAGACTGATCTTCTGATGAAGAGAGGGGAGAAGTTTGTGCTGGAGGGATCAGCTTGCCATATGGCTTCACAGTGCCATATGGTACCACAGCTTGGTGCAAGGCTACAGTTTCCATGTACCATGCTCTGTCCTGCAATTTCTGCCAGGAGTGCAGAATTTTAGAGTATGACTCTGTATATATAGAAATCAAAATGAGTTAGCCAAATCTATGTTGCACCTTCCCTTAAATGGAATTCCTGAAGAAATTAGGGACCTAAAGACCAAGCAGAGGGAAGAAGGTATGTGTGGTATTTATAACAGTCCCAAGAGAAATGCCCAGGAAGGGGGAAAGTGACTTAAATCTTGGTTTTCTCCCAGCTCACTCACAACCCTGAACTGAGGTTGTGTAAGATTAAGTCCCTCTTGTTCTTGAGTAATTATGTCATCCTTTTCTGTACAGACAATTCTGTTAATCTCCAAAAGCAGCAGGAAGGAGCTGATTTTACTAACCTTGAGTACAGACAACTTCTCTGGAGGTTCCTGGATTCTCTGCTTATAAATGCACAGGACTCACATCTCCCAGAAGATTGAGTTCACTGCCAAGCTACAGGCTGAACTTATCAACAATACCTTGCACCCTTTATTTTAGGGTTGGTGTAAACTTAGGCATTTCTAGGACTACGGAGCCCATATAAGAGAGAGTCTGTTTTTGCATTCTGTATGGATTGATGTGCCCCCTGTCCTATCACTATGTGCTCTTGTAAAAAGTCCCTCCCTGGACCCTTTAGGTACTAGAAGGTGCTATAAAAGGTCTCCCTGGAGCCTTCTCTTCTCCAGGCTGAGCAGCCCCAACTCTCTCAGCCTAATTTCGTAACGAGGTGCTCCAGCCCTCTGATCCCCCTCATGGCCCTCCTCTGGACAGCAGGTTCACAACCTTCTATGTTGGGGCCCTCAGAGTTGGAGGCAGCACTCCAGATGGGGTCTCACAAGAGTAGAGGGTGAGAATCACCTCCCTCAACCTGCTGGCCATGCTGCTTTTGATGCAGCCTGGGACACAGTTGATCTGGGGTGCCAGTGCACATTGCTGAGTCATATTGAGCTTCTTATCAGCCAAGAGCCCCATGTCCTTCTGCCCAGGGCTGCTCTTGATTCATTCTCTGCCCAGCCTGTGCTTGGGATTGCCCCAAACTTGTGCTTGGGATTGCCCCAAACCAGGACCTTGCACTTGGCCTTGTTGAATTTTGTGATACTTGTGTGGGCCCACCTCTCAAACCTGTCCAAGTTCCTCTGGATGGCACCCCTTCTTTCCATCCAGCATGTCAAACACAATGCACAACTTGGCATCATCAGCAAACTTGCTGAGGGTGCACTGAGTCCCACTGTCCGTGTGATAAACAGGCTGGTCCCAATACCAGACCCCAAGAAACACCCCTCATCACTGGAGCACACTTGGACACTGAGCCATTGACTGCAGCTCTTTGGGTGTGACCCTCCAGCCAGTTGTGTTCACCAAGTGGTCCATCTGTCAAATCCATGTCTTTACTTTAGAGTCAATGATGTCATGAAGGACATCCTCCTAAGGTTTCTTCCTAAGAAGCATTCTGATAGTTCTCAGCAGATGAGAGAGCTCTTTGATTATTCTCAGTCCTTCCTTTTGGCCACTACAAAGGCAGGTTTGAAGTTGAAAGTGCAGAACTGGGGAACTTGGCTTGTGATGATTGTTAGAGAAGTCTGCAATTCCACAGGTTGGTTTGGTGCCTTTGCAACACCAAAAGTGTTTCCAGGTTAGAAATGCGATTGTCTGAGATTGAAGCTGTGTTAAGTAGCAGGTGGTTTATCTTGACAGTTGAAAGAAAAAACCAAACCGACCTTCCTTTAAATTCTGTGCAGCTGAATGTGGAGTTAGTTTTGGTGATGTGTGTGGAGGATACTTGTCTGGAAGAAGCAATCTGACAACATAGTCATCCTTTAAAAAAGGAACTGACCAAGTCTAACCAACATCATGCAGTCTTAAAATCAATTCTTAACAAGTCAGTGATGAAGCAGATGATTTGAAGTAGATGTGGTGCTTTATATCTACTAAGGCTGATTTCCTCATGTAGGTAAAATACTAAGTTGTATGTTAGAATATTAAGAATCTGTTAGCTTCAAATGCTGTTCAAATAAACTGTATTTGAGTTGTTTTGGCCTATTATCAAATGGTATCACCTAGAAGGGAGCAACCAAGTCCGTGCCAGTGCTAATAGACAGAAGTGTGGTTATCTGGTTACACTGTTGGAGCAGTTGAATCTTCTATCCACGTGTAACAACAGGTATGTCTGGAAAAAGCCCATGTTCCCAAGTCCTTGTT
This sequence comes from Rhipidura dahli, assembly GCA_013399225.1. Classification (NCBI taxonomy): domain Eukaryota; kingdom Metazoa; phylum Chordata; class Aves; order Passeriformes; family Rhipiduridae; genus Rhipidura; species Rhipidura dahli. The sequence goes on along the minus strand of VXAC01004740.1, from coordinate 2,514,170 downwards.
AACATGTTTTGCTTTTGCTATCCCTTATTCCAGTGGTGGATACAAATGACAGATTCCTGCGCAAAATAACAGTTGGGCAGGCAAATACGGAGAAAGGATTTGTCCGTCAGGTATGTAAAGGCAGTTAATAGATCACATTCTGGACAGACTTTGCTTCAGAGGCTGAGAGAGTTTCTGCAGTTCTTTCAGCATATTTTGCATTGCAATATTGACATCTGTTGCTGTTGTATAGTAATCCTGCAGTGAAACTGATGGTGATAATGAGTAACTGAATCTGAAGTTTCAGAAACAGAACCCAGTGCATATTCCACAATGTGTTGAAAGCACTTAAAACATTGTGTGTATCAGGGGTTTAACACTGCCCTAAGACAGGATGCCTTTATGTGCTCATGAAGTTAATTTGTATGACTTTTAATTTTTTTTTTAATCTGTGTAACAATTTATGTAGGATACATGTAATTCAAATTACATTTAAACTTCATTTTAAAAATTGTTTAAAAAAAAGCTTTTTATTTAGAGTTCTCATTTCCCTGTCATGCATCCCAACTTTGGAATCTGAAATGTAAGACCTTTGAGCATGTGCTTGCTTTTATTATGTGGGCTTGGGGGATAGTTCAGCAAATCAGTATGTGTGTTCTTTTCAGTGGTGTGAAAAACTAACCTGCATTACTATATGAAAGATTCTGGAAGTTTGTTAGAGAACTTACTGATAAATTGAAAGCCAGACTTTTCCAACACCGCCTGAACAAGTGTTCCTGGTGTAACGTAGGTAAATCAATTTCTGAAGCAACGCAGCGTGGAACAGCAGTATCAAGAGGAACAAGCTCATTTTGATAATGTGGAGTTGCTCCTAATTTGATTAAGATTCTGTAATATAGCATTCTGGATCATGAAACTCATGAGATTCTGACTTTTTTGATGTGAACAGCTCTTGTGGTAGAGATATGGTTTTCACACATTTTGGAAATCCTAGCTTTAATTTTTCTTTAATATTTCAGACCTCTTCTAGGCCTTATGCCTAAATAAAGAGACCAAGACATAGTGCTGTGTTTTTTGCAGCAGGTAAAACAAAAGTCAAACTGGAGAGAAGAACTTCAAAGAGAGATCATAAAATCCTAGAGCAGTTTGGGTTGGAAGGGATCTTAAAGGTCATCTAGTTCCAGTCCCTCTGCCCTAAGCAGGGACACCTTCCACTAGAAATGCTCACTTGTTTTGGTTTTGAACACTTTTTTTTTTCTGCCTGTAGTTTACAGGAAATATAATAAGCTAATAGTAATTTATGATAATGGACTAGGACTACAAAATATTATACTTGGTATGAGTTCCTTCAACACTTGAGACCATTTCATATGTTTAGATTTTTTTCAGCAACTCAGTGTGATTGTTAGTTTTAAGCCAGGTTCTCCCAGCCTTGTTGTGCAGTACAGTTTTACCACTGTAATTGTACTGCTGAGTTAAATGTGGGTTATTTTATTATAGAGTAGTAGTTGACAATATGGCTGTCAAATGTTACTTCTGCACTTTTTCAGTTAAAATTAATGCTTTCAATATTGAGATATTGGATTGATACATATCCATTCACATTTTAACATGGACTTAGTGACTCAAGAAATAGAGTTAACAGTTAGGAAAACTCATTTCAGAGCCTAGACAGAGATCCAGAGAAAACAGGACTTCATAGTTAACAGATGCATTTTATAAATATTTGGAGTGATGTTCTAGCACTCTTAAAATCAATGACACCTGTGTAAAATGGCAGAGCACCGCAGGCACAAAAGTCTGCATTTTAATGAACAGGGATGCTGTGGTTTCTAAAGAGTATTACATGACTGATGCCCTTGATGCTGCAATTGAATCCATGTGGGTGGATCCTTTCATCAATAGAAAACTGACTTTGCAGCTAAGACTTCTGTCAGCACTTCATAGGTGTATAAAGGTTATTACAGTTAAAATAGCACCTGCTACCACAATCTTTTGTGCCTGTTTTTTCAATTAAATTTTCTGTCACTCTTTGAGCATCTACCTGGGATTGTTTTACCCATTCTTTTGGGTTTATATAGAAGCAATGATAATGAAAACTTCTTTTGTGGGTCTTCCGATAAACATTCTGATAAATTAGAAGTATTTCACCATTTGGGTTGGACATAGATTTCTCAGGCTTATTTCTTGTCTTACATATGCTGCAGTGACTTACTGAGGAAGTTCTCAAATTCAGAAAAGGTAGTGGTGTCCGTGTCATCACAACACTAAAAAAGTTCATTGCATATAGAGCTTCTTCCAAAGGATACAGAAAATCTGTTTTGTAATTTCAACATTTCACTTGAATCTCTATGCTGAAAATCTCAGTTACAGAATTATTTCTTTTCAGTGGTATGTATGGCTCCCTGCCTGTGCCCAAAGCAGAAAAATGCGCAGGTCAGTCAGAAGTTTTGACTAAACATGTGGGTCCATAGAGGACAGCCTGAATAAGGCTGCTCTGGGCTGTAGCTGTCAAAATCTAAAGGCAGGAACATGGGTTAAAAAAGTGCAGAAGATCTCAAAAGTACTAGGCAAATGCACAAGAGTAGTAGGGTGTACGTTCTCTGTAGATGCTTCTTAAAAACAGACAGACCTCTCAATTTGAACAGATTCCTCTAGTATTAGTATGGGATACATCTGCTAGAGGTCTGATAGAAACAGTCCTGGGGCTTTTTTCTTACATGGATAGCAGTAGGATGTAGTTACTGAACTTTATGTAGACATTAATTGCTCGGGATGGAGAGATTACTAAAGAAATTGCAGTTCTTGATCACTGCCAGCATTGCATTCCTATCACATAATACATTAGTGGCTTTTCTTTTCTTCTCTGTTTATGTTCTGACAGCATGTGGCCTGAGCTTTACTAATAGTGAATTAGTACAAATACTACTAATCTATACAGCAAGCTCTTAAAGAAGGTAAAAACTATTACTTACATTGTGCTGAAATGCTGCACAGTGTGGATGTATTTCTGCAAGAATGACAGAATTAGTGCACATATAGTTCTTGGTGCTTTTTGACTTACATATTTGTTCGTTTAGAAAAAAAAGGGGGCAGAGATATATTTTACATTTTCATAGGTCAAGCACAAGACCTAACAGCATAGACTCTAAATTTTGAGCTTAAGTAGAAAAAGAATGATCAAATGTAGCAAGAATGTTTTTGAAACCAGAATAAAAGCTGTTGGAGATCATTACAGAAAAAAAAATAATTAAAAAAACCTCCTCCACAATGCTGTGTTCTTTTGCTCAGGCCAGTAAAACTCAAAAAACATCTGGTGATTTTCTGTTTCTGCCACAAAAAAAAAATTCTTGGTCCTTCAGGGAGCATCTCTAAGGATAATGTGAGCCAAGGGGCTAAGCAGTCTGCAACACTGGTCCTCAAATAAGTGTAGTGTAATGGAGAATATTAATGAGGGAATATAAGGTGTTTGAAGTTCACAGAATCATACAACATATGAGTTGAAAGGGATGCATCAAAGTCTTATCTCTTGGCCCTGTGCAGGACCATCCCCAACAGTCACACCATGTGCCTGAGAGCATTGTCCAAACACTGCTTGAACTTTGTCCGGCTTGGTGCTGTGACCACTTCCCTGGGGAGCCTGTTCCAGTGCCCAGCCACCCTCTGAGTGGAGAACCTTTTTCTAATATCCAACCTAAACCTCCCCTGACACAACTTCAGGCCATTCCTTTGGGGCCTGTCACTGGGCACCAAAGAGAAGAGATCATTCTCTGCCCCTCCTCTTCCCCTCACGAGGAAGTGTAGACTGCAATGAGGTCTCCTCTCAGTCTCCTCCAGGCCAAACAGACCAAGTGACCTCAGCCATTCCTCATATGGTGTGTGCCCTCAAGGTCTGTCACCATTTTTGTTGCTCTTCTTTGGATGCTTTCCAATATTTTTATGTCTTTCTTGTATCATGACCCCAAAACTGCCCCAGCACCTGAGGTGAGGCAGCCCCAGTGCAATGCAGAGCAGAGCAGGACAATCCCCTCCCTTGCCCAGCTGGCCATGCTGTGCCTGATGCCCCCCAGGACAGGGTTGGCCCTTCTGGCTGCCAGGGCACTGCTGGCTCATGTTCAGCTTGCCATCAACCAGGACCCCCAGGTCCCTTTCTGCAGCTCTGCTTTCCAGCAGCTCATTGCCCAGTCTGTACGTACAAGTTAGTCTTGCGTGATCTCAAAAGCTGTAGGTTACCATTTAGGACTTATTTGAATTTCAGTGTGAAATTTATCTTTCCTGAGTTTATTCCTGATGATCCCCTGTGAGTATTTCAGCTGACTTTGATTTGGTTCATGATTCTCATTTCTGCTTTACAGGCTCAGTTTGATATTGCTGTTGCGAGTGAAATTATGGCCATCCTGGCACTCACCACCAGTCTTCAAGATATGAAAGAAAGACTGGGGAAAATGGTGGTGGCTAATGACAAGAAAGGAGAACCAGTAACAGCAGAGGATTTGGTATGTTCAGTGCTGTAGAGACCTGTGAATAACCTCAGACATGTTTGTTTTGCCTCTTGAAGCATTAAAAAGGCAGGTGCATGCCAAGGATTTTGCTTTGAACAGCACAGTCAGATATCAAAGAAAGATCATCTTCTGGGCCAAAACCTGCTTGAGAATGAGAACAAGATGTAGAACTCATTTCTTCAACTCTGGTAACATCTGGTTCAGGAAGCCTCTGGTCTCCATAACCTACTTGGATCATTTTCTGCCATTCTTAAGACAAACAAACTCGGTGCTGGAGGGAGTCAAAGTGCGGACTCTTATTTGAGAGAGCTGGTAATGTTTGCTACTGTACTTTTAGAGTCTGCTCTGATGTTACAATGATAGTTACCACATGAATGCCTCTTCCACTGAATCAGAATGGAAACAAGCTGTTCTTAATTCAAAGGTTGCTGGCAGTGCTTGGGACAGGGTTATCTTTTTTTTTTCTCTTTACATTAATTAGTTGCTGTTTCCTTATTCCCTACTCTAGCTTCTGAAAAAAAATCAGTATGTTTTTTCCTTAAATCTCATTCTATCTCTTGTATCTGGGCTGTGAGTCGTTGAACAGTGGCTGGAAAGTCACACATGGTTGTGTATGGCAGCTACCAGCTGATGTTTGTAATCAGCTGCATGCCAGGAGTACTCTAATGCCAGCCCACTGGTGATGGCTGCCTGTATCACACAGGCTCTGAATGTTTTCTCCTGTTCCTCCCTGTTCTCTGAACATCTGCTCAAACTTACTGAGTACTGAATGAGTAAAGCAATGGGTATCCTGCCTCGTCAGCAAAGATAGCAAATCCACAAGTCAGGAACACCTTCACAGCCTTAGTGGATTCCAGTTTAATAAAGAAAAGAAAACATATCTAGTGTGCTTGGAGTTAAGAAGGAAATTAAGATGAGGTTAAAAATTTCTAAGTACAGTCATTAAAATTCAAAGTAAGTCATCTACTCCCAATTATGCAGGAGACATGAAGAACTGCATTCAGTATTCCAGCTGTTGAAGGTTTGCTTTTGCTTTTTAATTGTATAACTTTGTCTTGGCCAAATGGAGGGGAATAAGTTACATTATAAGGCATATGCAAAATCTTTAAAATTATTTAGTATTAGAATTAAAACTGCATTTGAAGTACATTATTTTAATTTTGATGCTACTTTTGTATGAAGGTACTTTAGTTTATTAACATTGCAAAATATTTAACCTGCTAACCACTTAATGCTAATCAGCTTGATGAATGAAAGAAATGGCTTTTCCATAGGAGCAAAAGAATTTTAGGACTTTTCCACTGTGTCCCTAAAATGAAAGTAGTGCTCAACAAAATGTCTGTTACTAATTTAGTTTTCTTTGGCCTTTTTTAAAACAAACTTCCTATGTGTCTCAATCATTTGATAGTGTTGCTTGTAGTGAACATATGTTTCTAGTTGTTCTTTAAAGCAGTGTTTTGTATTATACAAAAGAAAAACCGCCCAGAAAGAAAAAATCATCACAGTCTGAAGGACACGTGTTACGAGCATCTGCAGCTATGCTGCTGCATTCTTTTTCTTCTGGAGGTTCTCCACACCATGCACAGGAAAGACTTGTGTGCATGTCATGATTGGGGAGCTCAGAAACTCCTACCACTTTTGTTGTGCAGTCTGTTAAAAATGTGTATGAGAACTACCAGAATAAGAGGAATATGATTTCTTGGCTAAGGATGTAAAGCATCTCTTTGGAGAGTTCTGTTGCTGTGTTTTTGCAAAACTTACCATGGTGCTCTGTCCACACAAACTGATTCTTACAGTGCATAAGGAGTTACACATCCCTCAGCTGGTTTAATACTAAGGAGCTAAACAACTGAAATTTATGGGAAGAGTGAAACACCATCAAGAACTTTGAACCAGGAGAAATTATTTCCTGTTGTCTCAGGTTGAGCATCCAAAACTGGTGAATATTTTTGACTTTGATTCTTGTGTGTGCAGGTTGCTCTTCAGAAGAATGGGAGCAATTGTTCATTTCTGAACAATTTCAACTAAACGTACTGTTTCTAGTGTTTAAATGCAGTCTCTACTCTTCCCCTCTTCCCCTGCAGCTTGTGCTGCTTGTGTTGATATAATCCAAGGATTAGATCTTGAGGAAATGTTCACACAAGTCAAGAGGTTTGATGTGAAGCCATTCTCCTCCTGAATTTTCATCCTCCTTTCAAGTGAGGGTCAGTGAACAGGTAAAACTCTGTAGTTCAGAAAGGAAAGATCTCAAGACAGCTGAACAAAGAAAAAACACTGTACAAGATTTTGGAATGATCTCAATCCAGGTTCAATAATTTTGACTTTTATTTTTGTAAGACAAAATCCAGTTTAAAAGCTTGAATCTGTCATAGTCCATTGAGATGGAACATTTTAGCCAGAAGAACTGCAATTGCATATAGTTCTAAAAAAACTTTAAAGTCAACTTTATCAAGAAATACCACACAACCTGAATAATGGGTCAATTCTACCTATCACTGAAAAAAATTTTGGGGTTCATGTTTATATCCTGCACAGATTGAATTTATGCAAGTTTAAATGTTTTGACAGTAGTCTTTAGTTCTTTGAAATCTATGTGAACCAAAACCACTAAACCTTTCTCTGTGATTTGTTTCCAGATGTACACACAAAATACTTCACAAAAATACAATTGCTCTTAATTTTGACTTTATATGCAATATATTTATAATAATACAATAGTAAAACCTAAAATACACATTGGCAGATATAAACCATATGCAGAGACAGGGTAGAAGTAATAGAAAAAAGATAAATTGAATATTTCATGAATTGAGAAGACTCTTTCCACAAGAGTAATGGATTAAATGTCTATCCTCTGTAATGGAATATGTTGAACTCTTTGCCAAAATGTGGTGCTCATTGTACAGTATTTTGAAGACTTAATTGCTTTTTGGCTTTTACAGTGAGGTAGAATTCTGACGGACACATACCATATTTTTATGTGAAGCTAAATCAGTATATATGCCCTAGATCACTATTTCAGCAGATATGAAAAATATTAAATAAATATGTCATTATTTTTTAAAAATAAGACTTCTTCTCATCTTACTTTCTGTGCCATACTGTTAGATTTCAGTAATTCCAGGACCCAAAAAAAAGAAATACCTTCATATTTACTTATATAAATGATCTGTCAGCTAGCAAGATTTTGTTCTCTGGTTCATCGGAACCATTGTGTACATTGTTCACTTCAAACAAAAGAAGTTGCAGTTCTCAGATTATGGTTTAAGGTTTGGTTTTTTACAGGACTGAAATTGCAGAAAATATTATTTTGTCAGAGACTGTAGTTTCAACTGAAGGAAAGTTACAAATACTTTGTTATTTTTCTTATAAAGAAAAGGGTTTTTCTCTGCCTTTCAGTCTGTGTAGCCTTTATTAATTTCATAGCAGTTACTTTCAATCACTTTTCTTGTCATCTGATGCTGGCTTTCATTTCCACTCTTGGTAGACTTCAGAGACTGCTCCACTGGAAGTTGCTTTGAAAGTATTTTGTATTTTCATCTAAGTTTGCCTTTCCTGTGTCACGTGTATAATTTATTTTGTGCTCTGTGATCTGTGCTGTCCTGGGGAGCATACCTGCCCTGACGGCTGGTGGATAGATGGAAGGAGCATTATTTTCAGGAATACTTGTGATCAGTTCCAGGAGGAAACCCAGAAAAGCTGGATGTCTGTATACAACTGATTCAAAGCCCTGCTTCTTTCTTCTGACTGTGAGTTAGTGGAAAGCTAATCATCTTTGGGATCTCACACATTTAATTGGTGTGTGTCTAAGCCCTTAATTCTTTTATAAAAAGTTTATCTACCTTTTCCGAATTGGAAATAGGAACCTGATTCCTTAAATAGCTTTGAGAATTGGATCCAGTACTTGGAGTGAGCTGTAGGAATTGTTTACTAGATACTTGGAGGATTGAGGATACAAAGAAATGAAAACTTCATTCTCACAGTCGTGTCAGGTAGATATGAAACCTTTATTGTTGGTGTAGCATTTAAAGGCTGCTGTTGACGCCAAACCCGGTTAAGAGCCATGGGAGGCAGGTACACACAAGATATGCCTATTGGAGTATTTACAGGTTTTTCCTTTGCTCTTGATAAAATGAGATACTGTGTCCAGAATGCATGTCTAGTATTTCCCCAATAATGCTTAAGTAAGATCTCCCAAAAAGGTAAAATGCAGAGGAAGTATTTTTTTTACTTCACTATTTTTATCAGATTGGTGAAGATACCAGAAAGCATAGGAGACAGGATTTGAGCCATTATTATTTAGAAGGGGCAGGGGAGGAGGCTGGGGGAGAACTATCCTGATTTTATTTTTCACTTCTTCTTCCCCCAAGTCTTCTTTCCAGTAGGCTGATGTGTGGCTGCTCAGGTACATATTCTTGCTGTTGACCACTTGAAAGACCTGATGTAAAGTTTTGCATTTGGCTTTTATTTTCCTCCAGAAATGAGAGTATTTGGGCATATAGGCAACATACAGCACCAGGCTGTTTCTGTTGAAGTGGTAGAGCCTCACCCATTTTGAAAGAGCTGGAGCACTTATCTTTCTTTGCATTTTAATCCTAGCTTCTTAAATTAACATCTTAAGAAACAGCAGTCTATTCCTTTGCTAATTCAGAAGATTGAAAAACTATGCTGTTTTGCTGTCAGTTTCTCATCTCTTTGTGGATCCATTGGGTTTTGTAAATAGTGGGAGATGCAGAGTGCAAAGAAAAATCTTTTCCTTCTCTCTCCTCCACAGTCCTCCAAGGAACCACTTGCTGTGCATTAGTATACACCAGTTTTAGTATTTTGGTTTCAATTCAGTTTTATCTAAGGCCAAATATTCTGCGTCATTTTCCTCTGAAGTCCATCCTCAGATGTGATGCTCAGAAAGGGGAAAATTTAATTTTATAAAATACTGTACTTAATCACCACATACCTTTATGTCTCTTATCTGTTGCCATCAAAATTTTAATGCAGACTTTGATTGCTCACATTTTGGGTTAGTTGACAAAAGCTGTGTTGAGAATTGTACAGGCGCTATTTTTATTGCTTTTCTTCATTTGGATATTATTTTTCACCTCTTTATAGGCTACTTGGATATTATACTCATGTTTTTCAATCTTCATTTTAAACAATTTACAGCAGCTAAGATTTTTGTTTGGTTTTCTTGTTTCTTTTCAATACAAAAATATATTAAATTCATTTTTTTGCATTCTCTGGCAAGTCTGTGAGCCGCTCTTTATAACACTACTGTGGTTTTTTTGAACCATGATCTATTTTTTTTTTCAAAACTAAACACATCATCTCAAAATCAAAGTAATTCAAGAATAAATTTGAACATATGGTTGGTGGTTTCTAGATAGCACTCTTCATATAGTCTGATAGTGATGTGCACACTCTGTAGCCTTTTTTTTTTCTAAAATGAGCATTGAAATTTGGTGTAGAGGGATGTAATGACTTTTATTTATTTCAGGTCAGTCAGGGTGAAATTTATACTTCAACAAATTTTTTAGAGAGGAGTAAGGTTTTTTACAACCAAAAGGCTGCAATTTGCTCAGGTCCTTTTGTTTTTTCATCATCACAGTAAGGCACCTCTAACTTTTAGTCTGATGATGTATTTGTTATCTGCCCCGGTAAACTCTGTGTCTGCTTTCATCCTGTATCTGTTAGGTATGAATTTGTACAAGTCTTGAAAAATACCCTTTGTGGTTGTTGCTAGCTATTGATTTATGCTATTGATTCTGTCATAAAAGAAATACATCTGTCATTTCTTTAGGCATTTTTAGCCTTCCTGCTATCTCAGGTCTCAGTGGCCTTTGGCACTTCATCTTTTGTTACCTTGAACATCCTCATGCTGATCACTTAATTCTGTTTCTGACCTCTCCATGAAATAAGACAATGAAATTACCTGTTGGCTTTTAAGGAGATACGGAACAAAATAATTTTTGGTTTTGACACACTGTAAGTACAGAATTTTAGAAGTCTTGAGTTAATATCTAAATAAATTCTTTATGCATGACTGTAACACTGCTTTGAGCTGTAAGGGTTGTTTAACTGTAAGCTTATGTGTAACTTGGAAATGTTGCACCTTAGAATTGACTTTTAAGTCATTTAAAATGTGGACTCTTGTTTTTTAGGGAGTGACTGGTGCTTTGGCAGTTTTGATGAAAGATGCAATTAAGCCCACACTAATGCAGACATTAGAGGTAAGTATGGGTTATGATGCCTGCTCTTCTCCAACTTTCAAATTCCATATTGTGCTGGTCACGCTTCTCTTCAGCAATTCTGCATGACTTTCAAAGTTCAAGCTGGGGTCAGATCCATAAGGGCATTCTAGCAAATGTTCATTTGTTTATGTTAACTATTCAACTCTATCTGCATTTAAATGTTTTTGGTGGTTTTCATCCTCTTTGAGATCTGGCTATAGTCATGACTTCATAACTTTACCTAGTGTTGCAAACAAGCTGCAGTGCATTGTTGAGCTGGTTCTGAGCACGCTGGGAGGCAGGTTGGTCATCTGAGTTACAGATATATTCCACTGTTTCCCACCTTGTTCTTATGGGGAAGTTCACTTTTTATGCACTTCTTTTATAGGTATGCTCCCATTATGATTCCCACAGCCCAGCATTTTGTGTGGAAAAAAGATGCTTTGCTGTGGCCATTCTAACCTGTGTTACAGTTTGTGCCATTCATGATCACAGGAGGGTCCTTTTAGCTGGTTATGCATTTTTAAAAGATGGCTCTCTGCCACCCTGTCTTGCCATGGTGCCATCATGGACTAAATGAAGCTTTGATGGGCTATGAGACAAATGTTTTACACTTACCCTAGTGAGCTTGCTTTCAAAAGCTTAAAGAATTTAGAATTAGTGCAACCTAACTTTGTGCCTGGGCAGTCTAGTATTGATGTTTTGATGGGAAACTGAGTGATGAGCAACATTCAAGGGGAGAAGGAGAAAGAAAAATGAGGAAATAATGAAGCAGCTTTGAAAACAAACAGACTTGGAAAAAAGTCAGTGTATTTTTTTTTTTTCATTTGATTGTCAAAATTACATAGCTGGAATATTTCACAACAATTTTTGATATGTTGAAAAGTTGAAGAATGCAGAAAGATACCAGTGCAATCAATTGCCAGTTGATAAAAATGTTTCATTTTCTACAGCATGTCAAAGTGATAACTAACTTTGTGCTTTTGTCTTTGGATTGGGACAACTTGCTTTCTCAGGGAATCTTAGAAAAATAGAATTTAAGTCTGTGTTATCTTATTATAGCCATCTTAATTATTTTCCCCTGCAAAGAAAACCTGTTCTTTCATGTGGCTGTATGTAGAATGTGTGTGTGTGTGTGTGTGATAATTTTAATATAACATCCAGTAGCAGAAACTGGAGGTCACATAGGATCAAGAATGTCACAGCCAGAAGTGGGTATTAAATCACCATTTGGATAACATTGTGTGTGTTAAGCTCCAGTGACAAGATAGCTTTGATTCTGACTGTTTAGTCACTCTGTTTGCACTTTGCATATCTGTTGGAAAATACTATGGTTTTGTTGCAGTGTTCAGAAAGACAATTAAAAATGTCAGAAGAGTTTCTTTTGATTGATAGGCATTTGGTTCTGGGACATGCATACATATAGCTTTTCCCTGCATTTCTTTATATTCACATTTCTATGCAATAAAATTCCTGCCTTTTATGTGGTATTCTTTTCTAGTCTAATCTCTGCGATGGCTGAAACATCTGCTAACTTTCATCAAACACTACTGCTTGTTAGCAGGATCCTGACCACATTACCCAAAGATACATTTTCCCGTAAATTCTTCTCACAAAGTCATTTTTAAAACAGCAAACTTAAGCAGCTCAGAAGACTGCTTCATGTTCCACTCCTCCACTTTGAGTCTTAAAAATGAGTTTTTGTCAGCCTTTGGATCCTTGCTTGCTTGCAGGCAAGTCACCTATAAGTCACCTATCCAAGAGTGGAGATCCCTAGTTTATCTAAATGTTTTCCAAGCTATTGCTTTGGCTGATGTCCTTTTGGACTGTGTCATTGCTCTCATGTAGGATCACAGAACGTGCTGAGCTGGAAGGGACCCCCGAGGATCACCAAGTCCAGCTCCTGACCCTGCGCAGGACCACCCCCAGAGAGTCATACCATGTGCCTGAGAGCATTGTCCAAACACTTCTTAAACCCTGTCAGGCTTGGTGCTGTGACAACTTTCCTGGGGAGCCTGTTCTAGTGTCCAGCTATCCTCTGGGTGAAGAACCTTTTCCTGATATCCAGCCTAAACCTCTCTGACACAGTTTCAGGCCATTCCCTTGGGCCCTGTTACCACTCACCAGAGAGAAGAGATCAGTGCCTGCCCCTCCTCTTCCCCTCACAAGGAAGTTGTAGCTGCAATGAGGTCTCCTCTCAGTCTCCCCTTCTCCAGGCTGAACAGACCAAGTGACCTCAGCCACTCCTCATATGGCTTCCCCTCCAAGCCCTTCACCATCTTTGTTTCCTTCCTTTGGACACTCCCTAGTGGCTCAATGTCCTTTTTTACACTGTGGCACCCAAAGCTGCCCCAGCACCCGAGGCGAGGCTGCTCCAGTGCAGAGCAGAGCGGGACAATCCCCTCCCTTGCCCAACTGGTGACGCTGTGCCTGATTTCCCCCAGGACAGGGTTGGCCCTCCTGGGGATGCAATGGCCTCCTCTGTTACTGCCTATACTCTTGAGCTCTCTTCTTTATTTTTAATGCTTCATCTGAATAACCATAAGAGGTGCTACTTTTAATAGATTTAGTTAAAAAAAAAGAAAATAAAAAGGAGGGGAACAAGGAACATGTTGTGCCCTGCACACTTTTGAATGTACTCTAGTGATCTGCTTGTGAGTTTAGAGCCCTCTAGCATGACAGATTTTAAGCCAAACTAATACCAGTATACCCTCAGGCACATGTAGATAGATGTAGGTAGGTGCAGTAATGTTTCTTCTGCTATAGGTAATGCCATTTTCTGATGAAGGTGTGAATTGCAAATCATAAATAAGGATAACTGAAGCCCACATTACTCTTTAAATAATCCTAATAAGTCGCACCCAGTAGTTAGCATTTTAAGTTTCCAAAGAGGTTGCCAAAAATAATTGAGCAACATAATCCTAATCCCTTCAGGGAGGAAAAGGTTTTTCATAAAAGTGTAAAGACCTTTAGCAACAGCACCACAGTTTGACAACAGTAAAATTAGAAATGATCCTACAGCACGTAGGTGGTGGAAAAATAATGTGGTTGTAGAGAACACAAATACAGGCTGAGAAGTCACCATGGACCTGTCTGGCAATTCGGGACGAAACTGTTCACCAAAGCAGGACTTCCAGATCACTGTGGGGAATAGCAAAAAGACTGCTGGATGAGGGAGAGCAGGAGATCTGGATGACTGACAGTTGACTTGGCATAATTTTTAAGTCACAGTGTCTGTGGGTAGCAGTGGCTGGAAATAGCCATTGCAGAGATAGGAGCCAGATAGAAGCAGCCATGGCAGCTGCACTCCTCTGATCTGGCCACCAGCCTGTAGATGGGAATTGTGTTAAGCCGTGGAAGTCTGGGGAGTTGCTTCTAAGGGCCTGTGAAAAGGGAGAAGAACAGCATGCTTGGTAGATTTGTACCAATTTTGTATGGATGTCTGCATGCACTGGGGAAGAGGCTTGGAAGGTCATAAATCAAAAATGACCGAATGTCAGTCCTGTGTGGAACTGAGCTGGCAACTTGTGTCAGTGCTTTTTTTCATATGTGAATTGATGTGTGTTTTAATTTGCTGGTTTTTAAAGAGGTTTCGTGGTGGGTTGCTTTCTGTCACAGTCCTGCTACTCTGACACCAGAAATTCTGCCTGAAACTCTTAGGGATTGACAGTGTTTTGTATGCAGGAATGACAGTAAAAATCTCAAAATGGGAGACATGGGGCACTCCATTTACAATAACCACAGTCTTCAGTAGAAGTTATATCCAGTGCTGTAAAATTGAGATTACTTTGTTTGGAATGTACATAATGATTTCATAGTGTTTATCCATGTTTCTCATGACAGATTTGTTCTCTTGTCAACTGATCCCTTAATGTTTAGCATTTATTTATACCATGCATAACAAAGCAGCTGCTCTATGGGACAACCCTTTGTAGTTGCAGGCTGGCTGCTCTGGGATGGTTTGTTGTGTTACTTTTGAAGTGTCACTCACAGTAAAGATGAGAGAAGGATGGTAATAAGTATTACAAATACCCTTCTAGCAGCCAGATAACTTCAGATATTTATTGACATTCTGGGTTTATTTTCTTTTACTGAAACTTGGACAATAAAATCTTCTGTGCTGAAAACAGTCAGCAGAAGGCATTTCTGTGCCACTGTTTGGTTCTTCATATAGTTTATTAAGAGTGTAGCAAAAATAAGTGGCAGAAATAAGTGGGACAGATGGACTGGCACAGTCACTAAAGCTGGCCTGAGAAGACATTTTTGTCCCTATTCCAGGGTGTGCCTGAGGCTCCCAAGGTCCTGCTGGAGTTCCCTCTCTTCAGTGTCTAGATCTGACTTTTCTGCCAGGATTGCTCTTGTGAAAAAACATTCCAGTAGTTTAAGCTTTCCTTTTCTTCTGGTGGATTTCAGAGCTCCAGAGGGGGCATCTGTCTATGCCAGTGATTTAGTAGTATGTTTGGATTTCAAGTTAGTCATGGCAGCCTCTTGACTTCCAATATTTTGGATTTTGGATCCTGCAGTCCAAATTTCCTTCCTACCCATGCTGTGTGGACGAACTCTTGGGAGTACAGTTGCGCAGGGAATGTAGGAGGAGACCCTTCTGGCATCTCTCAGCTGCCCAGTCACTGGCTGTGGCTCTGGGTCCATGCATCTCATCTGCCCATGTGTGCACTGGGCTCTACAAGACCAGCCCTGTAATTGCCTGCCACAAGAAATTAGGGCTTGGAGGAGTAAAATTAGACTTACTGAGTAATAAATGGCAAATTGGGATGAATTGTATGGATCTGAGTCCGGTAGCTGAAAACTTGTGGTCTCACTTACTTGAATGTCAGAAGTGTAAATACTGGATTAAAGTAGAAGTGAAGCCTTAACTTGGTTTGGTGGAAGTTGTTAGCATTTTATTTTGTATGTTATAAGCTCTTTGGAATAGGGATAATTTATTTTGCACAGCACCTATTAAATGGATGCCCAGTTAAGCTTTGAAGGCATACATAGTTCATGTTAATTTTTTGCATACCTGTGTGAAATCCCAGTTGGTGTTGCAGTATGTGTCCATTAGCAGACAGAAAACAAGAAAAAAAACCCTAATCTGAACACTATGAAGTCACATATGCTATAATTATAGTGATCAACATTAATTCTCTTGTTACAGGGCACGATTTATCCTTATTTAGTTCTTTGGCTCCTGTTTCTACTCTAACATGTATGAGGCAGAGTTACCTGAGTTGTACCTTAATGGTGTCATTCCTGGAGAATAGCCCCCACCCATGTGTGTGCACACCTGGCAGTGGCTAAGAAGTCACTTGTCTTTCTTCTGAGCAAAACAAGAAGAGGTGCTTTTTGTTGATACATCATTTTTGTATATAATTTCTATTCATCATTACTGAAATGTCCATGTTTTCTGTAAAACACCATTTAGATTACAGTAGTGAAATAGAGATTTTCCTAAGTAGGTTGTTTCCTGAAGACACTGGTGTCTGGGGGAGGGGAGGAGGAAGAACCAGCTTTTATTATATGGTTAATAGTTTCCAGGTTGTGGCTTGGGACTGTTGGATGTGCCCTGCAGCTGATGCATAGAACACTGTCCTCCTTAACTGGTGTTCCTGGTCAGAAATTGAGGGAGGTTGCCCTGTAGTTTGCTGAGATTTTGAGGGTTGACAGTAGTTCCTAGTACAGAATGTGAGAAGAACATTAATGGAGATAATGGGAAATTGTCTGCTTACCTTTTCTTTGACCAGCTGGGCACTTTAAGATGCATAAACACAACTACAGGCATTTGTTTGCCTGAGTATTTTCTAGTAAAACAGCTGAAGTGACATCCTTCTGTCTGATTATGTATTCTGATCTAGAGAAAAAGTAGCAGTTAATATCATCCCACCTTTCTGTGGATGCTTATTTTCTAATTTCTCCTTTCCTTGGGATGCCTTCCAAAAATATAGGAGGGAAGCTGAGAACTGTTTCCAACCTTATCAATTCCCTATACCTAGTTAATTTGCTTACTCCTTGCCTCTCCTTTGGTTTAGATTGGTCCATGCTACAGAGTCAGCTTTCCCTGTGTATTTGTGTGGTGTCTAGTGCAGGAGGATTTGGCTCTGCACCTGGGTTCCCAACAGCAGTGAATGTTTTCCATTGTGTTAGTATCCCCACTGTACCCCAGCAGGTCCCTTGCCATCTCTCCAGCTCCTTAACCCTTGACTCTGGTCCCTCATGGCTTCTGCTGGCTCCTCTGCCTGCACAGGAATGGCTGTTGCAGCCAATGAGGAAAACAGAAGCACACAGGGATGGAGCAGGGCTGGAGCTGGGCTCTTACTTGTGTGTCTGCAGCAATGCATTTAGTGCTTGTTGTAGTTTGTGTGCCACAATAGCACACCACAATGTTAGAGCTGTGGAAATAGGAAACTTTAATTAGTACAAAGTTACCTACAGGTTGCACTACTGTGTGTTACCTTTCTAGGAATGAAGCAGGTTCTGACATCTAGGCATGTCAGTGAATGAGGTCTCCAGCACCTGAGATGTACCTAGAACCCCTAAATTGTCTAGTGGCACTTCTGTGCTGTATGTGCTTTGATTAATACGTAGTTTTGATTAGTCTGCAAAATTATTGAGGTTTTGGGCTGGGATAGGGTTAATTTTCTTCACATCAGCTAGTACAGGGCTGTGGTTTGGATTTGTGCTGGAGACAGTGTTGATAACAGAGGAATGTTTTTGTTATTGCTGAGCAGGGCTTGTACAGAGTCAAGGCCTTTTCTGTCTCTCACTCCACCAGCGAGCAGGCTGTTGGGAGGGGACACAGCCAGGGCAGCTGACCATGACTGGCACAAGGGGCATTCCAGACCATGTGGCATCGTGCTGAGCATACAAAGCTGTGGGAAGAAGGAGGAAAGGGGGATATTTGGAGTGATGGCATTTGTCTTCCCAAGTAACCATTGCACGTGATAGAGCCCTGCTTCCCTGGCCTGAACACCTGCCTGCCCATGGGAAGCAGGAATGAATTCCTTGTTTTGCTTTGCTCGTGTGTGTGCAGTCTTTTCTTTTCCTATTAAGTTGTCTTTATTTCAGCCTCTGAGTTTTCTTACATTAACCCTTCTGATTTGCTCCCTCATCCCACTGATAGAGGAGTGAGTAATCAGCTGTGTGGGACTTGGTTGCTGGCTGGGGTTAAACCATGACATCTATGCATTGAATTACTTACATATATTTTTTTATCATCCAGGGAACACCAGTATTTGTTCACGCTGGACCTTTTGCTAACATTGCACATGGAAATTCTTCTGTTTTGGCAGATAAAATTGCCCTTAAATTAGTTGGAGACAAGGGATTTGTAGGTAAGTAAATGTTCAGTTTATTGTATTATGATCTGTTGGTAAATGGGCACTCATGCAAATGAATGGAAAAATTATCAATTAATGGTAAGAATGCTAATTTATTATTAATATCAGTATAAAATAATCTTAAAGTGAATATGTAATAAGCCAAAAGCACCTCTTCTCTTACCCTGCCTTTTGTCTCAAGTCTCGTCACCAGGGTCCTGGCGCCATGTTTGAGACTCCACAAGGTGGCTGAACCAGTCAAATGAGTGGATTGCATTGAAAGAGGTGTCCTGCTGTTCATTCTATTAGTATCCATCAGGCCACACTTGATAAACCAACAGAAACCATTCTTTTTTCCTGCTGAGTTATTTCTCTACCAGTTCCGTGAACTCAGCCAAATCAGAGGTCATATGTCCCTGAGCCAGTGCAGAAGACTAGCAGAGGAAAGATGGTAGCAGGAAGATTAATACTGCCTCATTTTGGTGATTGTGAGCCATTAGATTGGTCCAGCTGCATTGTCAAACCTTATCATGAGGCCCTTATGTTCCCATGAAAGCATTTGAGTGGGCAGACTCTTTTTATATTAGGAATTCAGCCTGCACAAACAACAATAGACACACACAGAGCTTACAGTTGCAGGCTACATAAACTCGTGGCTGAACGATGAACTAGCTTTTATAAAAATTGTTGTGAGTGTTTGAACCTTAGAATTAATTAAATGAAAGGAGTGTTGCTGCTTTGCAGTAGTAATTCCTTTTCACTGCTGCAGCCATTCTCTTCTGTGTCCTGGACACCCAGGCTAGATTACATTAATCCTAAAGCTGAAGTTCTAGTTCCTGTGGAACAGTGCTCTTGAAAAGAGGCAGCAGTTTGAAACACGAGGTTTCTTATGCTACCACCCTTAAACTAGTAGAGAAACATGGATATATATGCTTATGTCACACCTACATTTGGAAAGGATTGTTTTTTACAGTGTTGTACAGCTTAAAGATCTATTTATTTCCCTCTATTAGTCAAACATCCATTCAAAGAACATTTTGCATTCTGAATACACTTATTTAATGATAGTTGAATTCTTATTTCACTGGGCCGTGTTTGTTGTAACATGGCTTTGTGGCATGAAGAGCAAAAGCATTTAGGGTAGCTAACGCTTTTTGTAAGTCAAGAAATGGCTTTGTTTCTGCAGTGGGCAGCCTTTTCAAGTGAGGAGTCAGTTGTGTATCAGTTGAATGAAAGTATGTTGGCAACAGTCTTGAGTCTTGATCCAGGTTTTGGACCCCAAAATGTATTGCCTTGGATTTGGATTCCCTTCCATTGAGTGTGTCCCCCAGGCACTGAGAGCATATCCTTGCATCTCTTGCTCTTTTTTTCAGTCTTATCCACCTGTTTGTCTTTAACGCTCTTTTCTGCTTTGTTTGTCTTTGGCTCCAGCTTCTCTGTTGGGAGACAAAGCAGCGTAGCTTCAATATAGGAGAACCTTTGTGTGCTGCCAGCTAAAGGCTCTTGTTCAGATTTTATTCCACAGAACACAAATCCCCATGAAACTGGCTTCAGAATAAGACTGCCTTTGCTCTGCAGAGCCAGGAACTTCAGCATGATTTGTAGATCCTTGTTAGATTATTAAAAGCAATAGTTCATAGAGTGGCCTACTTAAATAAACTTTGCAGGTAGTCACAAGAGTAAATGTTTGTTCTAATAGTTGTAATTACCCTAAGCTTTATGGTTTAAAAAAATAATTTTTTTTTGTAACTAGTCAGAGCACGTGGGCAGAGACTACATGTAGCGCTCACTGGTTTATTAAATACTATCCAATCCTACCCTACACAACTGAAGTCTAAAATCACAGCTACAAAGTGTGCACCAGTCCACACTGAGGTAACATCCATACATATGGAGAGCCCAGTGCCTTGTGGATCTGCACAGTAAAGCAGGTAGTAAGAAACTCCACTGCATTCCTGCTCAGTGTGGAGTTTGCCTGAACCCTGTATGGCCATTGAAATTCCATGGAGAAAGCTGATCCTGTAGTTAATTCAGCCAGCCAGGGTGCAGGACAGCTGTGCTGCAGTTAGGTAAGTAGCTGAATAAGTTTAGTTACTCTTGCTAAAAATAAAAGTTTTCACTGTTCCACATTTCCCTTTTGTCAGTGTTCCTGTGCATTAGATCTGGCACTGATTAAATCTTGCATGAGTGATTACAGTTCACATTCTGCCATGTAGGTTAGTTGCATAAACTCAGGAAAAAGGTGCTAGGGATAGAGAAAGGTATCTTGCAGAACCACGTGGCTAGGAGAGTCATTTTAGGGACCACAGGCTACGAGATTGCTCTCAGCTGCATCCAAAGCAGGAACATAAAAAATCTGTGACATAGTCTGCAATTAAATTATTTTCCTGAATAGTCGAATAAATATCTTAATGTACCTATGTTAGTTCACTCACCATGAGATGGGATGATGATATAAAAGATACATAATACATATATTTATTGGTTTATATATTTAGTGTTTATAGCTATTTCTTTTTTTTTTTTTCACTTACACCGTATTTATTTTAGAGCAGAATTTCCTGTTAAGTGTGTGGACAGTACTAAGGAGAATAGCATGGCTTGAATTTGCAACACAATTTTACAAATACAGACCTTTTAAACTCTCTGTCCTGGTTTATGCACCCTCCTTCCTCCAGCTGCTTGTTTCCAGTCCTTTGCAACCCCTCTGTTTCACCAGCACACCTGTTCACAGAGCCACGTGACAAGCTAAACTGGAGCCTTGGTCTCAATTGAAAACAACTACAACAAAAAAAATCCCTTTCCTTCCCCCTTGCAGACACTGTCTGGGCAAACAGCTTTGTGTGACGGGGAAGATGAGATAATGCCACACAAGATGGTGTTTTTAATGAAATAAATATTTATAGTATTATAGCTGCATTTGGACCTTTCAAGTGCCAGTAAAGCTACTGTGGATGATCAGACTGAGCCGATCAGAGTCAGCTTGCAGTGCCAGAGCAGCTAAGCCTGTCTCCTTTCCCAGCTTGTGCTCAACTGTTTTTGCATGACATCCCAGCAGAAACCTATTGCCCTTTTTGTTGGCTTAGTTTTCTGCTGACTTAACACAGAAGCAGTTCAGCCCAGAGTCACAAAAACACCAGAGCTGGTGCAGGAGAGGGTGAGCTGGGACAGCCAGCAGTGAGAAACCAATCTTTTGTGTTGATCCAATTGCTTGTGTGACCATGTGCCACAGCCAAGGCAAAAAAAGGAGAAACCCTCTCAAAATCTTCTTTTAAAATTTATTTTTAAACTTTACTTTCTCTCTCTGGCCTGCATTGCCTGTTTCTCTGCTTGCTTTTCAGCTGGAATGGCATCGTGCTGTGCTTTTTGAGTAGTGTCAGGTAACAGTGATGTAGACAGCCTGCTTTAAAAAAAAATCTAAATGAAGTTTAACCATTGAGTCCCTGAGTGAACTCTCCCTAACTGAAGGCATTCCCTGCTTTGATTTCAGGTATCTGAATGAATCACAGGCCTTCATTAGGTTTTAGACAGCCTAAGCCTTTCAGCTCAGCTTTTCTTTTCTCTCTTTCCTGAGCCTTGTTGCTATGCACTGATAACTCAGTCTTTTTGCTCTAATTTTGAGTTCTTGGCATGAGTTTTGCCACTGAGCTTTAGGCAGGGTGCTGCAGCTGCCACTGGCTGGTTTGCACTTGTCTGACCTCTTGTAGTGTTTCCCTGCTGATTGTCCCTGGCCCACGGAGCATGGCTGCAGGCAGCCCCTGCCCAGGGAGCAGCCACGCTGTGGCACAGGCAGTGCCCCCATTGTCACAGCTGCCCTGTCCCTGGGACCGTGGCTTTTGTGGCTCTCTCAGCTTGGGGCTCTCCTGAGCTGTCAGCGTGCTAGAAATTACTGCACCACACAGCTCAACAGATTACCCCATCCACCTCTTTAATCCCTCGGTGTTTCAGCTGAAGAGAGGGGTTGCTGTAAATCAGGAGACAAGTTAAGCATGAGTAGATCCTTGGAATCCTAAAGAAAAGTTCTCCTCAAGTTTGTTTTTCAGGTTTGGACTTCACATTTGTCAGTTGCTTTCTTTGCTACTCCTGATAAGCATGTCGCATTTGATGCTGAGAGCATGCTGTGCTCGACAGCTTTGTCCTGGTGCGTTTTATCAGGTGACAAGAGAGGAATTATTGCAAACTGTTGCTGACTTAAGAAAAGTTCACCTTCTGTTTCTTCCTTTGGTTGGTACGCTGGATGTAATTGGAAAGAATTTGTAGAAGCAGTAAATTTTTATAAGCTAAGTAATTGACTTTTTTATTGTGTTGGTACTCTGTTGGTTAGAGTAAACTAATGATGCTAGCTGTTCTAAGTATCTCTTCAGTACATACAAAGTTGTATTTCAAAGGGTATCCATTCTACATACTCTCAGAGCAGACATTGTTTAACAAGTTTATAAAGCACCTTATAAAAATTGTATGTGTTTAATACACTGTGTGAATAATCTTCAGTACATTTTTTATTTAATGTCATAAGACAGTTCAATCCATTTTTTAGTGTACTCTTTTTCCAAAAAAGGAAATAAAGCCCGAATACTTTGGCTAAACTTCTTTTGGCACCACTAGTACATGTGATATTATTACATTTAAATGTCAAGTTCAAGGATTTATTTTTAATATTTTTTTGCTTGATACCCTAAGAAAGGGATTCCATGCAGTGACCCTCCAGAAAGCTTTAATTTTTAAGAATCTGCCCAGCATCTTTCTAGATGGTGTTTATTTAATCTCTGACTTCTTCACTCTTACTTTCACAAAGAAACCCCAAACTGTACTGCCATTGCATTCCAATATTTTGCTCTCTGAACAACGTGGCTTTTCTTGTTAAAGTGGTAAAGCAAAGCTAAAGTTTCATGGTATGGGGTGGTTGACAGCATTATCAATGTAGGTGTTACTTGCCTACTCCATTCAGTGTGTACTACAAACTGGAAAAAGGATGTTCAGAACTTTACAGTGTTTTTCTCTGACCCCATTCATGGTGCAGCTGCTCAAGCAGCTGTGCTGGGCACAACTGTGGTGGTGGTGGGGAGGGGGAGGGAAGGTGATACTGTGTTAGTTGGTATTGCTGTGAGGCTCTTAAAGTCATGGTCTAATAATACAAGTCTCGGTGGTGCCACAAACTGCAAAATAAGGTGCCATTACTGCTAGAAGATCCATGAATCTGTGCTGTTCACTTGTGAGTGGTGGTGCCGTTCACATCCACATAAAAAGGTGGCTGCCCTTTTTATTGCTTTCCTCACAACTGCTGAGGCAAAAGTAAATTCCATTTCTTTCACTTGTTGTAAAGTGGAAACAAAAAAATTGTTTCCTTCTTCATGCTTTTAAACTCTTAGCAAATTTTCTTACCAGTAAGCAGGAAAGTCTTCAGAGATGAGATGTAGTGCAATGTGTTTTTCTTCACTGGCATGAAGTCAGAGTTCCTGAAAGCTGAATTTCCTTACTGCCTTGTCACAAATAGTCTGGGTGCAGATCATGCTTGCTTATAGCTTTCTGCAACTGGAAGTCAGGTGACAATGATTTAAATTACTATCTATTTCCATCACAGGAAGTGCTTAAAACATTCTAGGAATAATATATGAATTACTATGTGAAATGAGAATCAAACCTTTTTATATGTTTTTGTGTGCTCAGAGTCCTTGAGAAAGTTCTGACTCCACCTTGTCACTGCAGATTTCTATACATTTTTTCTTCTGCTCTTTAACATACACTGCAAAATAAAGCTTTGCAGAAAGAAGATTGAGTAGAAGAGAGCTGTCCTGAATGTTTTTATGTGTAAGGAAGCATTCTAGTATTGACTTCAGTATCATATGTCACTATATTTCAGAGCTGAATTAATTTGAAATCATATAAATTACGCAAAGCTGAACTCAAAACTGAAAGTTGTTATTGATCATGAACTACTGAATTATGTCTAACCAATATTACACTTGGCATAAAAAAGTGATGTTTTGGCCAGTCAGGAGAGGTGGTGCTATTTTTAAGACAAAACCTCCAAAATTAGGGACTGTCTTGTAGTGAGATATTACCTTCTTCCCCTTAAAAAAAAAAAAGTCTAACAAAGGTATTAGAAATTTACTAGGTCTTTCTTTTCTACAAAGCATATTTGTAAATGTTTGTTCCCAAATCTGCTGTTTATATCCAGAATTGCAAGGGACAGTTTAGAGTGATAAAATAACATGTGATTATAAATCATCAGCCATTTAGCTGAGTTCTCTGCTTTATTTGACAAGCATATCAAGTGATCTCCTTCATAAACTGCCTGAACTCCAGCTTGAAACTAGCTAGGATTTTTAACTCTTGCTGCTGGTGAGCTGGCTGGGTTGCCATGGCCAGTTTGGACTCATTAGTTCTTTTTTTTTTTTTTTGTAATACTGTGTTACAGCTTAGTCCTCTCTTTCTCAAGTGACAGTTTTTGCTAATTCTGTCTCTAACAATTCAAGTACACATTTTCCATACGTCATGGTGATTGTCGCAATACTGTTGGGCTCCCAGACTCCTCCCTGCTGTTTGCAAGTAAGAAGTTCCCAAATCATAGGTCAGATTTCTGTCATTTTTCTCCAATGGCAGTAATTCTTTACTAATAGCTTTCATTCTGCTTTTCTTCATAAATCCACAGGAATGTTTTCAAGTTTTGTTGTTGCCAATAAACTCCATCAGTGTTCCTCCACCAGTCTTTTTGCTGAGGTGGTTTAACAAATAGTAAATCAGAGCCCTGGGGCTGGTCCTCTCTCCTGTCCCACAGTTCTGGTGTGGTGGCTGCCTCTCCCTTAATCATGCAATTATGTTCTTCCAGCCTTGCTGACAGACTCCAGTGGATTGCTGCAGCAGGTTCTTTTGTTCCTCATCATTGATGAGATGTCCTATTTTCATCACTGGAGAAAGCTTTTAATCTGGCATAGCCTGCCTCTGGTAGACAAAGGTTATATTTCTTACTTGTTTCAATTTTTTTTTTTTTTTTGAGTTATTCTCCTCTTAAAAATCTGTTTGGAAACCATAAAGCCTGCAGTCACTCAGATTTCCCCCCATTCCTTGTACATTACTTGAAAGTAGGTTTTGATACTTTCCAGGTACAAGGCACCAAAAGAAAAGGAACTTATTTAAGATGTTGCTACAAGCTTTGTGGTTTGTTTTTTTCTTCTTCCGGGATTTTGAAAATTCTGTTTCACACTTTATTGAGAGCAGTGCATTCAGCTCTTGTGTACTTTGGGTTTTTAATTCCATTTTTAATACATTACAGTAACCTCATGTGATTAGCTTCTGGTTTTTAATTTGTGGGGCTGAAGACCCTTGTAATTTGTTTGCATTTTCTTTGCAGGCTCTGACACTTGTTCTCTAGCACAGCAGCTCGCTCTGTCTTTTCCTCTCTTTTAGAGCTTGTGTAATTAATAGTGACATTATCTTCTATTCAAAAAATTCACTCTGCAGGATAGCAAAACTGTTTATTTGACAGCCTTTCCTCCTAGTGACCAAAAGTTACCACTGTTCTCAGGCCAGATTTTATGTGAGCAACCAGGCATTTTAATTTGTACATTTAGAGAATTTTGAAGTAATGGGTGAGTTCGGTACAAAGAAAGAAATTTTAATGGTGTCATGACAGAAAATAATTAAGAGATAGCATGGCCTTGTCACAATTATTTTCAGTGGGGTTTTTATTGTTTCTGGGTGGATGGATGCTGCTCTGTGCCTCACTAGAAAAGGAATTAAATGGTTTTCTCACAGACCAGGAGCTGTGAAGGGGCATGTGTGTGTTGGTTGTGTGCTGAATGAAGTGTCACACAGCGACTGAGCTAACTGGGTCACAAACAAGTGGAGAACTGGACACGCATAGCTTGTTTGAGAAATCCATGTTTTCTTCCCTTCATATGGGTTTTTGGAGTAGAACAGAGATGCAGTGAGATAGTGTTTGGGATGGGATTGAATGCCTGGGAAATGTGCTGTGATGATGGTGGGGAGGCAGGAAGGGCTGTTTGAGTGTTCCTTCTGGCTGGCTGGTAACAAGAACTGGCTGGCTCCTGAGGAGCTGGTACCGTGAGGAAACCTGTCCTGCCTCCTCTTTCTGGCTTAATGAAAGACAAGGAGACAAAGCTGCCGAGCCCATTGCTTGCCACCAGCAGCATGGAGTCTCTGATGGAGATCTCCTGGTCTGTCATGTGGCTGTGGTGCTGCAGTGCCTGACAGGAGCCATACATCTTAGTCCTACCTCCATCCTTGACTGCCTGTCTGGCCTTAAGCAAGCAATTTCAGCCTCTATGCCTGCACATATAATCCCATTCTTCCTGATGTGTTTTTTCAGTTTACAGACTTTCCTGGGGGCAAAAACTGTCTCACCATAGCAAGTGGGGAGATGACAAGCACTGCTACAACAAGAACTTTAAGGTAACAGGGCTTTTGTAGAGCCGTGGCAGCTGCCAGTACTTAAACATGCATCAGGAATTTACTTACAATCTGACGTGGTATTTTAATGTCCTGTGTGCTGACCTCTTCTGCAACATGTTAGAGATTAACACAACTCTTTCCTTTGGCAGTGATATTCATAAACTAAATGGAGTCTACAACTGTTAAGGGCTATCCATTATTCTCAGTCTCAGGATAGTCACCCAGAGGTAAAAATAGATAGGAAGGATCTGTCGTTCATACAAAAAGTAGAGGCACTGCCCAGTTCCTGATAAATAAAATACCATTCTACTGAGTAGAAACTGATGACATTGCAACTTCTGTTTATTTTCCCTCCCCAAGTCAGCAATCTTACCTAGTTTTAAAACTCCCAATGCATAAGAAGCAGTTCCTTTTGTTCTCTCATTACCTACCGGTTGTATTGTTTTCATTTATAAGAGGAAAAGAACCAGGGGTTAAAAAAATTGCAAACAGTAAAACATCATGTATGCTAGGAAGTTCTCTTAATTCATCACTTGGCAAAGGAAATAAAAGCAGGCTCCCTAGCTAACAGTGTTACTTTTGCTTAGGGTTATTTGGCAGAAAATCCATCATCCTCTCTCCATTTGTGAGTATTTCATATTGACTTACACCCTTTAGCAAGGGTCAGCAGGGCAGAGTATGCATAAAGAGTTCAAGTCCCATTTCAAAGGCTGAATTTTAATTTTAGTGGATGGTTTGTTTTTAATATCAGTTGAAACTGTTAGCTCTTTATTAGACTTTTGTTTGGTTGGTTTACTGACCTTTTGATACTGAAACCAACTGTTCTTTTTATGGACAACTTGTATAAGAATTAAGTTTCTTCAGATATTTACATCATGTTGGAGAAACCCGTGTTTGCTTTTTATTTTCTAACTCATTCTGAATCTGCAAGCACAAGTGCTTTGTTTTCTGAAAGCTTCTATTAAAATTGTTAATAATGTACACATACAGAGGGGGCAATGTTTGTTTGTTTATTTACTTTTTGTGTTTACTTCTGGAATGGCTGACTTAATTCGCCAAGACTCCAGAGAAGTCCATACAAATGTGGAATGTGGAAACGACATAAATACATGTATTTCCATTTTTGATTATGGTAATTATAGTAGGAAAAGTTTTAGTATCATCTAGTACAAGTTTACATTTTGCATAGTTGATTTTCTGTTTTCCGCTAGATCTCCACAAGCTCACACACACTGAGAGCTCTGTTAACACGTGTTTCAAAAAATATTGTGTAAAGCTACATTTTCTTGTTCAGGATCAGAATTCTGATAGGTTTTCTTCTCATCCTGTGCTGCGCTCTCTATCAGCCCAATTAAAATAAAGTGGATTGGGGAAAAGGTTAAGATTATGTCTTTAGATGCTCCTGGAAGAAAAATGCAGATGCTAAGGGTTCCAAATATTTTTATTTACAGATGGTTTGTTTTGCCTCAGAGATTAAGTACTCTGTGGTAGTGCAAAATAAAAGAAAAATAGTGTGATTTCTCTGAGAATATGCTAACTCTAAATTGTTGTTTTGTTTGAGTTTTTTAGTTTTCAAGCAACAAACTCTGTATTTTTGTATGTTGGGTATTTTAACAGAAAATAATTACAGAATAACAGTTATTTCT
The DNA here is from genome assembly GCA_013399225.1 of Rhipidura dahli. Taxonomy (NCBI): domain Eukaryota; kingdom Metazoa; phylum Chordata; class Aves; order Passeriformes; family Rhipiduridae; genus Rhipidura; species Rhipidura dahli. The sequence goes on along the minus strand of VXAC01004740.1, from coordinate 2,486,094 downwards.
CTTGGAAAACAGAAAGTAGGTTTGTTTACATATCTCGTCATATCATCTAATGGGATTAGCTTTAAAGAAAAGCTCAGGAATTCATGTCTAGAGATGTAAATTTGTTTCTAAACCATTTTAAAACATATTAATGAGATTGCAAATAAAGCTAGGTTATGTATGGCCCGTATGATTTGTTGATCAGAAGAGTGGTGTATTGGCAAATAGCCAAAGTGCTTTTGAAGGTCAAATGTTGACAATATTTGAAAGTGTTCTCTGATTCTATAAAATAATACATTAAAAGAAAAGATTAATATCCCAAATGGTATCTCAGGGTCAGTTTACTGCTCTGACCTTGTAATTTAATTTTTGCAGTTTCATAAAACTGCTGTTTAATTAGTGTGATTTGATTGAGAAAACAGATTATGTTCGGATAAAGTTAGAAAAAATGTAGGTTACAGCCTTTTTCAAATTTTGTGTGGCCTCCCTGTCTTTTTATATGGTGGGCCTATTTTTTGTTGCCTTTATAGTTGGCTTTCTATGCTGACAACTTTATTGAAGCCGACAATCTCAAGCTCTTCAGCTTTGCTACCTGCAGGAATAAGGCACATGCTTCTAGTGCATTTTCAGCTTGGCACTGACTGCAAGCTCTGAGTAGGAATGAAGCTTCAGGGACAAGCAGATGCTTTACATGCATGAGGACACAGTATCTTTGTGCTGCCTCCATCTACTGCATCTCAAACAGAGCTCCCAAGAGACTGAGTTACAGCTTCATTAATCAAGGGTTGCAGGTTCAGCCTTTCCAGAAGCCAATTAGGAATTCAGTGTACGTTTTTGGGGTTCTTCACTGTGCAAGGAGCAAGAAAGCACAAAAATGTGGGGGAGGGCTGAAGGATGATAGAGTAGCTGAGATGACAAGATGATGGGCAATTATGAAGAGGAACTGAAAAAAATTTAATAATTTATAATCTGTAGTAAGGAGGGATTAACTAATAATGTAGAAATATTTCAGAAATGGTAAGGGGTAGTTTGCAATGGCAGTTTTCTTGCCCTGATTACATGAATTGTGGTTAAGTGGATAAATTTACAATAGGCATTAAAGAATTGGTTTAGCCATGAGCATTTGAAAGGATTTTTCTTGTAAACCAGCAGAATTGTGGTCTGGTTTGATTTTGGTTTTGACTGCATTTTTAATTGGGAATTCCATGTAGGAAGATAGGATTTGTTGGTGTGTGACCTTAGTACCTTCTCTCTCCTCAGTTTGTAATTCTTTCTGCAAGATAAATTACACATGATATCATATCATTTAACAGACACAGTTATTTTCCACAGCAATTTTAACCAGTTGAGTTCTTTTTTTCATATAAAAAAATTATAGGGAAAACAGTAAATACATATTAAGAAGTTTGTCACAGATCATCAATCTTACATTTTGAGTAGAAGTTCAAATAACAGTTTTGTATATTTTATTTTAAAAATAGAGGTGATTACAACCAAACTAATGCCTACCTGCAAAAGGTATTGGAAAGCTTACATCTGAAAAGCTTCCATGTTTTTCAAAGTTGCCTCTGCTGCATTTCTCCGTGTATGTGGCTATTTCACAAAGTCTTGCAGCACAGTGGGCTTCACCTGCCTGCTTCTTTTACCCTTCCTTGCTCTTCTGTGGCTTAGGCTGCACGTTCTCTCTACTAGGCATTATTTCCTGTCTCTTAAAATGCTACTTACGTCCTTAATGCGTCCTCCATGTCCATGGGATGTCTTTCTGTTTACTGATATCTTAAATTTTGTGTGTGTTTGATTCACGTATTGCATTCTATGTGGAATAATTTCCACTCTCACAGAGCTCTCCAGCAAAGCTCTTGGGATGGTCTTGTAGAGTAATTTACAGCCTTTGCATCAGATGTTTCACTAGGCCATTTTTACACCAAGACAAACTGCTAGTGCAGGGAAACACTCTTTTTCCTGGGGATACATAACAGGAGATGCCCTTTCGCATGAATTTCTAAAACATGTAGTTGTGCTCTCAGGAACGGTGTTGCTGGTGTCCTCTCCCGGGCCAATCATGAAAGGAAGGCATTCTGTCTCCTAGCAAAGGCTTCAGTGGAATGAAATAAAACCAGAACCTGTTTGTCCTTCTAGGAGAAGGGTTTTACATGTGTACACAGAAAAGACAGTGCTTAAGTCATGGACAAAATCATTATCATATTAAGCAAGTGCTCCCCGGGATGTTGGAAGGGCAGAGTGGAGAATGCTGCTCCGTGTGCCTGGAGCGGAGTCGGGGGGAGCTGTGCCGCGGCGGCTGCCGGGGGCGAATAGCTGCGTGCCCGGTGGGGTGGGCTCGCACTGCGGTGATGGATGACTCCGTGCCTGGCGGGCCTCGGGTGATTGCGCCAGTGACAGGAGCATTGATCATCGGGATTCAGCGGCCCTTTGTTGTGCGGCGTTCGCCGCAGCCTCGGCCGACGCCACTCTCTGCTGTCCGTGCACGGATGCTTTTGTTCTGTGATGAGAAGGAGGAGAAGCGCGGGCGGCTGGCAGTGATTGCTCCCCCGCTCTCCCAGACATGGCCATCTGAAGGCATGCGAGAGCACCCACAGCCCGGCTCGTGGTGAGAGGCGCTGCTTAAATGGATTTTGTCTCTGAGACAGGCTCTGATGGTAGCTTGTCTGGCTGCAAAAATTCTGTATTCCTGTACCTGTATCATCACTCATTGGCCGATTGTATTTCTCCTGCTCTCCAGAAAGTATGTCTTCTTCCAGGGTGGTTTGTCTCAAGAATAGGGTTCTTTGCCCCGCTTCTTTCCTTTTTCACAAAACAGGACAATATTGGTGCTAAAGCAGGCATTGCTTCATGACCATTTGCTTAGAACTTTTCCAGGCGAGAAATTTTCAGGCTCTCTGCCTGCCCCTTGAAGTTAGTGTTTTCCAGATGCTTGTAACATGAATTCTCAAAGCATGTTCAAAGTCCATATTCAGTAGCGTTTTCAAGGGGAGTGTAGAAGGACCCAAAACCCGAGAGCTCAGCAGAAGGCAATTTCCCTTTGATAAATTGGTGGTGGGAGTGTCAGCCAACTGGATCTTCTAAAAGTGAAAGTGAATGAAAGTTTGGTAGTGAGGCATTGAGAAACATTGTTTAAGTGTGATGAAATTTATTTAAGCCCTTAGGGGAATACTGTGGGTACCATAAGTTAATACAATCCTTGCAGAACTGCAGAAGAATAGCCTTAAATGAAGATCCTTCAATGCTGCTGTTAATTATTCCTTCCACGCAACTCCAAATAAAAAAGTGGTGAGGTTTTAATTTTGTAATTACCAGAAGACTAATAATTCTTTTGCCAAGGCCATGGTGATCTTTAAAGTATGTAATGTAATTGCCTTATTCCTGTGCCATTAATTGTGCTTCAAACATGGTCATCTGTCTTATGAGCAAATGTTACTCTGTTACCTCAAAGAAAACGTGCTATGAATGGTGAAAGGATGCAACCAAAAATTCACAGTTCTTTTGTTTGAATTTTTCTGGTTAATGTTGTAAGAGAAGGGGGTTACAGAAGGGGGGACTGTGTGTATTTGGTAGTGTATTCAGCTATGCATTACAATTCATGTCAGGGCCCAACACTTAGCCTATGAGTTCCAGGTCTTTACATGAGTATAGGACACAGAAATTAAGAGAGAGTGACTGTAAAACCCAGCAGGCTTAGGCAGAGGGATTCAAAGAAACATGAAGCCACATTCGGCTCATTCAGTTTCTATTGGAATGAATCGTTTGTGACTTGTAAGACATCTTCTGTTTTTTAATCTCTAGTAATAAATCTAAATAATGAGCTCATTACTAGCGAGCTGCAAGAAAATGTCAAATTTTACATTCGAGTATCTGAATATTGTTTTACAAGGTGGCTCAGGAAGAATTAAGTTTTCCATTGCTGAAATGTATCTTCTTTCCTTCCCTTGCTTCTGCTGCTTGTTTGAACATGTTCAGACACTTCTCTGGTCTTACTTCAACTAATTCAAATATAGCCAAGTGGAAAAAAAATGACACTTATTTTTTGTTCTGTGTTTTTTTATGTTTTCACTTTCTGTTCAGCAAATTCCAACAGTTTACCGTCCAATTAAATGAATGCCAAAAAAGTCTGGGCAGCAGGGACAGAGCAGGAGAGAAAGGCAGAAGACTGAAAAATGAGCAGGAACTACCCTTTCAGCAAGGCTGGGTGCTCATTTGATTCCGCCACAGTGTAAAACCATGCCCTAAATTGGTGGTTTGGAGGCAGGAATCACTGCAGTTGCACTTCTGTATATTTTCAAGACAGGGAGGCAAGCAGAGCTGTGGAGATGTGCAGAGCATGCTTTCTGTCACACAGTGCTTCCCCTGTCAGCTCCTGGAGTTTTCAGTCAGATTCCCACCCTGAATTTAAAATCCAACATCTGCAGCATACATATATAAACAGGCCTTTAACACCCTCAAAGGGGAATTGTATCCTTAATTGTCAGAGGATTGAGATTTAAGGGTTTTCTTCACCTGTCTGGCTTGTAGTAAATAAATGAACTTTCTGCAATTCTTTTTTGTCTATTGTTTGGGAATAATCTACATGAGTCATTGTGCCTGTTCTTTTGTTTAATGTATGGGATGCTCTTGGAAAGTTAACAGCAGTTGATATTAAAAGTGAGTAACTCTGAGAGGTTATGAGGTAACCTTTACTTTCTCATTTAAAGCTGCTCTGCTTTTCAGTGGTAAAATTACTTTCTTATGGAAAAATAAATGTTTCTGAGGAAAAGATTGAAATAACTTGTTGTGGAGTCCCAAGGGAATCAGCACTTAATTTAAGTGTATTCCTGGGAGCCAAGTTTCCTGTGCAGCCCTCTTAGCCGAGGCCTGAGACTCAGCCAAAGGAGATAATAAGTCTCCTTTGAAGGAAGGCAGAATGAATTGCCATATCTGCTGGTTCAGTCAAAAGTATGGATTGTGTGCCAACAATCAGAAGCCTCCAGTGCCCAGACCTCAGCAGGGCAAATACTGCCCTGGCATCTTTCTTTAGCAGAGGTTGGAAAGTACACATTACATCCAATTATCTTATGGTCTGTTAAACTTTGGGGCAAATATTTTTCCTATTACCTTTTCTTCTAGATCTCACAACAACAGCAACATAAAATTTTGACAACCAATACAAAGTATTTTCATCGTGGCACAGAAAATGTTCAGGCTTAACAGATTTGTGTATAGTTTTCTGCTGGACTTTGTGTTCAGCAGTGGCAGCAGTCAGTTCCTGTGTTCCATGACATCTGAAAATGCGTGGAAAGAAAAATGAACAGGAAAACTCCCTCTGTTGGGGGGGAGGAGAGGGGGAAAAAAAAGTGTCTGTTACATTCCAGAATCAGCCATAATAATGGAGGTTCACATCAAATAATTGCTAGAGTCAGAATGGACAAACATCTGGCTTACTCATCTCTAACTACACTAACAAAAATATGATACCCTGTTGGAGAAATCACTGGTCCTCCTGGTTTATTCTGGCGATTGCTCACCTTGGTATTTGTCACTTAATAAAGAACATATCAGTACTTCATAACTAGCATATCTCCAGTTCCAGGTTCACAGTTCATGTGCTTCTGTGACTTTGAACTCTTCCTTTCCTGAGTTTACCAGCAGACAGCTGCACCAGAACAGATATGTTTACATCTGGGGAGTAAATGGCAACTTGCAGCTCAGAGTTTCCATTTCCTTTTACATTGTTCAGGAATCCAGGCTCACAGTTCGTCCTCAAGCTTTGCCTCACGTGTGTGCATCTGACTTGGCCCTTTATAGTACAAATGCTTTATTTTGACATTGATTTGTTGATACAAAGGGCTGACTAGGGAAAAGCTACTTTCACTAGAAATTACCCTCAGTATGCATGAAGTTCAATTGTGGGTGAAATAGCTTTTTAAAAAATATTCCAAGTATCACTTTCTGTAAGGCTTTTAAGCACTATATCAATGTAAGACTAATGTGGAACCACTTTATGCAGCTTTAGCAAAATAGGTGTAATTTTGGATGGAGAAAAATTATACTTTGTATTAAGAATGATGGTGAAATCTGATTAGCTGCTTAACACACGACACTGTCTATTTAAGCTGTTGTCACGTGTAGGTGATTCCCAGATGTCCTTGGTAAGGCAGTAATTACATGAAGGAGGTTATGATAATTATAAACAAGAAACAAAACCATCAGAGTGATTAGTTCATTTTCCTGAACCCTGAATTACAGACTCCAGTGAAGAGTTTGTCCTGACTTTACACCACCCAACAGACTTATCTCTGTTGTCTTAATATCACCCCTATGGGCTTCTCCTTCCCCTTTTGTACCTAATTTTGATATTTTGGGTTCTTGCTCTGTATGAAAACCATGGTTTATTGATGATTTTGGTAGCAGGAGTGAGTGAAGTAGATGTTACATAAATGATCTCTAGGAGGACCTGTAGTAACTGTGTGTTGTGTTTTGCCTAGTGGCTTTTTGAACCAAGATCCTGCAGTTACTCTGATGTGTTAGAATGAGCTGCTTTTGGTCACGCTTGCGTGGATATTTTATGAAAACAAATTATTTGACCTTACTTGAGCATTTTGATGCAGTTTACTTCTGATGTATATATGTGTAAAGTAATTGCTAGATTTAGCCTATACCCCACTCTTAACAGTAATGTAATGGTAGTGCACTTCTGATAAATGAAATTTTAATTTTTAGTCCTCGTTCCAGTGTTATTTATTATGCATAGGCTCTGAAACTGAAGCATAAAATCAAACAACAGATTTGCACTTTGTTTTGCACCTTATATGACCACACAATGAGAGTCCAGAGAACTGTACTGATTGAAAATTGCACCTAGAAGATAATCTTTTAGCAATTGTCCAGCTCATCATGGAGTCTTATCAGTGCAAGGAGGGGATCCAGAATGCAAATCAAGGCCTGGGACTGTAGTAACACTGATCTAGGTCAGTATATGTTTGCCATGGAGGTGTGTTCTCAGCCTGGAAGTGCAAATACCTGTGTGTTTTCTGTGAGCTCGCTGAAGGCAGATCATTTACCTCGTTACTTTCATTTAAACTGCATTAGAGCTGTGTTTGTGGCTTGGAAATCAAAGCAAGCAGTTATCACCATGCTGGTACCTATTACAAACCCCCCAGATAGCCATGAGTCATGGGGCTGGGAGATGGTTGCTTGGCAGGGCACGGGATAAAGAGGCATCCAGGGAGGGGAGCTGAAGCTGGGCTGAAATGTACAGGCAGGTAGACGTGCTTGTGTCATAAACTGTTCTTCAGCTGAAGTGCAGCAGACCACAACTACTTGAGTAGATGTTTGTTGCCCAAATTATGTGAGTTCACCTGTAATCTGTAATTCTCTTCTATTGGCCAACTATGTATGAGAAATTATTATCAAAATAAATGGACCTGTGTATTACTTTAGTTTTCTGTTGTTACATGTAAAGTGATGCTCACCATGTGCTACTTTCAATTTCTGTTGTTACATTTAAAGTGATTAGATGATGGTTTATCTCATGATCAGTAAATGTAGAGTAGTTTGAAACTTCCAGTTCATAGTCTGTGTTTTTTATTGATGCTTTTATTTGGAAGCAGGAAACAATCTGAAAGTAGTTGTATTAAGTGTTTGAGAACAAAGATTTTAAAATATAAGCGCTTGGCATGTTATTCTATCTTCTTACTGTTCCTTGGAGGAAATAAAATGGAGTTGCAACTTTCATCCAAGCAGCTTTTCTTCTACATCCTGTTTCCTTCCGCACACTGGAGAAAGCGCTGATGTTTGTCTCCCTTTCCTCCACTTCCAATGAAAAAATCCCATTCCCCACGTTGTAGCACTCACTCTGGTGAGCTCTGATACACTGTTTGGGTTATTTAGGCAAATGTGAATTTTGCCCTCCATATCAAAGGAAAGATTGCAAAGAATAGAGGAATATGCACTGCCCTGGCTGCTTGGACTGCCCAAAGGGTGGCTTGCTGTGCAAGCAGTTGCTGTGGAGGGCTGACGTCTCTGCATTTCTCCCACTGAATGGCAGACTTGCAATCCCCCCTTTCTCAAAGGGAAACTGACCCTTGAAAAGGCTTGGCATGAAATGGATTAACTCCCTGGAAACTTTGTTTGGAAATGTTTGGAGAGTGCTATGTATATGTGCTGGCAACCTCTGTAAGAAACAAATTATTTTCCCACCCTCTAAAGCACTTGGTAGTTTATCTGTTGTTTATATTAAAGATTGATTGTGGTTATATATTCCTAATTCAGGGTTCTCATTAATCACCCTATGCCACATAAGAGACTGGAGAAGAAGAATGAGGGTTACTGGAAAGCAGAAATGTGATCCCTGGCTCTGCTTTTAATGTGACTTATCCTGACATTAGCTTTGCTCTTATGAATTACTGCATTTGTGTAAACATATTTCCTTTCTTTTTTTTTTTTTTCCCATGTTTGGTGTGTCTGTTTTTCTCAGGACTATTTAGAAAAAGATGATTTACTTATTACAATGATTGAGGAGAACGTTAATCATGACACTTGCCCTGTTACTATTTCAAGAGGTCCCTGCTCCCCCCAGCAAGCCCACCCCCTTGTTTGCTATTACTTGCTGCCTCTCCCAGCCCCAGCAGCCATTTCCTCCCTCAGAGCAGATCCAGGCAATTGTTTCAGCCTGTGCAAAACGAAGAAGAGGTGGAAAAGGACCACTGGGGTTAGGACAAATGCACAAAGCCTGGGACTTCCTAAAGCACATGGGCTGCCAGCAGTGAGGTGCTTTCTGCCATAGCAGCAGAGCAGATCTGTACCCCCTCCTCCCTGACCCTGCTGAAGGCTGCCAGCCCTGAAATGTTCAATCAACTGTTTGTGGTCCCTTCCCCTACTAAGCATGAGAGACAAAACTGGCAAGAGGGAAGGAAAGGGGAATTTACGAGTTTTTACAAGTTGATTTGGGTATGAGAACATGTTACCAGCCCTGCTTGGAGCCAGGTCCAGAAGCCTCTGGAGCAAGCTATTTTCCTGCCCTGACTTGTCTGCCTGAAAGTCCCTTCACGTCTTTGGGAGGCGTGCATTGAGCCCAGCTCTTTAGTGTGTTCTGGTGGGAAATTGTTGCATCGACAAATTTTCAATCAACAGGAGATTTAATCCCTTAAATTTTTTTATTTGCCGTGCGCTTGTCTTTGTCTATTATAAAGAAATTACTTGGATTTTAAAAGAAGCAATTGAAATAATTTCTGTTTGACAAATCAAGACACATTAGCTCTGAAGAGACTGGTATCATTTAATACAGATTATCATCTTTTCATTTGTAGCTCCACTAAACATACTTTGCCAGGTATATCCTAATTCTGCACAGATTTTTCTCTTGGGTTGTGTTACATTCATGTCTGACTTCTTTGGTGCAAAATCCCATTATTAAATTTGCTATTTAACAGCATATTCAACCCTGAGATATGACTGTAACTGCTGTTTATAACTAAACATCCTCTCCTCAAAAGCAAGAGATCACCAGAAGTTCTGCAAACCTGGAAGAATTTAGGTCTGTTAGTTGTGATGAAAGCACATCTTGAGTGAAATCAAAGGAGGAGGAATAATACAGGAAAGTCTTATATTTGTGAGGATTTGCAATCATTTTATGCATAATTGCACAGAAACATTCCTTTTAGAGGACTAGATGGTTTTTAAATACTTTGGTTTAAACTAATTTAGATTGTTTGGTGTTTTCCCCCCATGTAACTACCTTTGATGGCATATTGTACGTGTCAAGAATAAGAGAATTTATTTCTGAGTTGGGAATAGGTTTTTAATCAGACTCAGTAATGTAAATAGACCTCTATTGGAAAGTTCATTCAAAACTGAGTACTGGTGTGTATTTAAGAGCACTGTATGCTAAAGTAGAAATATGCCCCAGTGTTTAACCAAAAGCATGTTTAATGTGTGGTTTTGTTTTGTTTTTTTTAATGTTTAACAGTAACTGAAGCTGGCTTTGGTGCTGACATTGGGATGGAGAAATTCTTCAACATCAAATGCAGAGCATCTGGCTTGGTTCCCAGTGTGGTTGTACTTGTTGCTACAGTGAGGGCTTTGAAGATGCATGGAGGTGGGCCAAATGTAAGTTTTTGCACCTTTCTTGGAAAAAAATCAAGTTGTTGCTAATATTTGAAATAAGTAAAATACCTTGATTTAAGAAATATTTGAGGTAGTCTGTGGGGCAGTATTTAGATAACCCTTCTGAGATACCTCATTATATAGATGTTATCTCTAAAGTTAATGTATCTCTAAAGTTAAGGCACAATTGAAAGAAGAGGGATGAAAGAGCTCTGAAGAAGTACTGTATCTTGCAGAGCAAGGGAAGTTTGTTGCATTAAAAAAAAAGCTGTAAGATACAGATATATATATTCCTTTCCCTGCCTTTTGAAATAACAGTTGTAAGTGCACTGAAGTCGTCACAGGCTGGGAAATTTGACAGCCAAGGAGAAATGTGATGAGTTCAAGTTGCAGCATGTGAGTGGAAATAGAGAACATTGTTAGTGAAGGTTTTGAAATTTCTTTCACTCCACTGATGGGTACCCCTTATGTCCTTTTATTTTGCTCAGATTAATTCCCTCAGGCATGCTGAAGTAACTAATGAAATTTTGCAAGTGTTTTCCTGGTGTACCAAGAGTCACCAGTGTATAATTTTTTGCTGTCTGAGCCACGAAGAGACTCTACAGATTAGTGATTGTAGAAAAGCTTCTCAAATGTGTAATCAGATCAGACTCTGCTAGCCCAGCAGACAGACACTTAACTCCTAGGAGCACTTTCATCTGCCCAGCAGCATGCTAGAGAGTGATGCTGCCAGGGAAACAGTCACACTGGGTGAAAATACCAGAGCTGTTTCCACAGCCACAAAATTTCAGAATGCATGGTTTCCTTTACAGCTAATCATCTCTAAGAGTTAAAGCTGAGCTACCCCTTTTCAGTCTTTCAGGTTGATATAATGATACCACTTTCTATCATTTTAGTCCACTTTCTAATGCATGTTTTTGTTATTTTGAATTATATTTTGCCATCCCTGTCAAGGCACTTATATTTTCACGTGTTATCACTCAATCTAGCAAAAATAGGACTTAAATATGTCTTAATAACTATCTCACTTGTGTCCTTAGAAGTTTAAAGCTTTCTTTTGTTTACAAATGTGATGCATTCATCACTGAGGCATGTAGAGTACCAGATACTTTTACTGGGAGGTTAACTATAAAATGGACTAATGCTAGAGACAAGTCTAGTAAGTCTGGTGCCTGGGATTGCATGGTCCTTGGAGACTCAGTGTAATACCCCAGTACCTTGGTGGTGATGCACTTTGCATGAACGCCTTTGTGCTTTCCAGCAAATTGCTTGCATGCAGTTCCTTGCCATGGGCAGTAATTACAGGACACGCAAAGATGATGTTCTTCTGTGTTGCTGTTGTTCCTTCAGCTGTTGGAAGTTGCTGCCTATTGTCTTTGCACTGCTGGTGTGTTGTAACAACATGTAGAATGAGATCCAGCTGCCCCTCCAGTAGTCTTTTGTAACTAATTGCTGAGGCACGACCTGTATCTTGCTACACAAATACAACAGGAAGTGTTGCTGTTCTTTGTGCACTGGTGCATCTGGAAATAAAACACGAGCTGCAGTCAGACTGTGATGTGGTGTGCACTGGTATGTGTTAACTGGCAGTACAGAAAGCAAGCAAAATTGCACTTCTGACCCTTTAGGGTTGGTTATATGACAAGTGGCACTGTGTGATGACTTTGTCTGTTTATTATTACCTGATCCCAGGTAACTGCTGGTGCCCCCTTGAAGAAAGAATACACAGAAGAGGTAAGAGGAACTGTTTTAAAACTTAAGAGAGGTTTCTGTTTAAAGGAGCAAAATAATATGGAGTACAGAGAATCAGAACTTCTCCTTGCTCTGGCTGGATAGTGTGCAGCCTCAAGTTTGACAACAGTGTGCTCTAATGCTGACATGCAGTGAACATCTCTAACAGCCTTTGCCAACGAGTAATACCACCTCATCTTCCCTCAGCCCCTTTCTGTTTTCCCTCCTGTGTGTATTATGTGTGTGACTGCATGATGGATTGTAATGAGGAACTGAAATAGCTGAAAAATAACCTTTTTTCAATAGTTTTTCCAGGACCAGTTAAGTTTTCAGACTCATCAACACACAAGCATTTATACAAGCACAAAAGTGGAGTGGTGTAAGGGTCAAGAACACTCCCTGAAATTAATGGTAGCATAACCTGTTCATTAAACAGGTTAATGTGTTAAAACAAGTTAATATATTAAAACACGTTTAATATGTTTATGCTTCACATATGGGGTGGGATGCCACTCTTCAAATGAAGAGTGAATTCTGCTGGTTTGTTTTCTTTGTCACTTCACTCCAGACAAATTCTGGCCTTCTGCTTGTGTGAGGTTGAGGATATGTATTTGGTTACAATTAAGACAAGGCCTACAAAGTGTGAGGTAAAAGAGTAAATAAGGAAATCCAATAATGTGCTTTTATCTGGGTTATGTACGTGTTTATATGAACTTTGCATCTAACACATCTGTGTGTCAGACCCCACCCCACTACTGCAGTCTTTTTATGAACCTTGCAAACAGCAGACTGACATCCTTTTCACAGCCACGACAGGCAACCAGTCATCAGCTGCACCATCTTCCTGTGTCTCAGAAGAGAGCAATGGTTTCATGTACAAATTTTGGACACTGCTTAGTTACTTAAATATGTCTGATGCTTGTTAACTGGAATGAGAATTAATAAGTGCCAGAATACTTTCGTCTGGAAGCATTTCACTTGCCTGCAGCTGTCATGATCAGCAGTGTTTATGTTCACCAAAATTTATGATAAATTCTTTGGCTGGAGAAGACTTTATGTATCTTACCATTTCCATTAATTTTTATTTAATTGCACAGAACCTCCGGCTGGTAGCTGATGGCTGCTGTAATCTACAGAAACAGATTCAAATTACTCAGCTCTTTGGAGTTCCTGTTGTGGTTGCTTTAAACGTCTTCAAGTAAGTCTGTTCTTTCATTACTCTTGTGAATAAATACACAGTTCAAATTTCTCACTTTTCTTGGTTTTTAAATTATTCAATTTGGCATGAACAAAGAAGCTATTAAAGAATTTCTTTTTTTCATCATGAATATAAAGATATTTAAGTCCTTAGCTTGTTGTTAAAAACAACAAAAACAGTATATACTATTATGGAACTGATAATCTTCCATGTTAATTAGCTATAACAGTTACAAAGTTTTCTTGAAACACGTAAATACATATGATGATATAAATTATGTAGATGGTACAGTTTCAATATATACCTGCTTTACCAATTCTGATGGTAAAATATGTCTAAGTTTATAAGGTTATAGAAGAGAACTAATTAAACAAAATAATGAGACAGATCTGTTTGGTTGGCAGAACTGACTCTCCAGCTGAGGTTGATCTGGTGTGTAAGATTGCAAAGGAGTCTGGAGCATTTGATGCTGTACCCTGCAATCACTGGTCGGCTGGTGGTAGAGGAGCAGTAAAATTAGCTCAAGCTGTGGAAAAGGCAGCCAATCAGAAAAACAGTTTCAAATATCTCTACAGCTTGGAGGTAAGATTTCTTTTTTTTTTTTTTTTTTTAATGAATGCATTCTGCATCAGAGTTGGATTTAAAACAAGAAGAAAATATTGAAACAAAGGGTCTAAAATACTTGGAAAAAAATTTGCCTTGGTTTAAAATCACAAAAGCTGGAGTGAACAAGCAATCTGTGGCTTGTCTAATGAGCGAGCAGGATTCTTGCTGGTAATGATCGTTACTTAGCACATTGAAGGATATTTCTGATACTTTCATGTTTAACATAGAAGTATGTATGCAGATGGAACACTCACCTACTATTTTGGGAGACTTTTCCAAAGATCTCCCAGTCATGGTATTTGTCCTGTCCGTCAGATAAAACGAGCTGTAGTTGCTGTCTCACAGTCATGGGTATTGCACCTATAGTTGTGGGTTCCTGAAGCATTGACTGTCTGTGTGAGCAGGATGTGACAGGTAGCACATCCATGCTCATCCCACACGTCTGCCCAGCCCAGCCAGCTCCACACAGAGAGGAAGCACTGCCTTTCCCTGCACCCACTTCCACAGCACGGCTCTCAGGTGAACACAAAGAGCGCGGGCGACCCAGTCCTGTTCCTTCTGTCCTGATGATCCAGATGGAGTCTGCTAGCACAAAATGGTACACACAATATATGGATCACTGCTGCTGCTGCTGGCTCCAAGTCCTCAGCCTATTCAGGAGAAGCCCCCAGGGCCCCTGTCCTGCTCCAGCTGATGACGCCAGAGTCCACAAACCCCCGAGGTTTGCAGCTCACTGCAGCTGCTGGGCACTGTCCTGTCCTTGTGCTCTCTAGTCCTCATACATACACATTCAGAACAGAGAGCACACCCACACAGAAGCCAGTCAGAAACAGATTTAATAAGAATAGAGAGGTCCTCAAGCACAGAGCTCAGTTAGTCTGACTGCTGGCCAGACACCTTTACACACAACTGGCCCCTTCTTCCTCTGTTCTCTCATTTTCTTCCCACACTTGTTCCTTTTCAATCCACCTTGATTACTCCCTTTCCCCATCTTTGCTCCTTCCACTAAACAATCTTTATACATTCCCACAATCCTCTTTGAAAATCCTATCATAAGGTTTACACAGTCCCAAAATCTGCTTCTTCATGCATCCCATAGAGTCCTGTGCTGCTGTAGGCTATCACTTGGTTTCATTTGCAAAGTTTTCTGATCAAAGACTTTCCCCACTGACCCACCTTGGTGCATTTCACACCAAGGACAATGGTCTCATCTTCCCCTTGGATTGTCATAGGAAACAGGCCATTCAGTGTACTCTAATTTTCACTGATTAGGTTTTTCCAGTGATTACATTACAGAGGATTCCTCCACCTATCATTGTTCCTCTGATCCTTGCTGGGGCTATGCAGCTAATTAGCTTAGCCCTTAGATAACCCAACAAAGGACAGTGTGGTCCAAGTTTCAGTCCTATGTCTGCCAGAGTGAGTGACTTTTTCCATGTCTGTTGGAGACTGGTATGCAGTTGTCTGCAAGGTAACATCACAGCATTGTGAGCTGTCAAGAGGAGCTTGGACCCCTGGGAGCACTGGAGGTGCTGGGGCACCACTGTGCTGACAGAGCATTTGGAGGGACATATTGCCAAGAAGGTTATATTAATGATTTCTCAGGGCCTTCCTGGCTGTCCAGATGTGGGTGGGTTTAAATCTGGACAGCCAAACAGGCTTCTCTGGCTCCGAGGAAGCCCTTGTCAAGTTTCAGATCCTGTGCCCCAGTGGACTGAGCTACTTAAGTTTCTTTAGAAAATGTTAGAATGCTATTTATTCACAACAGAACCTCAGCTTCATTCTTTTAAATGGCTTGAAGTTCCTGTTTTGATTCTTCTCTCCAGAAAAAAGTTCAGCCTGAGGTAGGTCTGCCCTACTGTCGAATTTCATTCTCTCTTCTCCTTGATACGCACCCTGTGTCTGTTGCACCCATTTTATTTTTACTTTCCACCTCCCCTGCTGTTTTACAAAATGTCACTAATCCAGCCAACCCCTGTCATTGTTAACCACTGCCCTGACAGTATAGATGGAAATACATTGGGAATATTAGTGCTGCAGCATCTCTTCAAGGCAGTTTGCCCATGTAACAATTTTACAGCTGAGAAATGGACCATGTATGTGCCTTTCTAAGTTTGTCTCTACTGACATGCTCTGAAAACTGGGGTTATCATCTTATGGAACTTGTGTGACTAAATGGGGAAAAAATTCTTTGAGAAATACATGTAACAGTTCTCCCCACTGGACACTTGTGTTACAGGGAGAGCACATTAGCCTTTGACAGGGCCCATATTTAAGCTCTGATGTTACTGTACACTGTGTAGCTTACAACCTGGTGGTATGAGTGAGTAAAAAGGATTGGTAGGGGTGGACTCTGCCTCTAAAGAAAATCAGATTGTTTTCCACTTTAATGTTTTTCCCAGACACATTGTTTCATGCTGTGTTGCATAAGCAGCATGATCTTGAGCACAAAGGGAATGAATCACATCTTTACATCAACTTAATATCCCATAACTTCACACGAGTATTATAAGCCTCAAAAATAAGTTGAAGGGACTTTATAAAAACATATAAAGATTTTTAAATAATGTAAAAAAGTACTTCAGGCCAACAATAACAGTAAAGTGTAAAGTTCAGGCTTCTGTTTCATCCTTACTGTGCAAAGGATGGGGACTGAAGCAGTTGGAAGTAGGAGAGTGAAACAACAATGCTTTCACTTTTACAGTATGTAGGTCAGTTGGTTACTAGGCTCACAGAGAAGTGAAGGGAAGCAACCTCTCCCAAATAAGCCTGCCCTGATTTTTTTTGTAGTTGTAACAAATTTGAGGTGTGGTTTCTACTGTTCAAAGGGGTAAAATAAAGAAATTTAAGGAAGATAAGAAGCAGTAAAATGGGATTGAGATAGATTATTTCCCTTCTCATTGTGCCCAAAGGGGATATAAGTGCAAGTGTAGTTCCATCCCTCATCTGATTGTCAGATTTGTCCAGGTACTTGAATAATACTGAGTCCTGGATGCCTTAAGTGTCACAGGATTTGCTGTGGTTGTTTTTTTGGGGTTTTTTTTCTGTTTTCTTTCCATTTTGGAAGCTCAAGGAGGGGAAATACTCTGCATAAAACCACTACCACTTCACTCATATATCTGTCTGTCAGAGATTTACTCCATGTCTCCATTTAATCGTTTGATGTCTATGCACCTTGTTTTCCTGTCTGGAAAACTTCATCAGAATTTGCTTCCAGAACTGGCTATAATTAGAAAAATGTCCAACAGCACAGACCACTGTAGCTGTAACAGGTTCATTCAATATTTTGATCTTTCATTAGAAAGCATCACCCAGGTTATTAAAAAAAAAAAAAAAAAGCTTTAAACCCTTATATGTAAAACTGGTTTAAAACCCTTTTTCTAGTTAGAACAAATTTTGCAGTAAACTATATTATTAGTGTACAGTGAGACATATAATTAGACCATAGTCCAGGTCAAGTGGGCTCTCTTTGTTTCATTTTTTTTCCAAATGCATTCATCTCTGCAGTGCTTTATGTAAATTCCATATATATCTTTGAAAACAAAAGCTTCCTTGAAGGATGTTTACAAATGTGTATAGTGTGAGAAGAACACTAGAAGAAAGTATTTTCTAGATCTGTCAAATACTGGTTAAAAGTTGAGAATCAGCTTTTTTTTCTGAATCCTGAGGTATGTTTATGCATTTATACCATCTTGTCCAGTGATACCTGAGCATGTGCTAAATGAGCAATTTTAGACATTGGGCACACCACAGTTATGATAGTTCAGGACTCAGGGTCTGCTCCTCTTCAGTATCATAGCAAGCTAGTCTAATTAGAAGACTGCTAATTTTATTCCTTGAAGCATCTCATTTGGTCTCTTTAAACTTCCTTGGGTGTCATTCTGTGACACACTCCTCTATAGTCCCACTTTTAGATAGCTTTTTGGGTCCTCTTTATTTATTTCTCTAAGCAGGTAATCTTTTTTTTTTTATCCTAGTAGCTGATGCTTGTAGTTTGACTTTTTTTTAGTCTTGATTATGGCAAGGATTTGTTTGACATTTTTTATAAGATGAACAAATATTTTGGGGCAGTTGAAATGAGAACAGAAAGCTGGTTTTCTGTTATATGGTTTTGGGAGTGCATATGTTTGGCAGTCGTTTCATGGATCAAATACATGACCATTGACAAGTAAATACTGCACCATTGCCACTGTAAAATTGTAGGAAAAGGACATAAGCAGAGTGTACCATGAAATGCTTACAGTATTAGTAATTGCACAGGGCAGGGGGGGTGATTCAGGAGCAAGAATGAGTCTTCATATCATGACTTCAGAGTTTTTAATGTAGCCTAAAATATTATTGGCAGTAATTGAAGTAAATACTACAGTATTGTGTGGGTTCATTATGGATTTTTTCCCCCTCTGCACAATAACGTCTCTTAAGTTACTGGTGAGTTGGTTTCTTGCAGAGTGTTTCTCTTCAGTGTTTGAAAGATGGGTTTGTTTAAAAGGCCTCCTGAACTCTTTGTGAAATCATCTGTAGTGGTTTATTTTAATATATATTCTTGCTACATATGGAAAATATCAAAATATCAATCCTCTTATCACTGTTGACTTCCCTTCTGGGTTCAGTTTTCTTGAAGTATGAGTCTTTAAGTTGCAGCAGAAAGCTATTACTCAAAATAAAGTTGACTGAACCATTAAAAGTAAGTTTAGATAACTAGGGGGAAGAAAGGAGAGGATGGAAACGCTTCCCATTCCCAAATTTCTCTGGTTTCAGTGCCTGTTCTTGATCAGGAGAAGGGGGGAAGATGATTCCTCACTAAGCATGCCTGTTGAGTAACCTGCCTTCACTACCCTGCTCTCTCCTCTGCAGTGGGGAACTCTCCCTTGACTTAGAGCAGCTCTCCTCAGCCTGGGGCAGGAAGCATGGGCCTGAAAGAAGGCAGGCATGAGGTTTTTAAGAGATACAGTGCCCCTTCCTTCAAGCAGCTGGAGTGGAGTGGGCTCTCAGGAGATGCAAGAAAGAAGGACAGGCAATTTGGCATGAGGCAGGATCAGCATATCTGGCTGGTCTGTGAGTTAGCTCTGTCCCCTTGAAAGAATGACATGGTAACCTGAAAAGTATTATTGAAAAGCCTCAAATCCCCTGATTTATGCTGCACTGGAAAACTAATTGAAGACTGTAAAGGTCACAAATGGGAGGGAAGAGAAGGGGTTGTTCCAGTCTTCCAAATTTGTCTGATGACACCTTTCTTTGACATTGCTATGCCTTTAGGTAATATCATGACAAATTAAAATATTTCCAGGTTATACAGTGAAAGCTGATTGCACAAATATTTTGGCAGAGTGCAGTGCATTGGCTGGCCAGCCTGCAGAACAAAGGAGACCTTTCTCAGCTTGGGACCATCCACTGGGAGTGAGTAGCAGCACTTCTCAGGGAGGCATTCAAGCAGTTAGCAGCCTCAGCACTGGTATTTTTCTTCCCCTGCTGGGAGCATGATAATAATTTGGGCAAATCTGGAGCATCTGAGTCTGGAGTTTTGTCTGCCCCTGCCTCTGTTGTGCTGTGGCAGCATGGTGTGGGCTGTCACTTATCTCATTTCTTCTAGTCTTTGCTTCAGCTGTCACAGACAATGGGTCACTCAGAGGGGTCTAAGGGTAGCGTCAAAACAGAGCAAACTCTGCCAGCAGCGGTTCTCTGTGAGTTATTTTCTCTTCCATCCTCTGGCCATGGTCTCCAAAAGCAAGAATGAGCTGTGAATAATGAAGAAGGAAGAGCCCCATCAGCAGAGGAGAAGGCTCCTTGGTGCATGTACTGGGAGAGCAGGAGCAGCTCGAAGAGGAAGGCACAGTCAAGAAGGGCTCACGGGGCCTGGTTTGGAGCATGCCAAGCTCCAGGGGAGTGTCCCAAGGCAGGGTTTTTGTTACAGTTTGTAAGCTTCTCATCTTTTCAATCCTAGTGATTGAATGGGAGGTGTGGGGGGTGCCAGGGGTGTTTTCTGTTTCCTCTGCTAATACCATGGAGTCGCTAAGCCGTGAAAGCCATCCATCGTCACACCAGCCCAGCATACCTCTGCTCATTTCTCTGGGAAGCATAGCTTCTGGGGTCTTCTCTGTACAGCATGGAGTTCAGTCATGTGTGGACCTAATAGAAAGTCCTACTGGGGTGAGAATAAATAAAATTATGTATGCTCCTTGCTGAAACTTTTCCTAATAATTGATGACGAATATTTCTCATCTTGAAATGCAGGCTGTGCTGCCCTGCAGCGTATGCTAGGCTTTCAACTATTTCCCTCCTCCCCTCTACTGCTAGTAAGACATCTAGCAGTGAAGCCACATTAAAGAGGAATTCCATAGGGCTGTACGACCCACTTCTCCCACTCCCATCAAAGAGATTTCTGTGGAGTCTGGACACTTGTTTCGCTGAATTGGGTGTTCTAGGGTTAGAAGCTATCTTTCTGCCACTCCATCTCTTTATTTGTGGATATAGGCTCCTGACAGCACTGTACTTTTGTTTGTTTTCATTATTTCCCTGTTCTTTGCATGAAGAAATTTTCTTAGGCACAGCTGCAGTTTCAAAGTTGGGGAAATGGAAAACAAATCTCTGAGGCCACGGGCTTAGGTGCTGACTCGCAAACTGTTTAACTTGACTGAAAATGCTTTTTCACAAATTAAAAAACAAACTCTTTTCCTGTGGCCAGCAGAGGAAGAGGAGTGCTAAAGACTTGGAAATCCTTTTGTCAGCCACAGATCTTCTGGAACCGGAATATACAGATACTTTAATAAATGCCTTTTTATTTTATCCAAGGGAAAAGCTAGGAGTAGGAGTTTGAATGTGCAGCGTCAGCTATTGTTTTAGCACTGCACTCTGTCACCCCACACAGCACCTTCAGCCATACTCCCATCATGTTTTCATTTGGCAGCCTTCCCAAGAAGAGGAATGAGTGATGTCTGCATACTGTTTCACTTAGCCAACCAGCAATTCTTCTTTATTGCTTTCAGTGAATGTGTTAAGTGAAAAGAGAAAAGTGCCACTGCCTAGAATTTTGAATTATATTAAGAATTTCTTCTAAAGCACAAACATCTTGATAACCCAAGTAAGCCCAGAGTTTGCCACCTTATAATTAAACTGGTGATGTCATGATTAAAAATAGGCATTGAAACTAAAGTTAATGTTTAAAGTACTTGAAGTATTAAATGCATCAGTTACAAGTGAACAGTGCTTCTGTATATTCTCTGCTTAAATGCATATTTTTTCAACAGAATCTTAGTTTTGTTGGAGAATAAAATAGTTTCAAGTGTTTTTGTTGTATAACTGTGAAGAGGTCCTGTCAGACAGTGCTGCACTGATGGTCACTCAATGCACTTATGGTACTGAATTTAAACTGGATAATACCAGGGCTTCTCTTAGAAGTGTGGCTTAGCTGCAACCTAGTGTGACTAAGGACTTAGTGCTGTTGTCTCTGACTTTGCAGAGATGTGTTCTGTTGGTGAGGAAGTCAGGAGGATGTTTAAAAGCAGAAGAAATGAAGGAGGAAGGGAGCAGGGGTTGTTTTCAGCAGTCCCAGGGACTGGCTGTGGAAAGTTAAAAAGACTAACTCCTTTCTCCGGTAGCTAAAGAGCTTAAAAAGTCAGGTGTCCAAATAAGAATGCAAAAGATGGGGATCTTGAGCATAGTCTCAGACCAGATCCTTGGTAATGTACATGCTTTGTTTCATACTGACTTTTGGCAACAAGACTGATTTCAGGAATCCCAGCCAAGGTGTGTGTCCCTGCCCCAACTCACTTTTTCTGCTGGTACATTTCAGTGCTCAAATTTGAACAGTTTGAGCAATTCTTCCTGCTTCACATGGGCTTTGCCTTTATGATAAGGTGTATGTGTGTGAACTGCTATGGGTTGCAATAGGGTTTTTTTTCTTGGGATATGTTTTAGCCTGGATCACTTCCTCTGGTATGTGCAGCTGCACAAACAGCGGTGCTGCCTTAGTTTTGCTGGCACATGGGTGAGTGTGAGCAGCAGAGAAAGTAGGGATCAAAGGAGGATCTATTGTAGCTGGTCTACTGTCCATGGAAATCGTTATCAAGCCCTACATGAGAAAATTATAATCTGAAGTCAGCTGTTAGAAGTGAAGGAGGATGTGAAGAGTGAAGGAAATGTGAGAAAAGTTTAGCATAAATTAAGCACTATTAAATTATGTTGTGGTGAAAACATTGCTTCAATAGTAAGAGAAGAAAGAAGACTGTGTAATAAACAGCACCCCTTTACACTAATATCATGTCTTGCAAGTGAGATGGACTGGAAGTGGCAGTGTGGCTGGATGATAACACTGCTGTGATTTCATCTTAGGTAATCAATACAGCCTTGGGAATGACAGGCTCTCATCTTTATCAGTGCTGATTTCATGGTTTATTCATTCTCTGTCAAGTAATGAAATGTACAGCTACACAGATACTGTTTTTGTGAAAGCAGTTTGTGCTTTAGCACTTGTTATGCTTTAGCCTAGGAGATAATCCTGTTTATGGTGTGGGTGCTTGGCAGCCTCAGCAAGCACGTGTGTTTGTGCTTGCCTCAGAAGCAGCATATGGCTTTGGTAGCTCTAAATGTGTGAGATTGCAGAAGTGCACATTCTCTCTGGCAGGACTGGCAAGATTGGTTGTTTCTGAGAGAAACCTACTGAATTGTCAGCAGATACTGGTACTGTGTGGCCCAGTAGCATCTTCTCATATTCAGTGTAAATTTACATTAAGTATTTTATATTACCATTTTCTCAGGAAGCTAACATTGAATTTGGAACGAATTCTCTGGAGCTGACATAATTCCTTCAGCATTAGTACTAATACATAGTTGCATATCTATAAAATTCAGGTTTTATCTAAATCCGTACTGTCTATTGTCTATCTGTCACCTAATTGTCACCTAAATGTACTGAGTTGTGCAGCAGTCACAACTTTACATAAGGCAACTGAGAAGAGGAAAAGCTTTTATTGTTGATCCTAAATCTTTCATGCTTTTGACACCCTGGACATTTTACAATTTTCCTTCCCACCCTAGCTGTCCAGGTGGCAGAGGTGCTGTGGAATCAGGTTTCTGTTGATAGGGGTGCATCAGCACACACCATTCAGATGAGGCTTTTCATCCTCCTTTCCTTGAGACTGTTTTGCTGCAAACAGTTGCATCAGCGCAGCTCAGGGTGCTGCATTGGAGTTTGGTAGTAGGAATGAACAACTGGTTCAGGAATTTCCTAGGCCACTGTGAAGAATTCTCAGACAAAAAAAAATAAAAAGAGAGAGAGATGTTGTCCTGCTTCTGGCCAGGATGGGGTTAATTTTTGCAATAGTTGGAAGGGGGCATGGCCAGGAGGTCATTCTGTACTGTGTCATATCATTGCTGGGGAAAAAGAGTTGCCTCCTGGGAGAAGGGACTCCTGGGCAGTCTTGGTGGGCACACTGAACTGGAGAGTGCCATTCCCAAACCACAACAGATGTGAAATTACTCTTTTTTTTAAAGTATCTGAGATATGTGTTTTCTGATGGCAGACATTTGACCGAAGTATATAAGGCACAAATAAGTAGTTGATGTGATTTTTTTTTTTTTCTCCTAGATAAGTCTGGTATCAGCTGGAGCAAAAATCCAGCTTAGGACACCCTAATGATTTAGTCACTTGTGAAATATGAATCTTATTTTTCAGTCCACCTCTCCATGTGAATTAGGATTGTTGCTACATATGGTGTATGTCTTTGCCCATCATTGATATTATTTTGATAGTGAAGTGCTGAATAATTAACAGTTTTGTTGAAAATCTAAAGCTAAACAAGTGTCTTGTAAACATCCAGGCTTCTGCTGTGTAAAATGTCCCTTGAATTACTAGAACTTCTTTTCTGTTAAATACCATTATGGCACTTCCAATCAAAATGAATTTTTATTTCTTGTGTAAAGCACTAGGTGTTTTTAATGTGAAAAACATTTCTTTAAATTAAATGAAGTTTCCTGGCAGTATTACTTGATAACTGAAACACAGGAAACTTTTTAGCTTGAAATGCCCTGTTACACCATGATTCTAAATAGATAATGCTTTAAAAGTCCCACTAAATACTAGGAAACAGGTGGATCCTTAGCATGGTGTAGTGTACTCCTTTCCCTACTCCTGAAACTTCAGGAAGGAAACATATCTGAGAGTGTGTTAATGTCTGTAGCACATCTGTGCCTTCCTACTGGATTCTGTCTGAATTTGGCTCAGCCAGGACTTGTCTTGCCTCTGCTGAGATTAAATAGGCTCAAACTCTCCGCTGACACCGTGTACACATTGCCTCACCTGTTTGTATGCACATGCCTGGCAAAAACATTACAGGCTCAGGAAGACCACTTTTTCTTGCCATTCTCACTCACACAACTCCTTCCCCTATGGTGATTCTTCTGAGGTTACAATTTGCAAAATCTGAGGTGTGGGTGCCGACCCAAAAAGTATCTGAAATTCTGGTAAAAGGAAAAACAAAGCAGGAAAAAAACCCAAACCATAAATCAATAGGGATATGGTTTGACTGCCCAGCTCAGACTCAGTCATGCAAGACACTGCACATACCCCAGGAGAAGCAGAGTGCCACCACTGTCATTAAAGCATTCTCCTGTGATGTTAGCCAGAGCCCTGCTGGGTTTCTTTTGGAAAACACGGCTATGGTCACTGGAAGGGGGCTGAAGGCCCAGTAATTATACTGCTGTCAAATTAGTTTGAAATGTTTTGACACAAATGCAAGTTGAATCTAAATGTCCATCTCCATCTCAGCAAATTTACTGAGGTTTCAGCAGAAAGCTGTTAGTTTCGATGTTGGCCTGCTGACAACAGGGAATGGAATTCTTTTGCCTTTCCATTTGCCATTGCTCTTAGTCCTTGACTGCAAGCAAACAGCACCCAAAAGTCAAATTAACCGACATGTTTTGCATTTCTCCCACGGTGTTGAAAACTGCCATGGATATGAATGTATTTAATAATCACCCTGAGACAAGTTTCATCTCGTGATGGCTGTCCATGGCACTAAGTATTCCATTCAGCTTACTGCTGCCAGGAATTATACCCAGGATATTTGTGATGTGCTATCTCCAATCCTGATTAGGTTTTTTTGCATTGCTTAGATTCCTGTAAAAAGCCAGATGTTAGGAATGTGACATTATTCCGCCCAATTAAGGTGCAGAAATTGTATAGTGAGCATGTTCAGAAAGTGTCTTGTGAAGCTTCTTTAAACCTGTCTTTGAAATTTCAGATCTGAGGGGGGATTTTATCTGAGCCTTAGTAGCTTTTAACTGCCTTACATTTAAGGTACTTGGAAGTCTGGTGAGATTCTTTTCTTGTGATGCCTCTGTTACTGGACTTCTTTATATAAGCTTTAATTTTTCTAAAATTCAATCATAAATACGAGAAAGGTTGATCTGACTCAAACCCTTCAACTGATGTATCTTTGCAGAAAAATAACTACTTCCAGACAGGCATTGCAAAAATGTGGTTAACTGTGAAACTTCCTATAAATGCACCAGATAGAGTTCATTATTCACAAATTAATTAATTTCTTGCTTTTGTTAGAATAAAATAAACAACTTCTATTCCGTGTTCTGGTGCCTTTGAGATTACCAAGTTTTCTTCCCCAAGTGGTATCTCTAGATTTTGTTTAGCACTTCTTCCATATGTTTTGTTAATTAAATATGCTACAAGTTACTGATGAGATATTCCCTTTAATATTTATTGCACACATCTCTGGCCATCTGTAGTCAGCACTGAATTAGGTGAACTGCTGGTAAGATCCCTCCTCCATCATCCTGTTCCTATTGAAAGAAGTCAGAGAACGGCTTGTTCGAAATAGGCTGGAGGAGTCACAATTGCTGTCTCCTGGGTCATTAAAAACAAAAGGAAAGAGGAAATAGGAAAGAGTTGTTTACTCTAAATGCACAAAAATGATGGCACAAAAAGTAAGTGCCTGATCTGACCACAAAAAGCTGTTTCTTGAAAATCTCTTAAGGGTTTTCTGACAGACTGAATGTGAGAGTCTGCATCTCCCTTCAAATAGAAGCCATGAAAACAGAACTTGTCCAGTTCGAGCTGAATAACATGATATGAATACTCTTGGAGACTGGGATTGAACTTAGTGACTTAAGGTTTCAAAATGAATTGTAGAATGCTTTCATAGTCTTTGTTTTCTTTTTTTAAAGTGTCCAAAGTGCTTTACAATATCAAAGCTAAAATTAAAAATATGCATGTTAGAAAGGATAGGAGGTGAGAATGATAATAAATAATAAAAGAAAATCACAGTCAAAGGAGCAGTGATGGGTCAGGAATTTTCTGCTACAATTCCTCACTGCTCAGAGGAACATTCCCTGGATGCCTCCTACCTTGCCTTGTCCACTCGTTGTATAGGTTATCTTTATTCTGAAATGAAACTTTTTTGCCTAGTGATCCATTAGTCCAGTGGAGCTTGCTTCCTCCTATCCACAGTGTGAGTTAGCTCTTGATTCTTATAACTAGATGGCAGTAATTTTCTTCCCCAACTTCAGGAGAGCATAAACCCGTGTTGTCAACTCTGTAATGCAAAATTGTGCAGCTTCCAAATGATGGAGTAGCTGGAATCACAGCTGTTGATTCCTTTACCTGTAGCTGCGTATCATATCCATCACCAGTGCTCTTTGTCTCATGCTTCAGCAAGCCTGTTTAACAAGGATGAATCTAAATGAGAGCTTCAGAGACCTCACTTAGCAAACAAGATCTGGTTTCTCTTGGCTAATGTTCATCCTTGTATTGTTTCCTTGTCTCTGCAGCTTCCTATTGTTGAAAAAATAAGGATCATTGCTCAGAAGGTGTATGGAGCCCAGGATGTAGAGCTGTCTCCCACGGCGCAGTCACAAGTTGATCGTTACACCCGGCAGGTAAGAACTCCAGGGAATTACGCAGGCAGGCACCTGCTGGATGTGAGTCCTGGGAAACCTCAGCATGTAAAATGTGCACAGACTGGAACATTAAGTCAAGCTTTGCTGAAAGGCATGATGGTACCAAACTGTGGAGGTCAGTATGGATTGGTTTAGATTTGCTAGAACAGAATGGTTTTAACCTTGAAAGCAATCTCCTGTGAGATATGAGCAGTGTTCAGAATATTTCTGAGATTGT
The DNA here is from genome assembly GCA_013399225.1 of Rhipidura dahli. Taxonomy (NCBI): domain Eukaryota; kingdom Metazoa; phylum Chordata; class Aves; order Passeriformes; family Rhipiduridae; genus Rhipidura; species Rhipidura dahli. Next base: position 2,459,359 of record VXAC01004740.1, on the reverse strand, counting down.
CCATGAAACTGTACTTTCTGTGCAATGTGATAATTTTGGGTTACTCTCTTAAACATGGTAACTGCATATCTGCAAAAGTTGCAGCTAGCAAATGTAACCAATTTTAGCCTACGAGTGTTCATTTGTACCTGCAAAAAAGGGTTTGCAAACACAGTAAGACCTGTGCACAGCCATGCACATTGATAACAAAGGTCCCGATATTTGTAAAGTCTTTTGATTTCTTTCTGTTCCTATTATTTTTAAGGAGTTATGAATAATAGAACATGAAATAGATCACCTATTCTAAAGCATGTGGGAGCTTGTTACAGTTTGAAAAGTTTTGAAACCATGTGAAGAGGTGATTGTGACTTTTGTAGTGGAATGGCTTCTGGACATAAATGTGGCTGGAGACTTTCTGTCACAAAGTAAAAACTATGGACAATATGTTAAGGAAAAATTCCTGAGTAAACTTCAGCAACTTGGTCAGACAGACAGAAGTGTAGCCATCTTCCTTATAATGCAAACTTCCTGAGAATTAATTTGATTTTTCTAAATGGAAAGTATTACTTAGTGTACTTGAAGCAAAATAATCCATGCCTTTATTTTTTCCTGCTGTGATTCTCTAATCAATTTTTTAGTCTAAATGTTAGTAGTATTGGGAATTATTTTCACAATGCCATTAAAGAGTTGTCAGCACTGGGCTGCAGAGACAATTCCCTGAAGCGCTGCCTCTCCTCCTGGCCTTGTGAACCGGCCCTGTTTGTCAAGGAATTGAACAGAAGAGTAGAAGATGCCTGACTCAAGAATAATCGATATCTTGGAGATAAATAATGGGGGGGAGCTGCTGAGGCACTTTTCCTGATGTTCTCCCACATTTTCAGTAACTAGTGCGCTGGCATTAGTGAAGTGGGTGCCATCACCTCATGCAGTTTTTGTCTTGTTTAAAAACAAAGGAAAGCAACATGATCACCATCTGTGTTTACCCCCAAGAAGACATTAATACGCTTAGAAAATTTTGGACTCTGAATCCTGGTCTCAAACTGGTGTCTAGCTAGGTCATTAGAGCCCAGAGGGAACTGCTGTGCTAGAGTTTTCTTAAGTTGGTTCAAGTTTTATGTTCAGTGAGGTACCTGTTGTGGACCCTTTCTGAAAACAGCACACTTTAGTTGTTGCACAGGCAACTTTTGCACCTAACTCCAGGTTGAGAACCCAGTCTAGAAGCTGGATATCACTACAGCCAAGTCTCTGGGGATACAGGCCTGAGCTGAGAGGGAACAACATGTACAATACCATATTTGGTCCACTCTTGAAATATTGGCTGTTATAAAATTGAACTTAACTATTGCTATGTGGACTTTAGGGTTTCTAGAAGATACTGATAACAAAACAAAAACATAATGTGTCTTTACTGTGAATTTAAAAACCTTTTTCTTTTATTTTTTTTTTCCCTTTTCTGTTAGGGATTTGGAAACCTTCCCATATGTATGGCAAAAACTCACCTATCCCTCTCCCATCAGCCTGAGAGGAAGGGTGTTCCCACTGGTTTCATTTTGCCGATTAGCGATGTGCGAGCCAGCATTGGAGCTGGATTCATCTACCCTCTGGTAGGAATGGTGAGTGCAGAGTGCTCAACTCCCTAACTCCCCTTTGACCCAGCTTGACAGGGAAGTGCATTTCCTGTTTGCCTCTAAAAATAATGTGTAGAACCACGTGAGTTCTTGTTTTTGTATAACAATCTTAGCCTCAAACTTTTTGTAGCTCTATGTTGATAGGAAAAGATAACCAAGAAGATGCCATGTCATGTAAGAGCTTTGACAGTCGGGTCTGAGAGAATGGCTCTTGCTGTTGTTCCTGTTCCTGTTGGTTTTGGGTTAGTCTAGGGTATTTAGGCACCCTAATGCTGCAGAAAAATGAATTTACTTGTCCATTGCCTTTTCTTATTCAAATTGCAGACCGTAAATAACTAGTTAGATATTTGTATTCTGAATTTTAAATATTTTCTCCATCATTACAAACATTACAATACATTAACGTATTACATATTAATTATTGCATAATTAATTACATTAATTACAATACATGAATGTATTTAGATTAAAGGAATTGTGTTGGGGAATAGAGTACACTTAAAATAATTGCTCTTCAGCTGATGAGCCTGATCTGCTCCCAGTCTTTGTGAACATCACTACTGGTCCTGTAAAACTAAGTTATAGTGGAAAGGGGTAGATTTTTTAACTGCAGAAGTAATAGCACATTCCTTCTCCTTTTTTAGAGATTTAAACTATGAGGTGCTAAACAGAGGCAATCGTCATCCTTTCTCCCCACCCGTCCCTACAAGTACAGCCTCGGGTTAGGAAGCTCCTGATATTTTCTTCCCTTACGGGCCTTAGCGAAATAGCTGAGAAGTGAGTTGGCTCATGCCTGCTGCCAACCACGCACATCTTAATCCAAACAGCAGTGGAACTGCATCTGACATCTCATAGCTCGAGTTGTTACTTACATGTAGCTGATTCATGGGATGGTGCTAGAGAAGGGATGCAAAAGCCACTGCATTTCCGGAAAGAGTACTCTCCCAATGTTATCTCATCTTCCCAGAGCACGGCCTGATTTCCTTGTGTAGCAGTACACTTAGGAAAGGTTGAAAGTTTCTAATCTATTGTTTTGAATTCCCTCTGAAACAATCAAGTGTTTGAAACAAGGAAGGAAGTACTTTCTGACCAGGAGGGTTCCTGGAGTTCAGGAAACTGTGTCACTCTAAGTCACTGGACTTGGGGATATGCTTTCCTTCTGCATGACCACATTATGCACATCCACCAGAAGCAGAGTGCAGCTGTGTATTTAAATTGTGTAAGACCAAATTCCAATTACTGGTGACAGGTTAAAATTTGTCAGAACTTCTAGTATCTCCTTCATGGCCTGGATTCAAGTTTGCCCTGTGAGTTGTGTGTCATGAAGTTATGAGCAGTGCACGTGAGTAATGGGCAGCAACTAATTCAAATCCATGAGGGAGCTATCCTGTTGGATGTCAGAATGAAATATTCTTGGGTTGAGCTTTGTGAATGAGTCACACCCTGTATGCTTTGCTACAAACTAGCTGCAGTTCAGTGTCATAAATCCATAGAAACTGTCCATAGGAGCAGTATAAACCAAACAATTTCAAGGATTATCTCTCATTTTCTGCTTCCATTTAGAACCAAGAAATGCAGTTTTTATGAAGGACTTTTTATATATAGGGTTTCTTATGGGAGGAGAGTGTAAAAAATACATTTAAGTTAGTTAGCCTGACTTTGGTGAGAGGTTGTATTAGCCATGGAACTTCTCCCATATCCTGAGCTGGGTAGGCAGTATACTCTGTGTTATGTATTCCAAGGGAGTTTGTAGGCGAGGTACTGTATAAATATAAGATCCCCAAGAGGTAAAAATGTAAATACATGGACATCGATCACTGGTTGTTTGGAAAATACTGCTAATGCTCAGGAATGCAATGCTCAGGAATGTGGGACAGAACACTTCTTGGAACCATCACAATTGCTACAAATCAGAATGAATGAATGAATATGAATGTATTCTAACATCGTAACCACACAGTTCTTTCTTTAGAATTAAATCTTTAGCAAGAGGTCCAACTTGCTGCCTTTTGGAGTGGAGACTCGTCATCATCATGAAACAAACTCTCATAATATAATTATACCACTACTTTGGAGATCACTTTTCTAATTTGCCACCTTCAGATTATTTGTGTGCGTTGCTGTCAGCAACTAAGTCTTAGGGTTAGTGTTACTTTTGTGCAAGAAGAAATATTTTTGATGTCTGGTTTCAGAACTGCAAGCCTTCCTTTGACAGTTCTCTTACTAATAAAGATATCTGAAAATGTCTGCAAGAATAAAGCAAGTATAAAAGGGCATGTCCTGAGGGCTTAAGGTGGCTAGAAGTCAGTGCTATGAGTAGAGGGATTACTGAAATCCCAGTGACAGCATGTAGTGAAGACATAAGTCATGACAGTGAATTAGATTTCTTTATACAGGAAAAAAAGAAGGAGCAGCATATTTTTTTTCCCCTTCCATTGCTTGCTGGCTAATTGTATTAATGGAGAGGTCCCTTAATGCTTAAGCTACTCAGACCCTTCCTACAGCTAAGGCCTTTTCTGATGGCAGGAAAAAATGCTATTTTTCATTAAAGTTGTAGTGATAATTCTGATGCTAATTAAATGTCAAACCCCATTCTCAAAGCATATATTTTACTGGGCAAACTTCTCGTATTCTAGCCCATCAGAATTTATCTGTAAAGCAGGTTGTTAGAGTTCTGCTCCAATGTAGTCGGGAAGAGCATTACAAATGAGAGAGATAAGTACTGCTGAAAGATAATAAACTATCTGCAGTAACTAGCATTTGTAGTTTAGCCTTGTCACTAGCACATGCAAAGTAATGAGATTTGTGTTTATCCCAGCACTGATACACAGTGCTTTTCTTTTTTTAAACTAAATATTTAGCATGTTGTCTTCATGTTCTCTAAGCAATATTTGGTTTGTGTTATGGTTGGCTCCAGTTCCCATACAGCATGGAAGTCTTTCCAGGAAAAATGAGCTGGGCCTTATCAGAGGAAATCAGCAGTGAAAGAAGAGGTGTATTTAATTAACACTGGCACAGGTTTTATCCAAGTTCTCTGAGACCATGACCCAGAGGGCTACATCACTCTCACAGGTGGACTGTTGACATCATTGCTTGGCTTAACAGAGTGATGGCAGGAAAGCTGCTGGAGTATATGTAGGAAACCAGTGAGGTCATTCACTAGCAATGCTTGGGTGGGGAATTATTAGATTTTTTGTAGTATGTGTGTTTCTCTCCACACCCACCCAAAAAGCCCTAGCAGTTTGGTGCTTTCTCACATCCAGCCACATTTCCATTGTTCTCTTTCATGTGAGTTGCAAGAACGCAGGAAGGTCATAAGAGTAAAACGTGTTGTCTTTTGCCTTTGTGAAGTGATGCCACCAAATCACTGGGGCAGGTAATAAATCTGTGTTTGAATCACAGTGAGGTTTTTAAGTATGTACTACTCCTCTCCAGCCATGCACTTTCATTTTAATGGGTTAATATTACAGACAAGGTCACTGTGAAAATATGTGAAGCCTTTGGAGTCATGCCAGCTTCCAAATTCTCACAATGAACTGACATCCTTCAGATATCAACAAATCTGAAGAAAGGTCAACCTATTACAGAGATATTTTTCTCCTCATAGAGAAAGAAGTTCAAGTCTCTGGAACTAGTGCTGAAACTATATCCTCTGGAAAGGAACTCTTGGGGTGACCCAGTGTAGTTTGAAATCAGTGTATGGGAGCAATAAAGCTCTAGTTCACTTGTGGGTGAGAGCCAGGGCTGTCCTGCCAAAATATTACCTGGATATTGTGAGAGGGAAAAGACCTTGAAAATAAATATTTTTATTAATACTTTCAGAAGGAAAATGCTGTTCCCTGTTTAGTAGATTTCTTCTTTCTGAGTGGTCAAGAGCTTAAGAAGTTTTGAGAGTGTCTATTGAAGCTGGAGTCCAGGCCACTTGAAGTGAAATTGCAGTTTTTCAGTGGTGCATGATGCCCAGGTTGTCTCCAAACTGACATTTTATCACTTCTCTCAGGTGCTTCTATGGGACAGATGAATAATAATTGTTGGATTGCTCAGTTCATCCTGATGATCTGTGTAACACAGGATAATGTTTCAAAAACATAAACGATGGTGAGGTTTGTATTTGCTTTGTAAAACATTTACCTTACAGTTCAATTTTATATTGTTTGCAAAGGAGTTAAGCTCTGTGAGGTATTCTGGTCATTCTTGGTCTAAAAAATGTCCCTAATGTGGCATTTGGCACCTGCCTTTGGTGTTGTATAGTTGCTGTGCTGCAGCAGTGCTCAGAACAGCCAGTTGTGAGAGCTGGGTGCTCACAGACTCTGCGGGCTGGTTTGGAGATAAACTAACTTTACTAAGAGTAAAGGAAGCCATGAAGTTCAACTCATGAAGGAAAGCAGGTTAACAGTTGTTTAGTTCTAAATTGAAAATTGGTGACAGGAAGAGAGAAGCTGTCCTCTGTCAGATGATGTGCCTTTGTATTTATTACATTAAGTGTCATCCCAACGAGGGGGAGAGGTTTTCTGAGTTACAAAGGGTGCATCACTCCTGCACAGTGGCCAGCTATGCACACATGGAAATGCTGAATGGTATTACACTTGGTGGGAGGCTGATAAATTATTCAGGGTAGGGTCATGGGGGTGACCAGATAGGTGTGACTGAGGGCTGGAAGTGAGAGTGGGGACAACCAACTTCAGTTTGTCGTGTCTGACAGGTAGAGGCTGAGAGATTCGTTAGTAGACTGAGGTTAGTGCAGTAACAGGAAATCCATTTCTGGCCCTTGGTGGATTGCATGATGTGGTTGTGATGGTATCAGGTTGGCTGGAGAGGGGAGGGTGTCTGTAGACGAGGCAAAAATAGTCCCAAGTGAATGATTTAGCTGAAGGGCTGAGGAAAAAGTTGTAGATTATAATGGAATGGGGTATGTGGCAGCCTTTGCAAACATCCCAGCTGTGTGGACCATGAGGCAGTTAAGATGCAAAGATGGCTATGGCCATTTGTGATCAGAAGATGGGAATAGAAGATTGAGGGCAGGATTGGAAAGATGGGATTGGCTGGAAAAGGAAAAACTGAGAGTTGCATCCTCCAGTGGGAGGAGATACCTGTGAAATGATTTGAAGACACATCCAAGATGTGCATGGAGAACTGGAAGAGGACACTGACATAAAACCCACAAGGGTTAAAGAGATTTGAAGATGGTCCAAAGCATTAGTTAGAACAATGACATGATGTAATATCTGGGCAGGAAGAAGTCATGTGAGTAATGGATGTAGTTACAGGAGAGTAGAACATGCCTTGCTGATGACTAAGGGTTTTTTTTAAATTGAAGAGGAAAAGAGTAGAGTTTAGCTGGCTTGAAAATATCATGATCATTTCTGTAACTTTTGAAAGTGCATAGAAAAGAATGTGTTTAAGTGGTAGAAACAGCCATGTAGTCTGTGCATTTACTGTTTACTTTGCCCATGTTGTCTGGGCATTTATTTTTATATAGATGTGGATAAGCCAGTGTTTGGAAATACAGAGTAAATATACTTTGCTTTGGATCACTGTACCTCCATGCCATGGCTGTGACACAGGTGTATGGTAAAATAATCTCTTACAACCTGAAACAACACCCAAAAAAACCCCACAAAACAGCCTCTCTTCCTCCTCTGGCATTTAGAAATATCTTGACAGATAATGGAGGCAAAAGACTTACTTAGATTCTGTATAGTTCGTGCTGTCTCTCTTGGCTGCTGTTTGTTTGCTAGTAGGCATTATTTAACCTACATCATAATAATGTACCAAATATTGCCTCTTCTGAATGAAAGACCACATTCCATTGCTGGCCAGATTAAGTTTGTAGCTTATTACTTCTTATTTCACCTAACCTTATATTCCTTGAGGGCCAGCACTTGTAGTCAGAAAAATTAATGAGTGGTTTTGGTTTGTTTTCTACTGAGGAAAAAAAAAAAAAAAGAAATTTTGTAGGTGTGTGTGTTATTGTTGAATTAAATTGTTGAAGGAAAACCTGTTTTTTTGGGGTGGGATAAAATCATTAGACAACATATCAAGGAAGAAAATAGACCCTGTGGTTTCATAAACTATTTAATGTTTAATTTAGATGTGATTTTTTTTTTTTTTACTTCAACCTTCATTATAGGCAATTTCAGTATGACTCTTGGGAAATTATTTCTTTGTATCCAGAGTGTCCACTATTTTCCAAAACTATTTTCCCATCTTATCATATTTTAAGCCTTGTCAGAGAATTTTCTCTATGCACAAGTTTAAATTTGGTTCTAAGAAAAATTACCTTTTTAGTGGCAAAAATGAACCAAGTGCATTTATTGTATCAATCAGGTTTCCTTGGTCATCTTTTCCAAGTATATTTATATTAAATACATCTATAGAAATGTAACAGACATGTTACATTTTCTCTTAGACATGTGAGTGTTAACCTGAAGTAGTTTGTCTGAATAGGTAAACTTAAAACTTATTTACTCAATTACACTTATTTACAAAACTTATAAATATTATAATATTAAAACTTATTTACAGCGACATTTACTCACCAGTGCTTGAGCCCATGGTATCAGTGAAGATGAGCTGACTCGACACACTGGCTCTGGCAGTACGGACCCACTGGTCACAGCTGGTGCCTGGCTGGTGGGGACACGTTTGAGCAGTGCCAGAACCAGGAGAACTCGTTGTGCTCTGGAACAGTTTTGTTCAGTGAGGTTGTGGATGCCTTGCCCTCGTGGATCAGGCCTGAGCAGCTGTGTGTAATGAGCTCAGTGCAGCTGTCTGAGGTGTGCACGTGCCAGCGGTGTAGGCAGATGGGAATCACCTGTAGCGCACACGGAGCCAGAGGGACACCTCTGGGAAAGCACCCTCTGCTCAAGGCCTTCAGAGAGTCTGGGAGTCATTAAGATCCCTGCTGTCTGTTCCAGTGGGACCTACCTGTGTTCATAACCAGTTTGGGTATGTCTTCTGTCTGTTTCATTTCCCTGTCTCTGATTTACAGTCCACGATCACAGACAAAAATGGATATGGCTGCATCAAATAAGAAAGGAAAAAAAGAAGAGACTGATATTCCATATGGAGAGCAGGGCTCTTTGAATGATGTACATTAGCCTATTTGCATGGGGCTTGCTTTTAACAAAGATGCATCAGTTAGAAGTGAGAAGTGCAATTTGGACAGAAGCCAGCACCAATTTTGGACAATTGCCCTTGGATTTTATGCATGACTTCAGACAAGAAATAGGGATGTTGCACTGGGAATGCAGGCACGTGCAAGTTTGAGCAGTTAGTGAATGCCTCTTGCTGGGTGTTCTGCAGGGCAAAGAGGGAAGCAGGTGCGTGAACCATAGCAGCTTCTCTGTGGTGCAGCAGTGCTGCCTGCCCCCCCTGGTCCCAGCCTGCTGCTCTGACCATGCTGGTTAGCACACATGATGTGTGTCCAGAGCAGGTAAATGGCTTTGGTTAAGAGCTCATTCAATCAGCCTGGTATGTGTGGACTTTGATCAAGTGTGAAGAGCTCAAAAATCAGTTTATGGAATGCCTTGAAGCAGCTGTGTTAAGGGTGTCATTGTGCTGTCCATACAGAAGATGTACAGACTTGAGCATTAGAGAGGACAGCCAGGTATTTCTTGCCCCATTCATGATATTTTGGGTGACTTGCTGTGTGAAGAGGCTGATGCTGCCAGACACAGGGGTCACTGAATCCTATTGCTTTTGGGGTATTGCTGTTGCCTGTCATGGTTCACTGTGGTAGCAGCAGCCATACTCCTGTCACTTCCAGCTTTCTGCTGTTCTTCTGTAAAGGAAGAAATTGAAATTATGTTTCATGCTTCTTTTTTTATTTTTGTTCAGCCTGATAAGCTCTTCAATTGAAGAAATTGCAGTTTCTGAAAAGCTTCTTTATGGTTCAAGTGGTAAATATAGAGATTCAGCCATTCATTGAGGAAGGAAGGCTACTTTTAAAAACTCCTGTCTATATGCAATTCTTTTGAGAGGCTATCATATGCTCTCCTAAAGGAAAAAAAACCATTGTCCTTTCAACATTTTTGCAGATGCATTTTTCAAATGCTGATTTGCAGATTTTAAAAGTATTGATTCCTTGGTAGCAGCAAAAAACTTTAGGGTTTGGATCAAGTGACTGAAATTTTTCCAGACTGTCCAGTAAGACAAACTATCTAGCAGATGTAGATAGCTATATATTTGAGTTTGGCAACTTACTGTTACTGCAACTCTAAAAATGATTTAAGGCTAATAGCAGGAACCTAGCTGGAGGCTGCAAGTCTGTGACTGAACAGTTTTATTGAGTTCTGGATAAATAAGGTGAAAGATGTTTTGAGCTTAATGTTCCCAGCAACTTGCTTTCTTTCGTTAAATTCTGAAATATAAAATAAATAGTGTGCTAATTAACATTAAAGAGGAATGAATATTTGTGCCTTCTGGTCAAGGGATTATCCTTGTTAAAACAGGAAATGGACTCTGATTTCCTTTTTTAAAGTATTTTCTCCATAAACTTGGTATGACAATGTGAGGTTAAAAATAGGTTATACTTTTACATAGTAAAATATATGTCTACTATTAGTTAACAAATAGCTTTTATAGGGACGGAAGGACATTTTTCAGAATGCTTTGTATTGAAATAAATGCATCCTGCATTTGTTATGCACAGAATAGTGTTTACAGAGAAATTAGAAACTGAACTCTGAAAATTTTGGTTTTCACATGGGCCATAGAAGCATAATACTCAACATTTACATGCTAACTCTTTGTATTAGTAATCTGCTAGACAAGCAAAATTTTGACTTTTTTTTTTTAATAAGGAGTCCATAGATACAAACAGTAAGGTCATCCTGAAAAGTCTGGGACAAGGAACCAAATTCACAATTTCCTGGCCTGCAGAATCATGAGATGTTTATGTCTAAGAATGTGAAGAATCAGCAATGGGGTATTTCCATTGGTGTAGGCTGACCTACATTCAGTGCACAATGCTAAAAGATAAAGTTATGCTGCTACTCCTCCTCTACTCCACCCACCCACTCACATAAAAATCCTAAAGTATTTCCTGAGATATTCCTCATGTGTCCTTATTTAAAAGAAGCCCCAAAAGGTACAAATGCTGGCACCCTGAATTTTGCCTTTGATATAAGTGGCAGTGGGTTTGCTTTGAAAAGAGCAATCTTTCTTTACTTAGGAAATTCTGAAATGTGATGAATAGAGCGTTAGCTTTTCACCTCCTTGGCCTCACCTCAAGTCCTGTGTGCAGTTTTGGGAGCCACAATAGAAAAAGGATATAAAGCTATTGCAGAGCATCCAGAGGAGAGCTATGAAGATGGTGATGGGTATGGAGCAGAAGCCTTATAAGGAGCAGCTGAAATCACTCTGTTTATGAAGTGAACAGAAGAAGAGGAGACAGAGGGGTGACCTCATAGCAGTCTACAACTTCCTCTCTCTGCTGACCACTGGCAGGACCCAAGGGAAGCTGTGTCAGGAGAGCATTCCCAATGAAACGTGCTAGATAGTGGTGCAGTCTGGGACAGCTGCAAAAGATCTGAGCTGTGGCACCAGATGGGTGGGTGTTCACTTTCACAGCAAAGTTTGGCTTCTTTGAAATGATTTTGCCTCTTACCTCCATAACCATCCAGTGGATGATAATCCCATGCTGGCTGTGCCAGTGCTTGACATTTTACAGGTTAGTGTCTGGCAGCTGGACATTCAGCTTTTCTTGAAGTCATGTTAAAATGTCTGATACAAATGGAACATTCTTTTTAACTGGTTTCACATTTTTAATCATGTTTTTTAATAACATGTCAAAGTTTGGAGCTAGTAGGCTAAACAGTTTCTCTCTAGGGACTCCATATTTTCAGAAGATAGAATTCTATAATTGCATGGTATTTTAGGCTGGATTGCCTGACCGCAGCATCTTTCTTTAATAACCATGTTTCTTTAGACAGCATAAGGAGCTGGGCTTTAGGCTTAATAAGAAAAGATAGTGACATGAAGAACTTCAGAATGAGTTATTCAGTCATATATAGGAATGCTGCAGTTGGAAAGAAAGTATTTTAGAAATGTTAAAGTTCTACACGAGCTGTCCTACTTCAAGCTCAGCAATGCTCTGAAGACTTTGAGTCTAAACTTAACCTCAGAGTGCATAGTTTCAGGAAGAGTAGTGAGAATTAGGTAATCAGGTCACGGTTCCTTTTCTGCACAGCCACTCAGGGGCTATTTTTTAATGTCACTTTTACAGGTTTTTGCTTCACTTTTTTTAGTTGGAGACTACATGTCTACAGCAATTTTAAAAGGGTGGTTAAGTCCAAATCAACTGTTTCTTGTTGTTACAAATATGCAAAATTGCATAATTATACTAAGTTTCAATAATCATTTAGCAACCAGCACATCAGTTATTAAACACATGGAGGCTTGTGATAGTCACAGAAATATCATTTATATCCCCTGCAATCTCCAGAAAATCTTGCTCTGATTCTCCTTAAATTCTGGTTTTATAATCAAAAGCAGTCTATGAAGGAGCACTGGGTATGTGTAGATGAGAAAGCTGCATTGTTGCAAGGGAAGAGATTGTATAATACCTCTCACTGAAGTGGCAAATCTTTTGTATCTTGTAAGGCACCTACCAGGCTAGCACCCTACAAATACTGAATATCAAGTGTGTCTTGAGGTAGACTTCTGGTTTCACTGTTGCAATCAAATGAGCATACCACCAGTGAAAGCAGCAGAGAAATGTGGGTAATGTGTTTGCCTTTTAGTAAATCAGCAGTAAACTCTTAGGCTGAAATGATCTGGTTTTGTTACTTGCTCACTCAATAAAAACAACCAGAAGACTGAGGCTGGAAGAACTATGACAATTTGTCATCTGTGGAAACCTGTACTGTTTCTAGTGTTTTTTAAGATTAACTTAGATAAGTGAAAATAAATCTGGCTTAATTCTACTCTTCACTTGTATTTTTTCACAAAACAGCATGAAATTCAACACCACTTCAGAGTTCCTGCTTGGCTCCTTGATCCTTACTTTCAGTCTGTAATGAGGAGCAGAAGTGCTGCTGGAGAAGTGTACTTGGGGACACCTGAGACTGTTGAATCTCAGTGGTGTTAATTTATACTACACTTTTTCTTTCAGGCAATGCTATTCATATCATAATATGACAAATGCACCCCAAAAAAAGAAGTAGTAAATGTCACATAGGTGATATCACTGAGTTGTTTTTTCCCAGTTCCATTTGCAGCACTTGCCCGTTGCTGCTCAGAAGTTACTGCATTTGCACAGCTCTTAAAAACTGCTGGGACACAGAAGTGAACTGCTGATCTGAGGGTTTGTACAAGGAAACTGTACACCAAAAGCTGTGACTTTTACCTTTCTTTGATTCATGAAGTAGACCAAAATACAAGGGTCTGGTTATTTTGCTGGAAAACAAAAGCTAGTGGAGTTTGGTATCTCACATGGAGTACTGTTCATCTAATGAGATTATAAATGCCTGATTTCCCTGCTCAGAGTAATTCCCTGGTGAGCATCTGCAGGCTTCATTCAGCCAGTGCTTGTTCAGAAGACTGTCTGTAGATTTTTCTCACCATCCAGCTCATGGTTTTGGCTCAGATCTGATTTCAGGTTTCCAACAGTGTTACTACTATGCAGGATATGTGCCTGTTTGAAAGGACTTTGATACTGCTTCTGTTCTCCTATCATTTTACTCTTTTCATAGAATCACAGAATCAGTTGGTTTGGAGAAGACCTCTGAGATTATGGAGTTCAACCTATGACCTACCACCACCTTGTCAACTAGACCATGGCACTGAGTGCCACATACAATCTTTTCTTAAACACCTCCATGGGCAGTGACACCACCATCTCCCTGAGCAGCCCAATCCAATGTCTAATCACCTTTTCTGTGAAGAAATTCCTCCTAATAACCAAACTGAACCTCCCCATGGACAGCTTAAGGCTATATTCTCTCATCCTGGCACTGGTTGCCTGGGAGAAGAGGCCAGTTCCCTACCTGGGTACCCCCTCTGTTCAGGGAGCTGTGGAGAGCAGTAAGGTCACCCCTGAGCCTCCTTTTCTCCAGATTAAACACCCTCAGCTGCCTCAGTCGCTCCTTAGCAGACTTGTGCTCCAGACCCTTCCCCAGCTCTGTTGCCCTTCTCTGAACTTGCTCCAGCCCCTCAGTGTCCTTTTGGAAATGAGGGGCCCAGAACTGAACGGAGCACTCGAGGTGTGGCCTCACCAGTGCCGAGCACAGGGGACAATCCCTGTCCTGGCCCTGCTGGCCACACTATTGCTGACAACGGCCAGGGGGCCATCAGCCTTCTTGGCCACCTGGGGACAGCTGGCTCATGGTCAGCTGCTGTTGACCAGCCCCCCCAGGTCCTTTTCCCCTGGGCCACATTCCAGCTGCTGTCCCCCCCAGAGCCTGTAGCTCTGCCTGGGGCTGTTGTGATCCAAATGCAGGACCTGGCACTTGGCCTTGTTGAACTTTCTGTAATTTGATCATTGGATATTTGTGGAAAATTTCTCTATAACTGGAGAGATTTCTGTTGATAACTGAAAGTATTAGAAATCATCATTCTGTTGTTTATCCACATTTTGTTTGGATTGTGGGCTGTGTTGAAAATGCATGGATTTTTTTACCCATTAAACCATGCCTTCACTGTGTTCAGTTTTCCTACGTTTCATTGCAGAAAATTGATATGATTTCATAGATTCCATCATATCTTCATGATAGTGGTCAAAAGTCTAATCTTTTTCCTCCTTTTTTTCCACCTTTTTCACCTCTTCCTTTTTTTTTTCCTTTTTTTTTTTTTTCTTCTTTTTACCTCCTGGGAGCTATTTTGGCATCTGGAGGCAGTTTTTATTTTGACACATTTGACATAAAGGATGGAATGTGTCTAGTATGGGAAACAGAAAAGCTAGTGGAGGGAAAAAAATTGAATCATTGCATTGCAGAAATTAAGAATATTTTTTGTAGTCCTTTGAATAGAAATAGTTTTCGGTTTCAGCTCAGGAAATACATGAGAATAAATTGCAATTAAAGGGCTTTATTTAAATGGAGATGATTTAGCTATGTTGTTGGCGCCATAAAACTTAACATTTTATGGAAGCAAAATGGAAAACGAGATTATGGCATACATTAAACATAGAGTGTGTAATTTACAACTTTAGGGATCCAGCCAAGAGGAAGCTGTATATTAAAAAAAACCCCAAAACAAGAGCAAAAAGCCCCCCCAAACCAACCAATAACCACATACATGCTGTTACGAGGATCAGTCCTGGTCTGAAAAGCATCTGTGTCCAAATGTGGGGGTTTTCTGTGTGGCAGAATTCCAAAATGTGCATGCCAATGGTCCTGAGTTCATCTGAATTGTGGAGGTGTTTCCATGTGCCAGCAGCACCTGTGCAGCAGAGCAGGAGTGTGAATACCCTCAAAACGTGTGTTGTTACCTCTCTTCTGCCTGTGGAGTTGTAAAGGGGAGACTTGCTGGCCCCATCTCTGTGTCACTCAAATCCACATTTTACCCCTTGACTGTGAAGTGTTACATCCCTTTGCATTAGTGTCACTATGTCTTGTTCTTCCAGGCTTGCCAAAAAGAATCAAGGGTGGGGAGGGAGGTCAATTAGAAGACTTCTGGCTTCTTGCAGGCTTGAGTGAGCCAGGGAATGTACTGAATGAAAGGTGTGTTCTTAATGGTACTTGCTTGAGCAGTAAGCAGCTTTTACATCCTAAATTCAATCTCAGAAAGTCCTGAACTTTTCATGATCTTCAGCTCTCTGCTGCAGCTCTCCTTCACATGTTGTGTTACTGTTTATGGGCTGGTGTTGCTGGCTCTCTCTTAATTCAGGCGTAACCTCTGGAAACCAAGGCAGTCTGCTGTATTAAGGCTCCTGCCAAATGTGATTCTTGGAAAACATAATTTAGCCTTTGCCACAGAATGAGCTTCCACTTTTTAAATCTGTTTTGGTAAATTGTACTTTGCCCTTCAGTAAAGTTTATTTTGTAGTTTAGTGAAAACCAACAGAAAGAAAGTAGAAAGTCAATTTGTGTGAAGCCTCAAGGAAATTCTTGTGGGTGAATTCGTAGAAAAAGTTGACAAATTAAAGGAAAGTTTGGAGGAAAAGTTGCCCAGTGCATAAAATACATTTGCTTTAATTGTAAAAGTAATTCAAACCTTCACCTAAATCCATTTTAACTGAAGTGTAAAGATCTCTCTTGTTTAGGCCAGTGCTGCTAGTTGTGTTGCATTGGTGTTGTCATCTTGTGTGAGGTAAAATTACCTACAGGACCACATTAAAATGAAAGTGCAATACTCATTTGTAAACTGAGGAGAAACTTCCAGACATTCAGAGGAAGACAATCCAAATCCATTCTCTTCCTGATGTTGTGGTTAGGTCTGATTTTTCTAAATAGATGAGTTAGTGTGTTCATCACTTGTGCAGGTCATAGGGAGAAGTTGCCAGGTGGTCTGTATTAGTTTTGTTCCATGTGTGAAATAAGTCTGATGCAACTTACTGCAGTGAGAACTTCAAAAGATAAATCTACTCTACTGAGCTGCTACAGGGCAGCAGTTTCTTACAAATGATGAATGATGTTGCAGGAGCTGTTTTAAACCTACAGAAAACCAACAAAACTCAAAGGATTTTTGTAGTTTTATGGAAAAAAACTAAGTTAAGAACTTATTGATTTTTTTTTTTTTTTTGTGTTCAAAGATAAAATGGGAAAGGACATGTCTGTTTAAGGTAGATGCATCTTGGACCCATTCTTTTTCTGTTTTGTGTATCCTGTGACGCATTTCAGTCCAACTGTGAAAGAAACTGTAGGAGGAATAGGCTTTCAGAGGAAACCAACTGATGGGGTTGTTTTTGGTTTTTTTGGTTTTTTTTTACATCTGTAAAAATAATGAAATAAAACAATTTCCAAAAAAGAGGGAAAAAAAGAAATCAGGTGTTTCTGCCTTTTCACAACCTCTAAATAGTGTTATTTTCAGTTCTACTTAATTCTAACTGCTCTATATAAAATCCATGGAAGAAAAGATTAATTACATTTTAAATTATCTGGCTTTGGATGCAATCGAATATTGATTCTTAATTCCACTGAGAATGGGTTTTTAAGATGCATATGATAAATTCTTAATAAGTCGTTCTTTACTGCTGCTTTAAAAATCCATTTCTCAGAAAGCTTCGACATCTTTATATTCCTTTCCTTGTTTGCTTTGGCTACTTAGACTTTGAGGTCTTCAAAATGGGAATTCTACCCAGTTCACAGGCACCAGGGCAGAATTGTTCCTGAAGTTAAGGCTCTGAGATGGCTGTTGCTTGTACTACATTAGAGATGGTATTTGCTCTCAGGCGTCAGAGAGGTATAAGGACTCTATAATATCATTACTACTGCTCCACTGTTTCTACCTTTTAGCAATCATCTTCTGAAGTCACGTTCCTCTGTTCATTTTGCTGATGAGATCTTCCTAGTGTTAGTTCAGCTAGTGTTCTTCTCTGCTTCCTGCTGTGTTTTCCCAAGTGGCTTTGGTACCATCCCTGTTTGCACAGGACATATTTTCCCCTTTTTTTTTCCAGTCCCTCTCATTCTCCTCACAACACTTGTTTCTTCTCCCTATACTGCTTTCCCATGTGCTCTTCCAAGAATAAACAGCTTTTCGAGATATCAAAAAATAATGTCGCAGCAGTGCAGCAAATCTTGAGGCAAAATTAGGATGGGAAAAGAAACAAATTTTCAGTCACCCTGGCTGTCATTGCTATGTACTTCCAAGCACCAAGACAAAACTGTGCAGGTCACCTCCAGCATCCAGGTATCAAGATAGGTGTGCTCAGAGTAGGCACCATGTATTTGTTCTAAATGTGCTGGTTTATATTTGGCAGCAGATAACAAATAGTCTTTTGGCTCTCCACGCTGTTGACATCTGAGAGTCGCTGTGATTCACAGCATCTGGTTGTTTCTCTTGCTGTGAAGGGCTCCTTTCTTACTTGCCCATTTTGTGTATCATTTCATAGGTGACATATTATCTTCTATCTTGTCTCCAAAGCTGCGTTCTCAATGTTTGTTTTTCCTTCCAGCTGATAGGCTTTAAAAGTTTTGATTTTTCTATTTAATGATTTTTTTTTTGCATCTCCAGTAATCAAAATACATAATAATTTTCCAAGCAATGTCTTACTTCTGAAAGAAATTTTTGTATTCATTTGAATGCCACATGCACACTTAGCTATTTTTCAGTCTTTTTCATGCAGTCCCTTTGGATTAAGCATCTCCTTTAAATAATGGCTTCAGCTGATAGCCAGGAATCGAGGATATTTACTGCAATTTGCAGACTCAATTACCTAATTGTAAAACTGGTTGTTGATTTCTTAGTGTACCTACTTATGCCTTGAGGCATTCATGAAAGATAAATAAGGTACGTCAGAAATGACCTTACACTAAGGAGACTGGTTTGGGGGGGGGCTGCATATTTTGAAGAGTTTATTTAACTTGTATCACAAGTTACTTCACATACTCTTACATAAAGGCCGCAAAAAGTGTGTTTTGGAAGTTGTTCATTAATTGGTACAAAATCTGCTGCCAGTGGCAGACAAGTGAGTTGTCAGGCAGTGGATGTTTGCTGTGCAATGGACATCCTTAGCAAATCCCAAATGTGCTCTTCAAAATCAATCTGCAGTGCCATTCTTCCCACTTGATAGGCTATCATGGAATATATTTGCAGTAACACGCTGTGTCTTGCACAGTGCTTTTCATCAGCAGAGGAGACCCAAGTTTGGTACAATCCTTGTACTTGGATGAGAAGGAATTTGTCCATCAAAAGCAACACAACTGGAAAATGCCTGACTTTGTGGAAATCAAGCTCGTACTGCTAGCAGCAGTGTGTGCCACTTGAGGCCTTGTTTGAAAGAGAGTACAACCCGAGTCTTAAAATCCTGTGAGATGTTGAAGCTTGTTATATTTATTCCAAAGCATTTCCAGAACCACAGATTGGCCACTTAATATGCAGGGCACATTTAGTGACCCCCATGTTAGCTGGCAGATGCCATAAATGAGCAGATATTAGAAAGCTGCTGACCTGAGTGAGTATACAAATCCAAGCTTATCACACCAGAGAAGGGTGGCCAGTCCCAAGTTAGCTTACACAGAGCTAATACAAAGCTCCTGCAGTCCCACAGGACCATCCTCTGGGCTGTGGATGAGCAAGGGCAGGGCTGCAGTCTGCATGTGAGTACGTGTACCTGTGCCTAGCGGCAGCCTCATCCTCTTCCAGCTGCAGTCCTCTCCTTCCAGAGAGGAGATCGAGCCCCTGGGCAGAAAGGAGACTTAAGTACAGGGTAGGAAAGAGACCAAAGTGAGGAATGCACAGTTGTGTTAGTTTTTGCACAGAGTATCTATTCTTTAGTACTGCTTTCCAAACCGCTTATGTTAATATACACAGGTTAACCCTTCCCACTCCCTGATGTTCACATGGTCTTGAACATGGGAGTGGTGTAAGTTGTTGGTTTAGGTTTTCACTTATTGCTAAAAAAATAATAAAAAGTTAAAGTAACTAGAAAAAAACAGCTTAAAAAATCCACCTTAAATGCTGTAATTTAAAGTTTAGTTGCTTATCTGCAATCCTTTGGAGGGATCTGCCAATCTTTTAACAAAACTGAAAACAAAATCTTTGTATTTTCCAGCAGAAATTTTCAGTAGCATCTGAGGTATTTGTTTTGCTTTCCTTTTGTGTACTGATCCTGTGACACATCCTGCAGGCCAAGAAGCTGCACAGCCTGTTTTTGAAATAGTTCATGAAATGTTGCTACAGTTTAGATGATACATTAGAGCATAATGATGCTCCTGGAATATTGCTCTGACTCCTTGCCACTTATGTAGCAAAAACTAGCTCTTTTTCAGGTTTTTGTTTTATCTTTTGAAGGATGTCCTTTATGGATGATCAGAAGGTAAAGGTAGCTGATGATTCAGCATTGTAGGTAATATCTCAGAATATTATTCATATCTCTTAAGCAAAAAGAAAGGGTTTTGTTATTTTTCATCTCTTTTGGAAGGGTTTGGAGTGGCACCTCTCCCACCCTAGCAACAGAGTATTTGCAGGAGACAAAGTAGTAAATCTACTTCTCCTAGTAAATCATTAGCATTTACTTTTGAATCAGAAAGTTGCCAATGACATGCTCAGAAGGCTTGGTCCAGTACTGATGACTCAATGGAGAACAGAGCTGGTGTAAAGAGTTATGGATATGGTTGAATTGCTGTTTGAGTGTCAGAATGAGTGACATTTGCTAACTGACTCCAGCTGCCTTAACAGCAAGGATAGAGAAGTATGAAGGCTGGAGAAACACAGGTAGACTGAAACGTGTGCATTTCCATAACATAAATTAAAGAAAAATATTGCATCCATTCGTTTTCAGGACTAATTAAATGAGCCTTAAAGCCTCTGCCAATAGATGAGGCATTCCCTTTTAATTCCAAATATGAATTCTTTTTGGAAACTTGATTTGAATTTCAACAAACCCCAGCTGCCAGCAAAGCTTGCTGTTTTAATAACCTACACATATTTCATTTCGCAGTGTCAGTTTTATCTCTGCACCTATCACCTCATGCTGCCAATCCATTTTGGTGCTGGAAACATTTGGAAAGCTTTGATTTATAGTAGACTTGCCCTTCCTTCTAAAATGCCTGTCTTGTGTTTCCTGTCTTCATGACTATCTATCTAGAATCATTCTTGTTCCATTTCATTTCAGTAACCATAGGCTTTTGAGAGATGTGATGAGCCTTTTGTTTTGGGGAGAAAACCTTCTGAAGAAATTTAACATGGAAGGAAAAAGCAAACACTGTGTTGGGTATGACAGTGCTTGGAAAAGACCAGTCAGTATTTTCTGGTTTCAGTATTGCTGGGATAATTTCACTGGATTACACAGTTGTTTTTCCTCTGTGTGTTGAGAGTTTGGTATTATATTGCTGTAGAATATGCTCTTTCTTAATAGAAAGAGGGTAAGAGCAGAGGAAAATAAAGAGTTCTGCAGTGGTAAGGATGTTGAGTTAGCAGTCTGAATCGTGATGTTGGCAGGTCATTTATACTCAATAGATTGTAAATCAGAGAATCTGTTCCTTGGACTGCTGTTTGAAAACTTGGTTCAGGTGGGAAAAGCCCAGGTGCCACCAGAGTCTCATCAGGTTTCTTTAGGAGTCTGGGGAATGGACAAGTGTATAGCAGGCACTGCTTCCATTTGCCACAACATTTGCCACCGCATGTCCATTGTGGACACACGAGCAGAAATCTCAGGTGTGTGTACTGGGACTAAGCAAAGGCATACCCAAGTGGTGGCAGTGAGGAAGCTGCAGCTTCCAGTTTTACTGCAAACTGTTGAGGGATTCTGAAGGTGGCTTATCAGTCCATGCTAAAATCTTCATTTCTAGTGTTGCACCTATTGTGTTACGGCTCACACACGTGTGCCTGCATGCTCATGGTAGGCATTGGGCATGACTTGCCTCCTCAATTTTGCCATGTAGCTCTGTCTTGTACTATTTTAAGTAGATCTTTGGAGTTAGCAATTTTGTCTAATCAACACCTTTGGCAAATGTGACATTGATTTAATTTTTTGAAGTAGTTTTTTTCCAAGTATCTAATGTCTTATGCTGTAAGCAATGCATTTTCTTCTTTGCTCTGTGTAAGCTGCTTTTGTATATCAAATTTGCTTTTGTACAGCCTTACTTCTTCTGTAGAGTTTTGTGTTCAGTCTGTTGTTGGCTCTGTGTTTAAGATTAATGTTTGTAATGTTGCTGGCATTAACTCGTAAGTTCAAGCTGGTGAAGGAAAGCATTTGCTGCCGTTCCATTTCAGACAGTGTCAGAGGATTTATTTAAAGTGTGCCTTTCAGCCCCAACCACTTGCTCCTTGGAAATAAACCAGGATCCAAGCTAGATTATCAGTACCAACATGAAGGACCATCCTTGACTTCCATACAAGTTCTCTTTCTTAACATTTATTCTTCTGCCTTGCTCTGGAGATTACACCATTGAAGATAAATGTGACTTACAATAGTGAGCACAACAGTACTGTCTGTCTTTCTGCACAATAACTGTTTGTTATCTTTCCAAAGAATGTGTGGTGACTAGCCAGACAGCAAGCAAATGCCATTTCATACACCTGTGTGCCAGATGTTGTACAGCTGTGCACATACTGCTGTTGCTGAACCTCTAGTGAGTGTCATGGGACAACTGATCCAAGAAAAGAATGAATTTTTCTCTTGGGATGGGCTGAAATGGCAGGGAAGGAGACAGCTGCCAGTCAAAGGAACTGCATAGCACAATTAAGAAGCAAATCTTTTGGCATCTTGTTTGGGGATGTTGCTGACATTAAGAGTTAGCAAGATTTCCTCTGGCTTCTTCACAGCTAAAATATTTTTCACAGCCCCTCAAAGTCTAATGAAATTAAAGTAGGTATTACTGAAATTTGATTTGGTAACATACAGATGAACTGATTGTTATGAGCAGCATGGAGTCAGGTTTTACAAAGCCAGGTAGGAATTAATGACTGTAAAATTCATATTGTTTTTAAGGGTAGCTAGGTATCTGAATGCCACAAAGTTTGGAAAATCTTGTTCTTTTTGAACATGGGGTTTTATTCCTGGAATGGACCTTTTTATTTCTTAGTTGTTAAACCTATGGACAGTGTGACAAAGGAAGTGGTCCTGTCATCACAATCCTGGTCCATTTTCTTTCTTTATGACTCCTACAATGGTTCTCCTTTACAAAGTAGTTTACAGCATTCATTTGAAGCTTGCAAAATTCTGTAAGGAAGTAGGTTGGTTTTACTGTTGTGTAATCTTTTATTTATTTCACTATCATAACTCACTGCTTTGTATGTCAGAATGAAAGTTCCAGCAACTGATATGCTGCACATGGTATTTGTAGCCAAATCTCAGTGTAGTTGCAGCTAGATTCTGTGTCACATCTTTAAAGAGTGGAAGTAGGATATCACACACTGCTCTGGGAAGGGGGCCAAGGTATTAGACATGAAAGTGGGCAGGCATATGTGCCTTTATGGGAAGAACAGGGGAAGAAGGAGTGTGGTCCTGGAAGTCTGATAGGCATGGACATACTTTGGTTGCTTCAGAAGCTGACTCAAATTTTGGATTAGCATCTGTAGTCTGGTCACTGACTCAAAGCTTTTAAGGGTTTTGAAAGTCCGTTTTTAAGGTGATGGTTTCAAGAATTTGTTTACTAGTGTCCTTCCAATTTGGCAATGAAACGTTTTTTCCTTTGATTTCTTATATGGTTTCCCAGCTCACGAAGTGGGACTGAAAGTATGTGATGTGAGAAAGAGAATTATAGCCACTGCTATGATACTGATTTTGGCATGCAGAATTGAAGAAAAAATATGTACAATTAGCATCATGGTAATTTAGTGTTACCATGATGAAACATGGTAACATCATGGTAACATGAAAGGAGATGGCCAAACGTGAACTTTGAAAGGAGATGGCCAAAATCTTATCACTAAAGCACAAACTTCTCCAAAGGTCTGTGTTTCTGCTTTTTTAGCTCTTTCCTTTGATTAACTGTTGGATGCTTTTGAGAAGTGTTGAAGGTAGTACTTCACTAGGCTGTGGAGTGGGAGGAGCTCATGGCATGCTGCGTGGTACAGCGTGGAGATCTGTGATGGTACAATGGATGGCACAGTGGGCATGGGAAGGACTGCCTGTAGTTCCAACGTTGGTAGGATGGCCATGAGCAGGGCACTGTGCCTAATGAACACCCTTTGGCTCAGTGGAACATTTGTCTGCATATATACACTTATATATCTATATCTAAGTAGCTTTTGCTTCCAGAGGCACTGTGGGTGTGCTTTGTCACCTTTATGTTATGTTGAGCTGGGTGTTGTCAGCATGGGTATAATGAACAAGCAGGGAGGATGGCAGTCCTGCACCAACACACAGCCAGGCACAAGTCTTCCCTCTGGTTTGGGGGAATATTACCTGTGCTGCTGAGAAGGCAACTCACACTTTCTGTCTGCTGAATGGATATTTCTACTTTCACATCATGCTATGAAGTCCATTTATTTTCAATCTCGGGCGTAATATGCTTTTAGTGGAGGGTTTTCCCCCGTGATTGTTTCCTGAATTAGTATATCTTGCTTCACTTTGGCAAGGATTTTCCTTTATAAAAAGTTTCATCATCAGTTATTAGTTTCATATGACTGGTCTGTGAAACACACAGGATTATTGAAAGCTATAAAATTTGTGTTAGCTGTTTTCCTACATCATGATCAAAATGATCTCAGTTGTGTGTCTCAGTGGATTTGATCATATAAATGTATTGCTGGTTACCCACAATAAAGCAATAAGCTGCAACTGTGCGACTAGAGCTCAGATGAACTTACCCATTTACACCCAAAGTGGATCAGGGAAAAAGCAGCTGTAAAATGAATGCTCGTTTTAGTAAGAATTGCTTTGCTTATAGTAGTTTTATAATTTTTTTTTTTTGTAATTACTACTGTCCATAACTTTTAGTCAGTGTTAATAACATTAGGTTACAACTATATATGCATATAATCCTGTTTTTAACCCAAACAACAAAAATGTTGATACTCAATACCAGTCTGTACTGAAGTGGGAAAGGAATTGTGGTAGAACACTGTGTGCTACTAATAGCACCTGATGAACTAGAATGAAGAATCATATTATTAATTGATTTAATGAGTCCTTAGATCCTATGGTACTTGAAAGAAGGTTAATTGGTTTCTTACAATATAACTGTACTGGACTGTTTAAATGCATTATTTGATTATAATTTACTTTAAATATCCACTTCTGAGGTTTTCAGCCCCCTTTCACTCCTTGACCCCAAACATGTAGTTCTTTTTGCTCTGAAGCATTTTAAGAGCACTAGCTCAAAGCACAGTGTTTCTTCCTTGTTTACACCCCTTGGGTTAGCTGTGAAAGGGTGGTGTGCTGGGCACAGTCCTCTTCTTGAGCTAAGCAGAGTCATGCCCATCCTGGCTGACAGTTCAGGTGGCAGGTGATGCTGGATGGTGTTTGTCTGAAATGAGTGATCAACTGTAATTGGTTTGGCACGTTTATATTCCATATTAGTTTCTTCTTTTTTGTATAGACCTTATGAAGAATGGCATGGAAGTGTCAAAATGTATTGTTTTGCGTTGGACTCTGAAATAAAGTTGATTTCATCACTTGAGAGCACAAGTGCCAAAGGTGTGGATCAACTTCCCTGCAAGGCTGTGTTGGACACGACCCTGGCTCACAGACAGGTTACATTACTGCAGTTGGGTGCTTTGGAAGGCCCTGCCATAAAGGGAAATGTGGCTGCTGAAACAGTCATGCTGTAAGTCTCAGGAAGGCAGGCTGGGGCAAACAGCCCACGCGCTGTTCCCGGTGCTAATGCTCTGCAGAGTGCCTGAGCAAGCTCACCCAAGGCTCCTGTCCTAACAAGACAAAGTACTACACTGGATGTGAAAAGGAGTTTTAAGCTGTTTGGCTGCATACTCAAATTCAATTAATAATTCTGGAACCTAGAGGTGGGGCATGCATGGGCCATGCAGCACACACTGTGACTAATGTTCTGTGAACCACAGGTGGAGCAAGCCAGAAATGGTGGGAGCATTTCAATGTAGTCAACCCTGTCAATTCATCCTGTCACTGATCATTTTGCTTTGGGATTGCTGGTTTCAAAAAGCAAGAAATAAAGTAGAAGTCTCATATAAATTTAAAATCATAAACTGAAAGCTTATGTGAACAAGATGGGACACTTCACATAAATTTTTGAATAAAAATGGCAATATAATTATTTTTCACTAGCTTCCCTTTGACAAGAAAACTTTCCAGTCATAGGCATTCAGAATAGTGGGAATACTTACCCACACATATGGGCATACATACATAGCTGTACACTGCACAGCCTTAGTGGTAGTATACAATTAAGGATGCTTTCACGTCTGGATTTACATATTCAGGAGAAGTTAAGTAATTTAAATCAAATTTCAGAAATGCTCACAAGTAGGTTACATTGTCAAGGATCTCTATGCTTTGATTACAGTAAGAAGCAGCTGGTAAGCATTCATGGGAATCAAATTCCTCTGTGTATCCTCACATTCATTTTGATTGGTAAATAAGTTATTATTCATCCTTCACAGTGGCTCCGTTCCTGATTTTAAGAGTATCTTTCATCCTTCCTTCTCCTCACATCTCTTTTCCCCACCCCAGTATATTGGATGTGCTGGAGTAGAATCAAATATAAAAGTTGTATTGATACACAGTGCAATGCGTTTTAGGATTTTTCCATCTTTGCTGGAAAACAACACACTTTGGATAGTTGGAGGATTATTTCTCTGATAAAATGTTGCAGATTTATTTGTTTGCTTGTTTATTAATTATTTGGATCCTCCTTTGCGTGTCTTTTTCCACAGTTCTTTCTTAACCCTACTCTGTATATTTTACACCCTTATTTCACAAAAAATGCCAAGATGTTATTTTCATTAGGAATAAGGAGAAAAGATTGAGGATTCATCCATTTTACCTTTCTTCTTGCTTTATTTTTAGCTTCCCTTGTGCCTCATTCAGAAAGCAGCAGCTGTTTCACATTCTGTATCACATGACATCCTAACAAGCCACTTTAGAGCATCCTTCCTCAATATTTTGAAGGATGCAGAAGAAATTTACTGGTACTTTGCTGCTTCTTTCTCATTGCACCATCATGAACTGGTAATATGTCATCCATGTGGTGCTGCTTTGTATTGTCAGAGGAATAATTTAATTAATTTTTATTAACAGTCCCTTAATTGAATTTTTGAAAGACAGATACAATTACAAACACAGCACAGGAAGAGCATAGGAAGAATGTCTGGCACAGCTATACAAATATACAATTGCTTCAAATAGTCCCCTGCTGTTGAACAAGACATGTAATCTGTAAAGGATTATGTGTAAGAGGGAGAAGAATACTCAGAGCAATACTGAAGCTTATTCAAGTGGTCAAAGTCAGTAGAAAAGTGAAAAAAAAGTCAGACACATGAAATCACGAGTGCCTCCAAAGTGCAGTGGCTCCTCTTCCCTCTCCCAAACAATCAATCAAAAATGAAATAAAAAATGTCCTAATGCCTGTGCTCTGAAAGAGAGAGAGAAAAGGCTCCTTCAGGAGAAAGAGCCTAGGTGGCCTTACAACCCACAAATCCTTAAGAGGTGGGCATAAAAAAAGTGGGGACCACAAGAAAATAAGATTTCCTAATATCTCCAGTTATTCAGTTACACAAAATGCACATGTTGCATAAGGATCATCAAGTCCCATTAGCTGTGGGACTTGTTGCTATTCCTGAGTTGCCACTTTTACTGCCTTTTGAGTCTGTTTTAGGATAACTTGCTGGTAGGATACACTGATCCATTACCATTAAAAAATACCTTTTAGTGAATGTGCCCTGTCTTCAAGAGCTCCCATCCCTTGGCTTATTCAGCATGTTGTCCTAATGTGAATGTAGAAAGGCTGTCTGCACAAGGAACCTGGTAGCTGGGCAAGCTGTGTCAGTCAGTGACCACGCTTCCTTATGTTACTGATGAATGTGCTGCTGCAGAGTCTGCAGTAAGAACAGATTCTTTCAGCTTTTCCTGAAGGAAGTGTCAGCAATCGTTTCAAATTGTTGAAGTGCCTTTTCCTAATGCTTTACATGAACTTTACAACATGGGCACAACTGGGAGACTTGCTTTACTCCCTGGTAAGAAGGACTGTGATGGGAGAACTGGTGAATATAGACACAGGCACGGACCACACACACGCACGTGTCATGCTGGAATGAGGTACCACCAAAATTTAAACAGAATGCCTGCAAGCAGTCTTATTCTAGGATAGAAGTACATTTTTCTAGGTAAACTGAATCTGCTCTGGAATGTTAGCTGAACCTACCTTTACTTTTGCAACTGGAAAACATTTAAAATCACATTTTTCTAAAGGGAAAGCAACTTTTTTCTTTCCTTGGGTTGCTTGGGCCAAATGGACCATTTCATTAAAGGTATGTTCTAAATTCTGTTTCCCAGACACAAAAGCCATCATAATCCAAAAATGGGCCTTCTTGTAGGCCTTTCCATAAGATTTCCAATACAGTTTTAAAAAAAAAAGTAGTATATGAGATGAATCCCAGATAACTGCAGTGTAATGTCTAGTGGTTTCATTTTCCAGGGATATACTCATAAAAGTTCATTTTTAGGGGTCTAAAGTAATCTTCATTTTATGGGGCAATTAAAGACTTTTGTTTTGATGTTGTCTGCTGTTCTCTGTGGGATTGATTCAGAATCAAATACATACTGTAGAGGAAAATTCAGCATGACAGTTTGCTGCTGGCATTTTTCATGGAGAATTGCAGCGTGCTCCCAGATGGAAAAGAAACTTAAAAGGGAGTTCTGGTTTTTTATAGGTCTATATTATAGCTAACCATTCATCTACTTATCACTGCAGGTACATGGAACACTTCCTGGTTTTGGAGTCTTTCCACTTCATAAAGTACAAGTTATGTTAATATTTTTTGACACTTAAGTAAGAAAAATTCTTACATTTTATCAAATTCAAGACAACTGACTGCCCTTTGATTATTTCCAGACCCACATAATATCAGTCACAAAGGTAATACAGTATGAGATTTAGGGTTCTGACAGACGTGTGCCTACAAATGGAAATCATATTGCTGGAGCTGTATCAGCCCCTGCCTCTCTGAAGGATGGCTGTGCCCTGAGTGAACATCTGATTTACTTGTGAATCAGCTCCACAGTGGCCACAGTTCACTATATTTAGTGTTTTGTAGGTAAGCCTCTGGTATTTTCACTTTTCTCTATATCACTCTGAAAAAGAAGGAGTGGTTGTCCAGAAACTGGTTGAGAAGTGACCAAGGTATTTGGGCTGCAAGAGCTAAGGGAGGGGTGGCAAGAGTGTCTGTCTCAGCTCTTGCTCCAAGTCCTGCTGTTCTTGTTGGTAGTCAGTCCTAAAGCTGGTGCAGTGCTTTGGTGAACCAGGGAGTGGTCAAACAGGCTGCAGGTGTGCCCCTCGTGGCAGCAATTTGGGTGTAGGTGCCTGTGCTCTGGAAGCTGTAAATGTGTGCTGCCTTGGGGAGGAGCCCAGGCTCCCAGCCCTGCCTGCCTCAGCCCCCTCTCAGGGAGCAGCAGTGTGAAGGGATGCCTTTTGTTTCCTTGTTAAGGGGCCTTCACTAGCAAAGAGACCCTAAGTCTTGAACATCAGGATGAGCTAGGCAAGGGTCAAAATCTTACGGGAGGAAATGAGTAACAAGGACGTCACAGACCGTCTCCTACGTTATTTGGAGTTGTGCCCTGGGTATGTCATCATTTTCACTTCTCTCTCACTGAATCCTCTTCTTCCATATTTATTTTTAATAGTAGCCTTAATGACAGTGAAATGGATGGAATGAAATGGATGGAGTGAAGTACCTGTTAAATGCCAGCTTCCCCTTGTACAGCATCCATCTGTAAATGCGCTTAGGACAAACATCTGCTCCCAGAAATTACTTTCGGACCTGTGCTGGTTTTTTCAGTGTCTGCCAGGCTTTTCATCACCTTCCCCAGTAACCCCAGCAGGTCCACAAAAAAGTTAAGATCTTTATTCGTGTGACATTGCAGGCACTTGAGTTGGCTTGTTGAAACTCCAAAGTTACAGCTGGAGGAGCAATGCAACCCTATTCACAAGAAAGAGAAAATTTTTCAGTTGTGAAGGTTATCACGTGTGTTAGGCATACATAACCCAGGTTACTTCTACATTATAACCTGGATCCCACAAAAATTAAAATTCATGTAAAGTACCTTTTACAGCTAAAATTTGAATTGGTGGTTGAGTAACTAGACAGTATTCTTGAAAGGCAAGAGACTGCCATAAAGCCACATATTAATATGTGGACATACTCTTCTGAAAACAAAATGTTGAACTGGGTTTTAAATATCAGCTTGCACACAGTATGACAGGTAATATTTTGCATAGGCTTGCTGACTTAAAATGTGTGTTTAGAGCTAATTGATATTATCAGAGTTCTGCTGCTATCCCTGAATCAATTTGGCAAAAGGTTCATATTCTTTAGCAAGTTGGCCACTTTCTTTCTCTCCATTTATTTAAAATGTCTTGGATCATTCTTCTCAGAAACAGTTTTAAGACTCTTGAGATGTTAACATGTTTCTAATATTTGATGTACTGAGAAAGCCAAGAATTTTTATGTTGTCATGTTAGTATAGAATTTGTATCTGTAAATCTGAAGTCTTGTGAATTTTGTAGACTTGTATTTATACCTGTACTATGTCCCTGTGATGTTATGCATTATTTAAAGGTTACCTGAGGCTGCTCCATACTGCCTGGAAATTAGTTTTTCTTTAAAAATAGTTTTCAGTCTATGAAGAGATGCTGCCAGGCATTTATATTAATACTTCTATAAAAGAAGGAAATACTTTCTCACATGTGATTAAAATGTGGAAGTCATTAACACAGGAAAGCCATTGAGTCCAGGAATTTAACGAGACTTCTAAAGGTTATAGCCGTCAACAATATACAGGGTTGTAATTAATACAAGTAAGTAATTTGGAAAAAATGCTAAGCATAGTGTTCATGGATTCAGTTGGTCTTCAGCTATCAGCTCCCAATTGGAGAGAGACTGCTTTGTCAGCCTCCACATTTCCAGCTTTTCTCCGTGCAGCATCTGGCAGCAGGCAGTGCGTGAGACAAAGCCCTGGGACACGCACATTTGCTGTGACACGGGACAGACACGCTCCCTGCCTGCCTTCTGGCTGATTTAAAGCACTGTAACTTCTGTAGTCATTGATCACACTGCGCCAGCTCTCTGTGCCTACACAACGCCCTGCTGCTCCGGGCGTGTAGGAAGCAAGGCATGAGGAGCTCTTGTTACTAGGCTGAATGAAACGAAGATAAAAGATGATGCTTCACAAGCAAATAAAGCAAAGTAGATACAGATACTTCCCACCTTCTTCTAGCTTTGACAACTCTTTCTCATTCCTGTATTTCAGCCACAGCCAGGGAGGTGCTCTGCACTGTCCTGCAGGGTCGTGCACAGTTGCAGCAAAGCAGCAGGAGAACAAAGGAGAACGTGCAGTGGTGCACAGGGAGCAGAGTAAAGCCTTTTCTGTATGCACCAGAGAGAACTGTCATGGTGCTGGCACTGCACTTGTCAGATTTGCTTTGTGTCTGAGACCCTGAATGAGCTGTGCTGACTGTAGAGCTCTGCTCCAGACTGTAGGAAAGAGCATCAATGCCATTGTATTTGGCACCCGTAGTAAAGATGTGATGCAGGGAGTAGACATGGAAAATAAGCACTCTGCAGGTAATCTGTCCAGAATGGGATCAAGGCATGCTTGTGACAGCACAAATAAGCTTCCTCTGAGTTTGTGAAGCTCTTTGTCTCTTTAATTTTCTCAGGGGAAAAAAAAAAAAAGAAAAAGCCTAAATTTCTTGGTAACTTTCACAGAAATAAAATCAATTAAAAATAGCTTCACAGTCAGTATTTATTCTCACAGTCTGAGAAATGCAATGTGGAAGCAAAGATCAAGCAGCCTTTTCCTACAAATAAATATCAAGTAATTTTCAAGTGATAATGACTACATGAATTCCAGTTGCTGGAGGGGATGCTGATGATGAGATTGCAGCAGGATCCATGGCTGCATTCGAGGGAGAGCACTCTTGCTCACCAGCAGCCTCTGTTCAAGGAAAATGCCCAGGCAGGTGGGTAGCAACACACTGCTGGGGCACTGCAGCTCTTCAGGTGAGTTTGGTGTGCCATCTTGGGGGCATCTTTATTCATGGAGTCACCAAGAGGAAAGGAAGGAGGCTGGACACCAGTGGATGTGTTATGGGTTGTGTTTGTTATGTCTTGGCTGGGCAGTGGAGTTGTAAATGATTTCTTTGCCAAAAATGAAAGTTCATTACAGACTGGCCTTGTTTTGATTAGGAAGAGCTGGGGGGCTATACCATAAGAGTAAATAAAGCTTATGGCTTTGCCTGCTAATTTGTCCACTTTGGCATTAGAGAGATTATATTCAAGCTGGTTTTTAATTTCTATGTTACCTTTTTTTTTTTTTTTTGTTAGTCTTCTTAGGATTTACTCTGTATGTGAACAAAAAAAACTTTCCACTTTTACAAATTTTTTAGTGCTTGAAAGGAAATTCCCATAAACCGTGTCTGTACTAGATGTTTTTCAGAATAAAAAAGTATTGTGCTAACTTGTGTTGGGATGCAGAAATTCATTACCATCCCTTTTTTTTTTTTTTTTTGATCATTTCATATGCTTCATTTGGGAAAAATACTACCCAGAAAACATCTGTTTAGGGGTTGGTTTGTTCTTCAGACTGAAGAAATGAGTTTCCAAGTAGAGTTGATTTTAATTGATTAACAACACTTTTGTTGCTTTTGTGAATATATTGTTATCACTTGTTTTATTTCAGAAACTGTGGTTAGGGAAGTAACTTACTGCAAGTTCATAGAGAACAAATGAAATGGGGAAAGTTGTATAAAATGCTGATACAGCAATCATTATGTTATAGATGTTTCATGCAGTGTTATTTTTGAATTTCAGTTATATGAGACTAAGACAGGAATCAGTTACCAATTTCAAGTTCCATTATCCTGGCAGCACCTCAGCTCCTTTTGGCAAATCATTTAACTTTCTCTGCTTCCTATCTAACAATTTAAAGTGGAGATCTTATTTTATTTATTTCCAAGGCGTACTTGAAGTATTTCATTCATACCTGTAAGTACTTTGAGAATAATTTTATTTATAAATAAAAAATACATAAATCTTTTTTTATATTATGGAAGGATATACGTTTATAGGATAAAGACTGTGCTCTCTGTCAGTTAACAAAATTTTGCTTGATTTCCCTTGACAATTAAATCTGTCTTTGAAAGCTTGTTAACACATGGTTCTCTATCAGCGAACAGAAATTAGGGGTTTAGTATCTTCTTAGAGAAACTTTGAAAATCAGTCCTGCCATAAGAGAGTTAAGTCCCACATTCATGGCTAGAATTATTTCTTTTCTCCTTACAGCTATTGGTGCTGTGAAGATGGCTGACGAAGTAGCTGGCTCTTCTGAACACTTGAGTTCATCACAAGTCAGTAGCTTTCAGCCTTTTCCAAAGCATTTCTGTGTTCCCCCATTTTCCAGCAGAAATGTGAGCTCCAGCATAGGTTATTCAAGGCTTGCTTTTCTTAGCAGCTTTGTGAAGACTTCTTAAAATAGTGGTTTGATAGACTACAGGAGGGAAATTGCTGATCTAAGCAATATCCTTATTTTTCCTATTTTGCTCCTTGTCAGTGGGGACCACAGTACATTCTAGGATGATTCTAGAGGACACACTGTGTTGAATAGTGTGTGTTGCCAGAGGTCTGTGACGGAACTGTGGCTCAGAATAATTGATCTACACAGGCAGATTAATAATTTGCCATCCTTGTATCCATCCAAGCTGGATCCATTCTGAACTGCTGGGTTAGGAACAAACAGAAAGGAAAAGTTTTTGAATTCCTCAGTGCAGCTAAGATGGCATTGACTGTGCATACCAGAACAGTAATTTGTCTGGAGAGTGATGGGGTGAAACTCTGTGGGGTTAGAAAGCAGCCATATCCAAAATTACAATATGAGGTGCTTCTCTGATTTGTCTAGTTGTTGTTTGCTTCAGTCTGTCACAAAATAATGTATATGAAGTGATACAAAGAGAAAATAATTTGTTTATCCAAACAAGTGACTTGAGAAAGTAGGTACAGAAACTTGAACTAACGAGGTTAGAGGTGCTCACAAGTCAAGGTTTGTACATGATGACAGTACAGTGATAGTGACTGACGCTGCTGGTGCCCACCACAGCTGATCATTCTTTGGAGACAAGCTTCTCAGGCTCTTCTTTCTGACACTGCCAATGATATCTACAGAGCAGAAAGCTGAACTGCACCTGTGAAGTGTACATCCTAGCTTTTATTGTCTCCCAGTCCTGAAAACTGGATTGTGTCTACTTAGAGGGGATTAGCAAAGTATAGTCACCTCCTCTTCCTCTTTTTTCCCATTCTGTTGTTTTGAGGTGGTTTCCAAAAATCTGATACCCTTTGGTATTATTTGTTATTATAAAGGTCATCACTGGCACTTATTTTAAATCAAGTAATAAGACCAAGCCAGTTTGGCAATTTAACAGTTAAAAAGAATTAATTTTTAAGGAGTCCTTTGCTATAATACCTTTATGTTCTTTAGTTCTTTCTTCCCATATTTATTTCCCACACACATCATCTTTGCCTGATACGACGTTTCCTAGGAAACTCTACTTACTCAGGTATCAGTGGATCCAGTTAATTGTAACCAAAAGGGCTAGTATGGCAGCAGTTTCATATGCTTTTATTCACCATGGTTATACAATCTTTTTTGGATTTTTCCACGTTGTAATTTGCCCTGAAATGACTGGCTGATGCTCCTGATGCTCTTCTAGTGTGCTGTGAAGGGTAAAGTTTGTTGCATGTTGAGCACACATATTTGCTTCACATAGTCTGCTGCTGCCACCATCTCCAGTTTCTGGGCTGTAATTGAGGTTTTCTCAAAGTTAAAAAGATTTTATCAAAAAATGTGGTTTAGTCATAGTGAAGATCAGCAGCACAAAGTGGGACTTCCTCCCAGGGTTTGCAGAACAGCATTTCTAAAGAAATACTTGGTACAAAATAAACAGGTTTCAGAGGAAATGAAGGGTGCCCTGTCCCTGAGCAAATACAAGGCAGCTGAGATGGGTCACCCAAGACCTCTCCCCTTCAAATACCACAAAACTTGCTCTGTTTTCAGCAGAAACTGAGCTGCTGGCACAGTTTGGAGATCTCCTCTTTACCAGGACACCTGAACACTGAACAAAGCAGGAGAATTATGTACCCATGAACATCAGATGCTTTAAATATTCCTGTTGCTAAAACAGCCCTTGAGAAAAATGCCCTTATCCTCTGGATTTATTCCTTCAGAGGCACGTTTCCAGCAGTGTCTGATATATTGGACACTTTCCAAGAATGGGAACAGCCCTGGGAACGTCTGACATCAGGATTGAGCTGCAGGGAAGAATTTCTTCTGGATGAGGAGGTGATTTTGTACAAGAGGCAGTGAGCAAGAGTCCTCTGCCAGGGATTCTGTTTAAAGCCCCAGGGGGAAAGGAAAATCAGGATGTAGGCCTTGGTCAAGGGAGCAATTACTTCTGGAAATGGATTTGAGTGGGCTGGGATGAAGGAAGTGTTTTGGAACAAGTCACCTGGAATTTGTAGTCCTCTTTTTTTTTCTCTCCCCCTTCATTTCCTTCATGAATGCTTGGACGGTTTATTTTGAGGGGTTGTTTGGTTAAGTTGGGTTTTGTAGCTTTCATTTTTGTTTGTCAATCACCCTGTGTAGGACAGAATACTGTGTGAAACATGGTGTGTTGTGGATTGCATAGAATACAGGGCACTCAAGTGACACCATCTAATGTGCAACCTCAGAGGTGTATTTTTCAATTAAAATTTAATCTATTGTTTCCACTGTGCTGTTATCACGGGGACCGTTTTCTTCTGCTTCTAGTGTGGTTTTATAAATTCAAAGATGGAAATGAGTTGAAAGAACTCTGCCAAGGGGAACTGCAGTCATATATGTGAGTCATAAATATTTTACTTAATTGGGGAAATTGCTCATTCTCTTACAGATTACATCTATTCCTAAATATTTTATTTCATAGCTAGGAAAATGTCCTTTCTGGGTCTTTGGTGCTTCAGCACATGACTAACAGCAGCATTTGAGTTCCAGTGGTGTTACACTGACTGATTCACCAAGAAATCCCTTGCTTCCTTTGGGATATGCACCCACAGATCTCTCCAAAAGCTGTACTGGACAGATGTGGACTATTGTGTGGGTTTTGATTTTTCCCTAGAGTGCCCAGGAGATCACTTCTGAGTTGGGATCATTTCCAATCAAGATGACTAATTTGTTGGGTCCTGGTAATCCTTCAGAGCATGTAGCAAGGCACAAGTTGCTTCTGCCTAACTTGAGCACCTGGCAGCAAGGCCAATTAGGATTGTATAATCAATATTCAGTACTTTTGTAACTTCATCCAGATGCTGAGAGCAGAGGAGCAGTGTCCATGCATTTTGTTGTTGTAAATCCTTTCACAAAAATCAAGCAATTGCCAAGAATGTGTAAAACATCAAAGCAAGAGGCAATTATAATTCAATAATTGATGCCAGATGGACTTCTACACCTGATATTAGTCAATATGCCAGTGGAAAAGTGTTGTTTATTGCACGGATACTACAGCATGTGTCGGGATAGCATCATCATCTTTTCAAACATTATTTTAACCATTCTGAAAGTTGCTAATGTGTTGAGTTTCCTGCTGTGGTTGTTCTTAGACATTGCAAGATCCTTCTTTGTTAAAGATTTCCTGAGAAGGAAATATGATCTTTGCTCTTCCTAACTCCTGTGGTCATCATCAGGTTTGGCAGAATTTCATTAAAACTTACAAATAAACCATTATTTAAACACTGACTAAAAATCATTGGTTTGCTGCTTTTAGAAATCCTTGTTATCTTCAGGCAATGAAAAACAATGAGATAGTATTTTCTTAAACATTATGTAGCTATTAAAGTAAATTTTTAAAATACATTTCCTTTTCCAAAGCTGAATTTATTAGTTTGTGAAGGTTGGTGTATTTGGAAGGAAGCACGAACTTGCCTCCATTGTGCATCTGCTTTTCCTAACATAAGATTTGGAGGTTTGTTTGCTTTTAAGAGGTGGTGAAAGGACACTTGAGCATCAGTTCAGGCCTTGTTATGGTATTGTTCCCATCTGTAATACATGGTGGGTGGATGAGATGAAAACTATACTGTGCATATTTTGTTTTGGCCATTTTGTTCTGGTGTTTTTCCTGTAATTATGAGGGGGGATACTGTTTTCTTAACTATTCTCTTTTGTTATTTTCATGCAATTTTAATTTTTTCCATCCTTCAAAACCTGAGCTACCTTTGAAGTGTTAGAGCTCTGCAGACTGGAGAAGTTTTCCAGTTCTGTGGAACAAACTTCAAGCTGATCCTGGAGATACTTAGTATATGCTGCCTAATTTTTCTGCACCCTTTTCAGTGCACACCAAGTGCCTCTGTGTGCTGTAGGACAGTCCAGTTTGAAGATGAAATAAGTGACTGCTCACTGGAAGTGTTTGTACAGCCCCATGCTCCAAAGTGCTGTAGTCCTACCCACTGCCCTCATTGCATGGATAATCTTATGAAATATTTCCAAGTATAGGT
This sequence comes from Rhipidura dahli, assembly GCA_013399225.1. Classification (NCBI taxonomy): domain Eukaryota; kingdom Metazoa; phylum Chordata; class Aves; order Passeriformes; family Rhipiduridae; genus Rhipidura; species Rhipidura dahli. The sequence goes on along the minus strand of VXAC01004740.1, from coordinate 2,422,496 downwards.
TTAAAATGGAGAGTGCAGGGACCATGAGGGATCCAGTAAAAAGATCTGCACACACTTCTCCAGCCATGCAGTGCAGTGAGGTGACTGTTAATGTCTCTCTCCTGCTTCAGGGACGCAATTCCCCAGGTGCCAGCTTCCAGTGTGTGGCCAGCACCGCACATGAGTGGGAGTAATTGGCACTCAAGGTAAAGCACTGGAGACCTGCATGGATTTCTTCAGAAAGTTCTTCCATTCACCTTTGCATGCCCTGAGACTGACAGATGCACGGAAGGGGAGCAGATTTCTGGTGGTGGATCTGTCTTCCAGAGCTCTAACTCACACTAGGAAACATTACTGAAACCCTGCAGCGTAGCTCCTCTGTGCCGTGCCTCAGGATTCCAACAAGTTCTGGCACGATGACCATAATGCATACAGGTTTATAGCACTATTTATAAATCTCTTGAGTTTCCTTTTGTATTGTTTCTTGCTGAGGGAGTGTGGGATGTGCAATTCGTCCCATCAGATTTTATTGAGGAGTTATCCGCAGTCATGTGCGTGCTGGATTCTCTTGAGAAACAACATCTGTTTTCTGCAGTATTTCAAGTTTGAAATGGTTGTGAGTTGTCGTAGCTTGTTAATTAACAAAAGGATACCATTAAATAATGCGAGTTACTTGCATTTCTTGTCAAATACAATATTAACTCCATAAGCCACAGAATAGGGAGGTTTCCTCAATAAGCTATTTGCTGATTTTTCAGTATTTTCTAATCAGTTGTTTGCCATACTTTATGTAAGTACAGATTCCTCTGGTTTTCTTTCTCTCTTCAACAAAAACCATGTTATGCCTGTAAAACAGACACTTTTTGTCTTATAGGTGAAAAAGACACTAAACATGAGTTGGATGTGGTCCTCGGGACCATCTGTTTAGCAAATTGTGCCATTGTGCTAACCCTGTCAAGTCAATCTCATGTTCTGTAAGAATCTGTTCATATAGATAAATGAAAAAAATATAGATAAATATATACGATGGATACACACTTGAAGGCAGGATGTGTCAACCACTGACAGGCATTTGTATGATAAAAAAAGGAAGCTACACAGCATAGTTCCTCTTGAGGCCGTACCAAACCTGGCTAGCAGAGTCTTGGTGCATGACTGTGTACAACTGTTATGCAGACCTCATGGCCAGCTAAAATTGCAAGTCAACACATAACTGTAATTTAAATGAAACTCAGTCAGTCGCTCTTCCAGTAACAGTGGATGCATTTGTGGAGAGGCTGTGGAGCAACATTTTCATATGACTTCCTTGAAAAGAACTGGCATTCTCCATTTGTAAGGAAGCTCATTATGGTTTTTTTGTTCAGTCATGTAAGTAAACTTCTGGAGGATCGTAAATGCCTTACATAACAGTAGCCTTCAGGCATTCTTAACTAAAATTGTATTTTATCTTCCACCAGCTGTGCATTTCCAGGAGCATAAATGATCCTTAGGATAAGCTGACTGTAAGACTTGCTGCTCTTGCCTCCTAAACACAGAGAACCATAGTAACAAATAGCATTGTATTTTTCACATCATCTTTCTGCAGTTGATTCACTCTCATGGGTGTATGAAAAGTTGCATAGTTTGTAGAGAAAATGGTCTGTTCCTACAAAACTAGTTCCTATTAATTCCTAAATTACTTGTATAATTTCGTCTTTCTTTTTACCCTGCATAAAGCATTCTCATTAATTGTATTAAGCCTTAAGGTACCAAGCTTATGCTTTATATTTTCCTTCTCCCAGGAAAAGTGTGATAAGTAGCAGTTTTGTTCCAATAAATCACTGATTATTCCAGCTATGTACATCCAGTTTGTGATTTTCAGTGGATGATGTGCTGTCATTCTCTGCTTCCTACCTGCTCTTTTCTCACAGCCACACTGTGCAATGTTGCATAGCTACCAATCTATAACCCAAATGTTGTTATACTAGAGTGGAGAGTTGTGCTGATCTCTGGGCAGTATACAGAGGATGTATGTTTTATGAGATGCCAAGCAAGCTGCTGTATGACTATAAATTTCTGTGGGTTTTTCTCATGCTGTACATACCTGCTAATTACCGAATGATTTACATTTTAAGCATATTTTCTCTCTCGTTGTTTGTTCTCCTTTTTGCATGTTTTAGAACTGAAGTAGTTTTAGTAAGTAGTTATCCCAGAAAGCCTTGGAGAGGTGGAGATGGTCTGCTGTGCAGGTACAATACGTGCTACAGCTGGGGGGTAGTTGGCTTTCCCCCTCTGTGCACAAAAATCTGGGCTCTGGTGACTGAGGTCAGGGAGAAGGACGCCTCTGGGTCCTGCCTGCTGGAGTAAAGACCAGTCTGTGACCTCACTCATTAGTGCCTTCTTTCAGCATTGTGGAGAATGGCAAGAGGGAAGAGGATCATCCTGAGCCTGCAGCCATGTGGAAGGCCAGTCAGGTGAAGCCTCGCTGCAGCCTTGCAGCAGACTGAGCCCTCTTTGCTTTCCTGCCTTTGTGGTTGAAGGAGAGAAGTGGAGGGCTGGAGAGGGAATAATTGGCAGTCATCTCCTCAGCCAGCCAGCCATCTCCTCCTCTTGACCTTGAAGTACTGAAAAAGGGATAGATTCTTCTGCATGTTACCTCTGTGTGTCCAGATAATGAGAGTAATGATCATAAATCTACATGGCTTTGCCTGTTTGAAAGTCTGGGCCATGGGAAAAGGTTGTTTTCATTCTGTAATTCACCTGAGTATTTCTCTCAAAGTGTTTCTTCTGGAGGCTTTTTTTTGCCTTGCACTTCATTTTATGCAGCAGTGGTTTTAATTCAAATGAACCTATTCCCTTTTGTTGAATTCAGTTTTCAATATGAGAATAGTTGTATTTCCCAAACCAGCAATAAACTGGTTTGATATTTGTATTTTTTTAAATGTAATAGTTTTTCATTAGTTAATACAGTAGAGTTATACTGGTATAGAACTGGGTCTACGAAAGAAAAAAACAAGTCCAAAATGCAAAATACATATGTAGGACTTGTATTTAATATTTATTTTTTTAAAAAATAATAATAAAGAAAAACTCCTCTAAATTAGCTATATTAAAAAAAAAAAGGTAAAAAATAACTTGGAATTTGGGAGTTTACTTTCAGATGTTGAACTGCCACACACAAAGTAACCAGAAAGTTGTCTTTGGCAATTTGTTCATTCCCCTCCCAGTGAGATGTAATTCATTAAGGCAGTTCCTTGTCAAACATTAACTTAGAAACTGGAAGGAATCTGAGACAGAAAATTATTAAGCAACCCTAATGATGTAGTAGTCCAACTACCGTGGCCAATGGATAAAGAATAGTAGTAGCAAGGTGTTTTGGCACTTAGTCACATACAAGGCAATGTCAGCCAATAAATGATGTCATGCAGTCAGAGGCAGGGTTTGGTCAATGCAAACTGACAGTTTTGTCTTCTAATCCCACTATGTACAATAACAAAACATCAGGAAGGACTCTATTTAAAAACAGAGGAAATGTACTGAGCCACTAGAAGAGCTCGGTGCATTGTTCTTCCTCTGAGCTAGATCTCAAGTGAGATGAGGGCTGCACCAGTACCGAGCTCCCGAGGCGCCTTTCCCCCTTCTCAGTGTGGGATTAACCTCTGAAATGGCAGCAGCATTCTCTCTCTGGAGTAGATAGAACTGTGCTGGAGAGGTCTCACATTTTGCTTGTATTCCCATGGCTGAGTCGTTACGTGAGTGTTTGGAGCAAAGCTGAAGCACAGGGGAGATCCTGACCCTTACAGTGAAGCAGAATGAAACACAGTCTGACCCCACAGAGCGAGGGGGGCCTGTAAGTCTGGCATGGTGGAGGCAGCTAGGATGCTGGTCATAAATTTTTCCTCTTTCCAGGCCAGTTACCCTGCTGGGGCTTGCCTTTGGCCAGAGAAAACACTGTAGCTGAGCTGTGCTTCTTGGGGAATTAGGGAGGATAGAGGGAGGAAGTTGACTGGCTCTGAGCTGTGCTGGAGGGCTGGAGGTGATGGCTGGCCACAGTGTACTCTGGCTGCTCCCCTGGTTGCAGCCTGGGGCATGGTGGTGATCTGGCCATGTGATAAGCAGATTTAGTTCATCAGCCAACCAACCCTGGCCACAAAAACATGTACTGACCTCGGTTCAGTGTGTTGAATAAGGTTGGTTGCAGTAAGATGAGTGCCAGAGCCAGCTCCAAGGGGGAATCATCCCAGGGGTTCCCTGGGTGAAACTGTCCCCTTTCAGCAAGCTGTTTCAGCTCACCCATGAAGACATACCCAAATCTGACCCATTATGTAGGTTATTGTGTTTGGAGTGTTTCTGGCACTCAAGCCAGTGTAATTTGTTTTTTCTACGCATTTGAAGGTTACCTCCTGTGGTCAGGTTAACTACCAGTTTTAATGAACTCTGCTGACTTGCCCCAGTGAAAAGTTTGTTCCTCAAAATCTAGCAAATGAGTTTTAATACTTAAAGACTCTCAGCCAACAAACAGTCAAGCTAAGTTGAATTCTGGGTTTGTTTTCAGAGATTGTAAGGTCTTTTGTCAATTTAGGTATTAATATAGGGCCTATTATAGCAGGGCTGTTCTCCACTTTCTCCACTTATGAGGAGAAATAAGATATCAAAAGAGAAGTAAGATATCAAAAGAGTTTAAGGAGTCATTAAGAGAAAATGGCATTTTTAGAGTTCCTTGAATTAGTGGAAATATAGTGAGATATTCAGGGTGTGAATCCAGAGTGACCCAAGTTGATCCAAGCTGGTCCTGTTTTAAAACTGCCCCACAGGCACAGCCTTTACCCTGTGCCAGTGGTGGCCCTGGGAATGGGGAAGCCCTTCCAGGCTTAAGGGGCTGAAACAGGAGAAGATGAAGCAGATCAAAAAACAGCATTATTCTGCCATACCTGCTCTCCAGACATCTCCTTTGCAAAGGAAAAGCAAGGAGTCCTGAGGCAGGGACTTAGGAAACTGGCAAACCTCTGATTTAAAGGGGCTTAACTGTGGACCAGCACCTCAAGATTTCCATGTCAGTCATGTGCCTTTAATTGCTGCTAAAAATGCCAGTTTCAAATAATAGTGTAAGTAGCCTGAGCAGACCTGTAGTTAACTGTGTAATTTAATTCCATGGAGCTATTGAGATGTTTAAAAGTATGCAGATGCTAGTGTCTTATGCTAGATCAGGATCTTAATTATGCATAGTTTGAGATAATTGCGTTCCTTTAGCTTTGTATCTCAACCTGTTAATTCTAACTACTAAATTAGGATTCAACTGTAATTCCTGTATGTTTAGTAGAACTATTTCAATTTGCTCCTAGCATTAGGTAAGTGTTGTGATTAATTCTGCTTCTGTGTTCTGGTTTTCTGTGGAAGAGGTCTGAGTGCAACACATTCATATCACCAGGTAAATAAAGACAATTATATCTTTGCCCTTTTCTGTGGGATTTTTTTTTCAGGAGATATAAATGGGTAAATGTTCTGGATAAATATTTTGAGGAACAAGCAAGTCCCAAAGGGTGTTCATTTTGTTACAGAATTTATTCATAGGTTGCTGTACTAGCCTGTATTTTGTGGCTTTTGTTTTCTCTTTCTTGTCTTTTAGAAGCTCATACTTAAAAATTCATCCAAAAAGTACCAAGTTTGACGTTTTTAACAGAAACAAAAAATGTGGTAAAGATCCCATCTGTGGTCAAGCCTGTGTTGAACAATCCAGCCTTTCTCTTAATCTAAGGTTTACATGCAAGGGTGGACTGATTATCTGCCTACAGGTGCAGGAGTCTAACTGAATGTCATTGTTTCTACAGATGAGCACCATGCCAGGACTGCCCACAAGGCCGTGCTTCTATGACATTGACCTTGACCCCATCACAGAGCAAGTGAAAGGATTGTTTTGAGCATGACGTCCAAATTCAGGTCGGTCAACAGCCTTTATTTTCCTGTTCCAGCTCAGGGAAGGATGTTTGTCCCTAGTATGTGTGGAAGAAAGGTTGTCAGGAGTTTATCTAGGCTCTAGTTTCAGTAAGGATTTCACACACTTTGGGGGTATATTTCATAATGGACACTTTATCATGTGGGTTTTTTATTTGCTGAATGGTGACTGGCACTTCGCTGGTGTCCACTAATGGTGCCTTTTGGATTTCCTGGCACTGTCAGTTTGGCATCAGGAGAAGCCAGCTCTGCAACTGTACTGCTCTTGGCTGTGGAAAAAAGGCAGTCTGAAGAAACCATGTCATCTTACTCACCTCAAAAGAAGTACTCTTTGATACTACACCCACGTGGCAGTGCGTGTCTGTCATCACAGATATCAGGGAAGATACTTCTCAGTTTCTTCATGAGCTCTGCTTTGTTTTTTCTTGTTTTGTTTTCATAACTGCTGTCATCTGACTCAAATGGTAATAAGCATTTCAGGAGCACAAAGCTGTCCCCTTACTTAGCCTGTTTTTCATGCTGCATTCGCTCCCTTTTCCTCGAAGGTTGCAGTTCCCCCACCACCTCCTCCCCTTCCCTAAGTACTTAATCTTCTTGGTGTCCTGCTTTAATTTTGTGCAGCACATGTTCCTCACTTAAAAATATAAAACGTTATGAAAATATTTCATGCTACTCCATTTTAACCTTTTAACATAATAAGTGGAGTAGGAGAGAATGTAACCCTGACTGAAACAAACCATGTGTGCCTGTGATGGGATTCTCTCCTTTCATCACTTAGCTCTCTCCCCCAGTAGATTGGTCTGGAGAGCAAAAGGGTTTTTCTTTATGAAGACAGAACAACACCATTACTATGAGCTAACAGGACTGTGATGGGACCCCAGATCAGCCACAGCTTTGCAGTGGATGTGCCCAGGTGCTTCAGCCCTGCTTTAGCAATCCTTGCCTACTGTGGATTGAGAAAAAGGGCTTCCATTTTCTGTTTCTGTACTTTGATGGATTGTTGGAGGAGGGGAGAGGTTTGCACAACTCAAGCAGACCAAGTGAACTGTTCACCTGCCCACATGTGAGTGCCACAAGATTCACGTAACATCTGGTGAGAACAGATTCTGCCAGCTTGTGTGTGCCAGTCAAGACAAATAAAAAGCACTTAGCCTGAAAGTTAACTGCATGCACAGGTAATTACTGCCCCAGATGCAAACCATGCCTGGCTATTCTGTGGCTGGGTAGTGTTTCACATACCCCTCCTTGGCACATGTCCCGTTTTTGTTGCTGGTACACATGGTATGTCTGACAGCTTTGTGCATACATATTGATTCACCATGTGTCAGCCATGTAATTGCTTCTGAATCATTTGGAATGACTGTAGATTCCTAATGTAAAATCTATATGCAGATTCACATAGCCTGCTTAATTGGGTGTTCATTGCCTAGTCTTACACAAATCCATCCAAGCCAGGGACTGATGAGTTTGGAAGAACAACAGTAATTAAGCAGACAAAATACTCCATTCCAGCTGTGAAGGCCTTTCATTGGAAACTGTGCATGAAATGAAAATGTTAAACTTGGCTTTTAGTGAGTCATGTTCTTTGTCAGATGTAAAAAGAAATCCTAATAATGTCATGGGAACATAAGAGTCAGGTAGGAAATAACATACATATCCAGCTGTTATTAAATTATTTTAATTTCATTATGGAGGCATTGTTAGCATCTGACAGATGAATGATTCATTAAGTTTAAGCCTCTTAAAGAAAAAAACAACTTGATCGTATGTATTTTTCATCAATATAGGCACATACCTGTGTTCTTACCTTTAAATAAATGCCTTCAGACTGTGGTAATACCCATTGAGCACCACACAAGGTAGTCAGTCAAGTGTTCATTAGCTCTAAAATTCATCTGGTTCATGTGCTAGATTTGTACATTGCTAATTTTGGAAGAAGAGAGAAATAATATTCCCATGTAATCTTTACTCCCAGCTTTCTGTAGAGAAGTTTAGTAGTATCCTTTTTTTTCACACATTCACTGAAGTGAACCCACACTGTAGGTGATACCAGGCTGTGGGATCTTTGTGGGTTTGTTTCTGTGATGGCAGACTGGGGGATTTTTTTTTTTCATTTAATTTGAATTCTTTAGCATTTTAGTGTATGATGTAATAGTACTAATGATATGGTGTTGTGCCAGCTCATTAGGACTGATTCAGATCTTTAAGACATTTTAATTGAAAAATATTTAGAGATTTGTGGAAGAGCTGCAGATTTTTCATTATAACATGCCTGCAGAGCTGAGAACAGTTGTTTTAATGTGCAGTAAATATCCTCTTCTGCAATGTATATCTTCATTAGACCTGTGAAAGAGACAGAGGCAGAAGTTCCAGCTTCTTGGGATGCTCTGTGAGGCTCTGGCTGAGCTGAAACACTGGGTGCCATTAGCCACTCTGATTTTTCTCTACCACTTCACACCAGTCATTTGAACATGCTCTAAAAAGTCATAGAAGCAAAAACCTTATCATAAAAGTCAACTCTGTTTTTCTCTGTTGACAAATAGCCAACACATAGACACACAATATTGCAGTCTCTCTGTAGGAGCCACACGATCTATCAAAAATATGAAACATTAATACACAGAAATGAACCCAAAGGAATTTGGCTAGTCCTTCATCACTGGCCACTGTCCTTTATAAGATAAACTGCCCAGCTCATACACTAAGGAAGTGGAAATTGTTTCTTTGGAGCTGCCTGTAGAGAGCACCAGTCAGAATAAGACTTACATGGAGACAAGTCTGCCAAAAGGAAGAAATTTAAAAAAGGGAAGTAATATTTGTATAGTGAGGGGAAGTCACAGACTGGACCTGCACAAGTAAAGGCTGTTAAGGACCCTTGTGAGCTCTGGGGAGCCCTCTAATTTAATCAGTGGCAGTAGGTGCCTGCTGTTACTGGGCCAGTTTGGCTCTCTGACTGAGTTGATGGTAATGGGGGGAAATTGTCCTCAGTTGGTTGCGCCTTCATAGGACTGCCACTATCCATGGTGCCTGATGTATTCTCTCACTCTTCTCCTCTTCAAAACTGGCAGACCATTGGAATAATTTCAAGGCACACCCTGGATATTTTGCTGCCCCCAGAGCTTTTCTGAATGTGAGAGGAATCCCAGAGCTCTGCCTCTGAGCATCTTCATGGCCATAAAGAAGTCCATGAGGGCAAGACACCAAAACTGTTGTTCTAAAACTGCAAACTATTTGTTAGATGTCTTATCTTCATTTATTCAGATATGAATAGAAAGTGTTTTAAGACATTTCCTTTACATCCACAAAACTGATCCAGTTAACAAAAAAATTACGTCTTTTAATCTCATTCCACAGTATTGGCTTTCAGTCAGCAGCAATTACTACAGTAATGTGCAGTCTGAAGCCTGTATCATACTAGAATATGAGTACAGATTTTTGCTTCACACCTAGTAGGGTTACACAGATAATAAATAGGAGGTGCATATGGCATAACTATACATTTTTGTTTATTGTAGTTAAGGCAAAAATATCCTGTTTCACTGAAGCACTCAATTTAGGTTGCAACGCTTTTTTGTTTCTTTAAAGAAAGCAGAGATATCTTGTTTCAATGTATAAATTTCTTATCTTTGTCATTTCAGAAGCCTGAAAATTAAGGACTGCAACTTTCCTGTTTCCTGCAAGGAGGAGACAAAAAAATGAATCTGAAATATTCCTGTAATGTGTCTCTGGAGGAGTGTCAAGATAGACCAAAGAGCAAAAGTTTACTCTTTCTTCAAACTAGTTTTTGTGATGAAATATAGCTGTAAGGTTAAAAAAAAAAAAAAGAAAAAAAAAAAAGAAAAAAAGCCCAACCCAGCAAGCTAAAGTTTTACTCACTGTCATGCAGGAAGCTCTCTACTGGGGCTTATGCTTGTTTGTGGATAAAATGACATTGAAAAAGAGCAGTTTTTCAACTCAGAGTTTTCGTCTTTTCTCAGAGGAGTGTACAGAAGTATTTCCTTTATCTTGGCTATCTAAAAACTTGCATAAACATGATTATGCAGTGTGACCAAGCCTCTTTCTCTCTGAAAAGTACACTTTTGCTCCTGGCATTCAAGAGCTGAAACTACACACAGATTAACTGCACATTTTTGAGTTATCATCAAGCGTTGCTCTGGATGCGTTGGGCAACAGCCAAGCTTCAAGCAAGGAAGATATTAAACAGAGAAAGAACAGAGCACGTATTTTGTAAAAGGTTTTTAATGTATAATTTGTTTCCTTGTTGGGCAAAGATCTTTTGAAACACTTAAGCCATGGCTGTCTTGTATCTGTAGGTCTGTCTTTATCTGAAGCGTGTGTTACAGGCTGTCCGGCTGATTATGTGCTTGTTGTGGTGAAGATGGTTGTTCAGACAGGGCACTGCTCCTTCTGAAGCACTGTTTTGCTCCTGTTCATGGCTAATGAAGCCTCCTGCTGTGCTGGCTCCCAACCTAGAGTTTTTCCCTGACAGTACACAGCGGCCCAGTAACAACAGAGGAATGTCCATCAAGCAGGGATGCAACAGGGCACAGCTTATTTCTGCTTCATTTTGCAGGTTTTAACGACCATACTTGTGAATGTGGAGGGTATTTTCACTTGAAGGGGGTATTCAAACAAGTTGAATTGCAAACCATGTGCTTTACTTTGTCTCAGTAACTTTATTTTCCGGGTTTTTCCTAAACCTGCAGCAAAACAAGCCTTAGGCAAAGGATACTGCCTTTGACTTTCCAAGCTGCTGCTCCTCAGGAAACTCTCGCTGACTGACTGTGGGTTCCTTCAACAACAAAAAATGCGACTGAACAATAGGGTGAATCGAGACAATAGGCCATTGTTTTTTTAGGTAAAAAGCGGTGAAATAATGATGAGAGAGTTTATTTTCCTGATGACGTTTTCCATCCTGTCGCTTTGCTCTGCTTACGCACATCTGTGTGTTATGGGCTTCTGCAGCGTAGCCTTGGTTCCCTTCTACAGAGCCACATTTGGAGACTTAATTATCTCAGGAACTCTGTAGTAATTGAGGGGTTTGTTTTGGTTTTTCAAATCATGCTTCGTTATTTATAAACTCGAAACTATAATTATGGACAGTAGAGCAAGCTGGGGACAATTAATTGTCTGTGCCTTCCTTGGAGTAGCACGGAAATGTCTGCTGACTGCATTTCAGTGCTATTCATAGCGTGGTCCTCCAGCACCACAGGGATTGCTGTGAAGATAAATTTAAACATAAAAACTAAAGCAATTTAATTTTTTATCCTTGCTAGACGATAGAGCTCATAACAGCCCAGACTGTGGATGCTTTAATTACGCTGGGGCATGACAAACATGATAAGTAGAAAGTAAGATTCAAGCTCTCAGAGCTGCTGGGAAGAGAGATTTTTTATATTTTCTATTAAATTGTGCCACAAAATACAACTCAATGCCATTCATACACACAACAGTGTTGTAAATTAGTCTTGCACACACTGATCTATCTAGCTGAGAAACAGCCAAAGAGATTTGGAAGAAAATAAGTGTGGTTTCAAGACATGGTTTGCCTAGTAGTTTCTTACAAGAAAAATAAAGAAGGTTTTCCCTCCATTTTGTCCAGAGAAGTTCAGAAAATACATAATCGTGCCTTTCTAGGAGTCACTGTGGTTCCCCTGCAGGTGCACTGGAATTGTCCCCATGCAGTGTGGGATACTCAGTGTGGCACTAGCTGATTGCTTCAAGCCTGTGAAGCTTCTGTGTGGATGTGGATGTTTGAGCAACAAGTTTTATAAGTTATCTCAAACTGCTGTTCGATACCTTCTGCAGTGCTGTCTCCGTATTATCCCTTCAGGCCACACATGCTGGGACCAATTATCTGACCCATCAGTCTCTCCCTAAAACACCATTCCAGCTCATTTAGTTGAGAGTTGACAAACATACTGTAATTTTTCTACTGTCATGTGCACAGGATTTACTACATTGTTTAGATAGCTTCAGTAAAGGAAGTGGCCCACTTGTGTTTTGTTGTAGCTTTTCCTGCACCCCATCTAGTTAACTAACTCCAAAATCTCTCCAGCTACTGCATTTTTGGTTCTTTGTCATGATGCAAAGGGACTGAGCTACTGGCCACCAGCTGAGCTGCAGAAACTGCCACAATAATTTCCCTGGGGCCATCCTGATTCTGAGGCCTTCATTCAGAAGAGTTTAATATGAAAACTTAAGTTCGGTCTTACTGGTAGGTGTACTTGTGACATGGATGTGACATGGATGTGGCTGTGGGACTCCTGCTTTTGCATCTACTCTGAGCAGCATTGTCACATGGCAGAAGCACAGCTCTGTAAGGCAGCTTGCCAAGCTTATCCCTGCATTTGCTGAAGCGTGTTTAGCACCATGCAGTTGTTTATTATCAGAAGATCTGCTTTTTGTAGCGACTGAATACTTTGTTATTGCTACTGCTGAACTAATTCTGTAATGACATTGAAATACTTCAGAATACATGCAACAGTTTCTTCATTTGTAGTTTAAAATTCAAGCTTCCAGAATTTCAGTTGCCATGAACATGGAAATAAGGTCTGTGTGCTAGCTAGCATTTAGTTTGCACAAGTGGTGCCTGTCTGAATTCATTAATAAAATACATCCATTATTTAATATTGTTCTGTCTCTCTCTATGATCTTGTCTACTTAAATAGTGACCTTATTTTTTTTTAATTCCTCATAAGCCACTTAGTCTTGTCATGCCCATATCTCCAGCTAAACACAGCTGTGCCAAGGAAGGAGAGGAGGTCAGCCAGGTTGTGGTGAAGTGCCAGATGTGAGCAAAGCATGGGACTCTTACCTGGCTTCCCAGAACCCAAGAAAGTGCTTTTGCCTGGCTGTTGCCACTGGAGGGTTGTCCGTGGGTTCTTCTCCATCAGTACAGTCCTTTTGAAGTTGGTTTGTGCCTGGGGAAGGACACAGTAGGCTAACCTCCTGTCCTGGTCCCAAAATATATTGCTGTTACCTTTGGTCCTTGACATGAAAGGCTGGACCAGATGCAAGGGTCAGCTGGACACTTTCCATTCTCAGTTGTCAGCTGGGTTTGTGTGAAGAAGCAGTGTCAGGTGCAAGAATATTATCTGTGGGCTACTCAAGGTAGGATTCAAACACAAGCGATGCAAAAGCTCCTCATTAAGGGTGTTAAATCATTAGGCCATAACACAGCAGAAAGCATCCTTCCTGCAGGAGTAGGAATTAATAAAAAGGGCAAGGTGGGGAAGAAATTGAGCATTTCAGGCATGTACTGTACAGTGCTCCTGTTTTCTAAATAGCTAAATGAAGTCCCAGCCATGTGGTTTGCATTAGACCTGGGTTTTTAACATGCTTCTCATGGCTAGATTTCCAAACAGCTTCTCTGAAATGTTTCAGCCAGGACGTTACCCATATGGAACAGGTCTCAAGCATTAGGTTTGTTCTTAGTGACCCCTGGGTCCACCCTGCTGACAGCCACCCAGTCAGCCATCTGTGAGTGTGGGGCACATATGCAAACTCTCCCCTCCACTGAATTACTAGGTGGGTGAGAGAGGGTGAGTAGTTTTACCCCTTTAAACATACAGGTTTTCATAGAATTTTCTTTAGAGAAGATATTTCAGAGAAAAATTTTAAGGCCAAGGTATGGCACCCTGCTTGAGAGGGTTGGAATGGAAACACTGAAAGCCCCTTCAGGCATTTGTCCCGAGAACAGGACTGCTGTGCTTTACATGTTACCATTCACTCCGGATTTAAGGCCAGACTGTTTACGTAAAGTAAGCTAAATTCAAATATTTTCACAAGTGTGGTCATAATAATAGCTCCCTACTCCATGTGGTTGAGTGTAATGTATTACATACACACAAGCACGAGCAAGAATCTATTTGTGCATGCAGCTTTTATGCAAAATCTTCGATATTTGCTTCCCCAGTAAACTTTTTAACTTAAGCCCTTTAAGTAATGTTTGGGAGGAGCCAAACATATCAGCACAGGCTCAACCAGGCAAGACCCTGACAAACCTTTTTAAATCAACCCTGCACTGGGTGATCACCAGGTCCCTTCCAAGGTAAACTGTTCTATGCTCCTACAAGCTGAGAGGTTAGCAGAAAAAGTAGCACTGAGGAAGCCCAGAGCTAGAGCACACCCACCCAGCCACACCACAGGCACCTTAAGAACTTCACTTTACAGAGTACTAATAAAAAAGAGGATGTATCAAATGCAAGTCATGCCCACTTCTATGCAATACACTAAATCAGGGTTTAAGTTATGACATTTTAAAAGCTAAATTGTTTCCCACTGGGCAATTTCCATCATGCTATTTCAACTCAATTACTATCAACATCTGGGCAAAGTTAGATTCCTAATGCAAAAGAAGAGTTTCAGCTTTTCAGGATACAGCCTGTTAGTTGTCCATATAACGCAGCCCCTGCATGTTCTTATCACACACACAGTTTATATTTATTCTCCAGAAAAACACAATTATGGCTGTATTTGTTCAAAACATGTACATGACATGTAGCTACACCACTATATGAATTCCAGGATATTTCCTTCCAGTTTCTTTTTTGAGGAAAGGCTCAAGGGGAAACCTGGGAGGGGAGAATGTCTGACTTGGGGCAGCAGCCCAGCCCCTACACAGCCTTTGGTCAGACAGAATCTCTACAAGGAGACAACATCACTGTATTTGATGGTTCTGTGCTTGTGTGCTACACCTGTTCCCACACAGCTCCAGCTCATCTGGACCACTTTGGTATCTCCATTGCAGTCAGAAAAAGTTACATTTGCCAACCTGTTGCTTTTTTTTTCCCCAAGTGTTTGAGGTAAGTGAACTCTCCCTGAGGGAGGTTTCTGGGGAGAGCAACAAAACCAACATCTAACACCAACCTGCTCTTTATAACATTAGCCTGAGGTGGCAGTCTAATGAACCAAGCCCTTCACATCAGTGCCATACAGGGGTTGATTTTCCCCCTATATTTAGAATGTTCAACCACTGTCATTCAGTGTCAGACATTAATACCTGGCAAAAGCTTGTTCATCCAGGATGAAGCCTGTATCTAATTCTGCTTCTTGAACTTCTAAAAGTCTGGCAGACTTTAAATCTCAGTTAGTAATAACCAAGTGTCCAAGTTATTTAATTCTCAATAGTATGTGGAAAATGAAAAGTAATAAAAAGAAAAACTATGAAGATGGTAAGTGAAGGAATAAAGCACAGGGATCAAGTTGGCTCTTTTGGGACAGATTTGTATGAAAGCAGTTGTAAATCAAGGTGAGCGTGATAAATAATTTCTCTAAATCTCACATTAAAAATTCCTTCAAGTGAAGCGGTATATAACTTAGCAGCAACAGTTTTGAACCAGGCTATATATAAAATGAAAGTATGTTTAACTGCAAATTGCTGCTGAAAAGGGAACTTTTACTACTAATTTGATATTAAAGAGATACACTAAATCAGCACAATGTGTTGAAGTGTTACTAAGAAATAGTAGATAAAGAGATGACCAGCAAGTGAAAATGCCATCAGTTTAAAAATAAGATAAGTCTAAAATAGCTTCTGAGATAATAATACACTTGGAAAGTTAATGCTACTGGAGACAACCAAGAGCCAATTCATAGCAAGCTGTTGTAAACTGTTTCCCATCAATTCTTCCTCACAGTGTGGATTACCAGATCCCCAGAGACAGGAAGAAGATCTTACATTGAGCTTGTGCCTGGCATCACCTATAGCAACTGCAGGGGCTCAGCAGGGTGGCAGCAATTCCTGTGGAGCCCAGAAAGGGGGGAGGCTCCAGGCTCAGATTCCTGTATTTACTGAGTCCTCCTCATCTGTGCCTCCTCTGTGGCAGGTCACTGCAGCAGATAACCTCACCTTTGCTAAATTTGGACATCTCTATCCCACAGCTGCAGTTACTCAGCACCAAACCAACCACACACCAGCCTGGAAGCAGAAATGGAAGGGTTATGCCCAGTATGATTTAAACACGTCTGGGAGCAGTGCAGACAACCTGCAATTATCAAACCAAGAGTGTCACGAGCTGTTTAAAAGACGGGAAGTCTATTTTTCTAACCCTTCAGAAAGGACCAACAGCATCCTCATCCAACACTGTGCTTGGGGAAGGAGTACTTGTGTGCAAAAACGATTCCTTAAAACATGACTTAAACTACTGCTTTTCTGCTGGTGTTCCAGTTTTGTCCCTTTAAGCTCTAACAAAAAAAAAAAAAAAAAAGCCCCAAAACCCCATTCTCTCCCAGTGAGAGGATCCCATCAAATATATTTGTGTATCTGCAAATGGATTCTTACCCCAAACATCTCTAATGCTCAGGTTTTTCCACTGTTTGAAGACAAGTGGTAGGAACAAACTGACAGGAGAATACACTGTTTAATCCTGTATAAGGGATGATGAAGTGAACCTACAGAGCCAAATCCAAACATTTATAGAGACAAGCCTGGATGCACAGGAACAATTAGGCTTGCATACTTGGGAAAACACATTTGGGGAGGACCTTTTTAATAACTCCTGTGAAGTGGCTGTGACACCCAGCTGTGGCTGGGAGAGCCTTACCTTACTTAGTGCAACCAAAATGGAAACAGTCCAAGTGACCATTTACTCATCTACATAAACCTGAATCTTAAATATAGCAGCATTTCACCTTTTGACCTAGAATTTCACATTGCCTCAACCAGCTTGACTTGAGCCTGAACAGCTACAGAAATGTTTACAGCCATCTGCTGCAGCAGGATTGAAGAAAATCTTGCCTGGATCTTGAAACCAGTGTCTGGGGACTGTTGAGACACAATCAGCACTGGATCCAGTTTGGCTCACTGCAGACATTTGCCATCATGCCACCAAGCCAAGGGCTGGCCAGAGCACCCCACAGCATCCCACCCTACAAACAGGGCAAATCCTTCTCCCCACAGCCCACTGCCAAGTGAAGATGTAGGTGTTTACTATGTGGAAAGCTGTATATGACAGATGTAAAAAAACCCTCAAAAAACAAAAAACCTCTCCCAAGATTTATAAACTTAAATGCTGGACTCAAAATTTCAAGCATATGCTTAAAATTCTACATAACTTATTTAAATGCCAGTGCCCAACCCGCAAAGAGATTTTTTTAAAAATATACATCTTCAATAGAGGTGAGGACTCCAGTATAGAATCAGCAGATTATAAGTCTATATTTTTTCTAATAAAAATATTTTAGAATTTAAATATTCACCTAAACCATCCACTCAGATCTGGTACCGATGCTGGCCCTATCCACGCCGTTTACACAGAACTGCTCAGGATGGAAAGGACCTCTGGAGTTCACCAGGTCTCACCAGTATACAACATGCTCAAAGTTTTATTTATTAGAAAACAAAATTTCTTCAAGTAAAATTGTGTTTTCATGTACAGATTTAGGGACTAGGTCACACACTGTAGAGCTGCTTACCAGCTGTAAATTGGAGGGCTTGCCCAGTCATGCAATGTGCTGAAAAACCAAAGGCTTGCTGCAAAGGTAGGATGGCCAGAACCAGCCAGTCCCCTGGATTATGGAAGTGTGGCACAGCTACTTCCCTAGGACCCCCCAAAGGGGCCACATTAAGACCACTAACCTGCTCATTCACTTGGATGAGTTGTCACAGCCCAAGTCACATCCTGCAGACTTTCAGAGCACTGGCCTGGTCTCTTATTTCAAAGCACTAGAGAGGAAAAATAAGAAGAAAAAAGCCTAAACACCCAAAGGAAACAACTCTCACTCCACATCCCTCCCCCAGCCCTCAGGTGTTTTAAGTTTATAACCACAAGGGCTGGCAGGTGCAGGTGCTGCCTACTGCATACCAGGTCCTCACCTGGGAGTTTTGGTCTCCCAGTGTTTGATGGACTCAGATGCTTGGATCAGTGGCCAGAGTTACTCTTGCCCCAGTGGAGGCAGCAGAGCTGCAGCCCCTCCACAGCCCCCTCCTGTAAAAGCAGATAGGTGGGTTTGAACCACCAGCTCTGGGTGCCTCCGCCCACGCAGGCATTCCTGCCCTGCAGCAGGTGGGACAATGCCTGCAGCAGCCACTCCCTTGCCAAGCTGGGTGCTGGGGAGAACTGGTGTGGCTGAGTCCTGCCTTCCAGCCAGCTCTGCCTGCTGTGCCCTGTCCCAGCACTGCCTGGCACCACGTTGTTGTGAGTCACAGCATTGCATGTACCCCTGGGGCAAATCATCTGTCACACAGCTGTCCTGTCTCTGGGGGGATACCTTGGTGCTCCTGAGGAGGTGGATGGACCTGGGACTCTGGATGGTATTCAGGAATGTGTGTCAGGCCTTGGAAGTCAGCATCCAACCACAAAATAGCGTGACCTGGCATACAGGTGTGTGTGAAGGTGCTCCCACAGCAGGACTCACACACCACCTGCCTGATCTGCAAGCACAGCGAGTGCTGCTATTTCAGTCCCACCTGCAGCCTGCTGGATAAGTCAGTAGTGCTGTCACCAGCCCATGGTAAGCTTTCCTCAGGGCTCTCAAGCTAAGGGAAAGCAGCAAGGAAGGGGGAAGGAAGCTGCAATTTACCCACAGTAGTGTGCTTTTCCTCTGAAATCGTTATCCCGCTGGAAACTCCCTTGGCATTCAGAAAGTATCTGTGTTTAATCCCTGGTCTTGTTCAAGATGCAAAGTACCTTGCCTTGAGACTGATAATTTAATCTCCTTTGGATAATTGCTGCCAACTAGACTAACAGCTGACAAAGGTCAAGTCATTGGTTATTCAAAGCAGGATTTCCCCCATTTTACAAAAAAACTTCTACTTGATCTTTGACTTGTCAGCCACAGCATGTGATTGCTTTCAGCACTGGCAATCACCCCAGGAACGGTGTGCAAGTGTGCATCTGTGTGCACACACACACATTTCACACACATAAACACAAACTGGAAGTGGCCTGCCCACTCAAACCTCTGTGTGATACCACAGATCATTTCCAATAATTGTTCAGCAAAATTTATATCCTCCACGGTGCTTTGTATACATTTGCATATATTAAATTATCCCAGGCTTACTAAGTAGTGAAGGGAGCTTCTTAGCCTTATTTTTGTTCTTTCTCAAGGAAATTGATTTTATGTGATCGTGATATTTTCACGTGTTTGTCCATCCCCAAATACTGAATCAGTCCCTAAGCAGTAAATTGACAGACAAGTAAATGACTAGAGATTTCATGAAAGCAGGAAGACAGTGGGGACATGAAGAAGTGAAATGGACACAGGAGAGAGACAAGATCTTTTCCATGGTGATACAGAAATTTATAAGGAACAAACTTTCCAATTTCACTTCTTGCCAGGTTGGGCTTCCATTACATGTAATATTTTAACTAACTCATAATTCTGGATGCAATTCAGTTGTTATATTTTAGAATCAGGAGTCAAATTGACTTAAGTTTGTAAACCTGTTGCAAGGCAATGTGATGCTCATAAAATCCTAAATTGCTACAATCTCATATGTGAGAGCCTTAAAAAGCCCTGAAAATGGGTCCATCAACTTTATTTTAGCAAGGAAAGTTCTCCATCAAAGTTTCAGCAACATATGGTGAAAGTCTCAGTTTCCAGCTATTCATTGCCCATACTGGAAGGATAAATTCAGAACTTCTACAGCAAGTACTTGGAAAGACACTAAGAAATTATGGTTTCCTGGAACAATAAGAAAAATTAATCTTGGCATCATTTTTCAAATTACCATTTCCCCCACCACTGTTGGGAACCTGCCAAAGCCCAGCCACCAAGATATGACTCTCACCTTCCCAGACTTGTGGCCCTATGCTGTCCACAGGGCTCATTCCCCTCTCATGCCCCAGCAAGGGGACCTCTCTCTGTCCCTATGGTTTCTTCTTCCCCCAGGAGCATGTGGCCACTGGGACATGCTTTACTCCACAAGAGCTGATCATTAGACCCAGATTTTCACTCCTGGTTGCTCCTTTCTCTTTGTGGCCAGGATGAGACTTCCAGACTATTTCAGTGGTGGAAGGCAGCTGCAGCAGGAAAGGCATAAAATCACAGGGATAGCTCACATGCTGAATGTATTACAGAAGTAAAATACCAAATAAATCACCCCTTGTCCTCTCTGAGGAAATGAGATTAATAATTACATTACTTTTCCTGGCACATAAGACAAGATCCATCCATGTTTATCCCTTCTGTGGTGCCTGGGAAAGCAAAGCTGATGTTATTGCTTGCTGGCCTCTGCAATGCCCCAGCCATGCCCTGGGCATTCCCCATGCACCTGGAGGAGCTGGGCAGCTGCAGGAGCACATACCCCAGCATGAACCATGGATCCCTCTTTCTGGGGAGGGAGCACCTTGGTCTGATACAACAGGAAGTGCTTGCATCGTGTAAGAGAATAATTTATAAACAGCATTTCAGCCTCAGCTTTTTAATCATGGCAATGTGTGTAATTAGCAATCTCTCACCTGTGAGCAACACATGGCCACTATTAGGGCAGTAGCTTCTCAGAGCTCTGGGTAAATGCTGCCTGGCAGTTTGAGAGCTGCAGTGGCAAGGCACACCTCAAAAGCTGTTTTTTAGAGAAGCCAGATTTCCTCTGCACCCGTGGGTGTGCAAACACTGGGAGCTCCACAGTGTGTTTGTGTCTTTCACTTAAACCATCCCAGATTTGCACTGCTTCCTCTGCTGCTACTACAGCAAAGTGCTGCCACATACAAGCCACCCACAGAGGAAGGTTGGAAAAGGCAGATCCCACAACTTTAGGCTTGAAAAATCCTGTTTGTGTGGTAGGTTCAGGTGTGCTGTGTAGCCCTACACTGACCTCCAGCATTGCCTTTAGTTTACTGAGGACACAGAGGAGGGAAAGTATTTTCATCTTAATTATGATCCTGATGTTTATTGCAGAACCATTTAGCGACTGTGGAAGCCAGCTTGACAAACACTTACTGTTCACAGGACTGGGGGACTGAGACAGAAGAGCAAAGGATTAGGCCTGGGGAATTGGCAGCAGGTATTTCTGTGTGGTGGGAAGGTGAGAGGCACAGCGGGGGCAGGTTGGTGTCTCTGTGATACGAGTGTGTACCAAGCAATGCCAGGCAGAGGAATGGCTCATTTCAGCTGTCTGTTGAAATTGATGGGAGTAAGAGAAATTTGTAAATCACCTTTCAGTGGTTCTGTGTCTTTGTTGGAACACAGTTTAAGAGATAAGAGAAAATGAGGGTTTTTTTTTTTTTAATATTTTAGAAGTACCTTTCAAAACCTTACACTGTAGAATAAAACACAGTTATATTTCAAATACTGAAAGGCAAAGGTAAATTGGAGTTTTGGCTGACATTTTCAGACTGAAATAAAAATACAAAAGGGTAAATTATGTGTATCTTTTCCCTGTTTGCCTAGTCTTGTAGGAAAACTGGCTTGAACACACCCGAGATGTTACCTAAAATCTTTTATTACTGCCCAGTAATTGCCTATAGCCTGATCCAAAGTCTATTGATCAGTTTGGAGCCCTTCCCTTGACACCCGTCCAGCCCTGCCAGGATCAGGGGAAGAAAGGAAGGTAAGACTACAGACAAGGTGCTTAAAGATAAAACCAATGGCAAGGTTACCAGGAATGAGGTATTTTGTTTGAACACAGAGCTTGTTGGCAGGGATAGACATGACACAACTCCCAGTCTTTCATCCTTCTTGCTTACATTTTGACCCAAATCCCTTTTGAGTTCTTGATCAGCACTTTGATAAAATATATAGGCTTGATAAAAGACTTATGTCGATTTTATCCTATTGATCCAAGACTCTTAGATAAGATAAAAAAAATACATTGTTCTTGAAAGATGGGAATGATTCCTTTCCAAGAGATTCCTCAATCACTGCTGGTAGGTAAGAGGTCTTCACTATCAATGGCACGTAAGAAGCACTGGTGCTTACACAGGACATGTCAAATGTTTGAGGGGTTTTATTTAGAGAAAATAGGTGACTCAAGCAGAAGCATCTGGCAGACAGGACAAAACATTTCAGAAATTTATTTTTCAGGATGAAAAATGGAAATAAATAGGTCTTCAAATGTTCATTTCAGAACAGGGGAGGATTTATTTTCACAGCTTTTTATGTTTTCCACAGGGAAATGATAGGAAATGGTTGGATTTCTATCACTTTTTGAATACTCTTAAATTTCCTGACTGGTATTAATGGACAAATAATTGAACAAGATAGAAAGAAACTAAAATTCACAATGAAGCCAAATTTTCTGTCAGGACTCAAGCACTTAGATTTTAATTTTTACATCAAAATCAGAAAGGAGTAACAAAACCCATGGTGTAGCAAAACCCAATCCTTTTCCTCAGAAAAGGCATGAGAAGAGTTCCCATCAACACCAGTGGGCAGCAAGACAGTGGGGTGAGGGCAGGTCTCTGGAGGAACACAGCTCAGGCCAGAGACTCTGGGTGATGCTAAATCCTTCTGCTTTGCCACCTCCAGACACCCAGGGAGCCCTCAGCACAGGAAACCTTAAAAAAGGGAAAGCAACTTTCAGTGAGCTCAGCATTCCTGGGAAGGGTCTTGGCACAGACCTGTTCTGCCCTCTTTACATCCTCAAAGTTTGTAAAAAGAAAAGTCAATATCCTCCCTGCCCTGCCTTGCTTGGTGAGACCTTACTCCCAGCCAAATCAATAGCAGAGCTCCTGCTGCTCTCAGCAGAGGCAGATTTCCACCTGGAAATATTATTGAGCTCTAATTCAAGAGCAAACCCCAGTGACTCCTGAAGCACTGCTGCCCAGTGATCAGAAGGACAGAAATTTTTAAAAGAAAGCCCATCCTTTGGGATGTTTAATGAATGTGATGCACCTACTTCTCCCTTCAGCCCTCAAGGCCACAGAAGGGTTCTTTCTGCCTTGTTATGCCAATAGCTGCAACGCTTCTGCTTTCCATCACTAAAAACTCCACTCTTTGAATTTACAGGTTCCTGCTATTTATAGTCCTTAAAAGTCCTTGACCAACTGTTCATTTCGTAAGTAATGCCGTCATATGAAGCCTAATTTGCTGAATATGATGTTTCCTTTCCTTTGTCATATTGAATTACTAGCAATTATGGCTTTAGTCTAATGTAATATGAAACTAAGGCCACATAATAATTTACCCAATGAGCTGCACCAACAGTGTTTGAGCTGTATCTGCAGTACCAGATCTGAGGTTTAAGTCAGTCTGGGGCTTCCTAAAAACATAAGTAACAAAAAGGTACTACATATGATGGAAAAGTGAATTTAAAGGTCACAATTTTAATGTGCAACTAAAAAAAGGGAATATGAAAAATACAACTAATGGGAGTATGAAAAATCTAAGTCAATGGGAATATAAATAAGTAAGCCAAACTTTAGCTCCTTGCGAGCAGTACCTCTAAATTCCAGCCTAATATTATAAAGGTATTTCCTTAGGAGGTTCTCAAAAATACAAAATAAAATCCTTGAAATCTTTCTGAACAGGGGTATTCCAAATATCTGGTATCACAACTGAAACAGCACTTGGTTTTCCAATCACTGAGTGGAGGGAAACAAAAAGGTTATTATTCTTGCTCACATTAAATATCTTAAGTGAAGAGCCACTCAGCATTAGTCTGTCTCTCTGATGTTTTTCCCCACCTCCATTTCTTTACTACCTCTGAAAACTGTTCAGAACAATGTAAGGATGGAGGTGGATCCACAGGACCTGTGGCTGCAGCATCCTCCAGAGCTGCTCTAGGACCTGTGGTGGTACACAGCCCCCATTGGCAGGCTGCTGATGGAGCCACTGCTTAAGTTGCTGTATCCTAGGGGTGAATTATTAGTTCTATCTTGAAAATAGCTTGCACTTTGGCTTAATGTTCTCTGACAGAGTGACAGCCCATATTCCAGTTCTGGCAAGCTTCTAAAGGCCCAGAAGGTTGATTGAGGACATGAATTTTTAAATACCTATACAAACTTCTTCTGAAAGTATAGGGCTCTAAGCACATTCCAGGTTTTTACTGTGTCAAAAGTATCCCACAAGCAACCTCTCACATTGAATTCCCTTAAATTTCGGCCAAATTTCCAAAGTGCAAGGACTCACAAATAAATGACAGCAGTTAAACGTTACAGTTTCGAGCCTTTTTGCAAATTTGGTTAAAGATTTAGAATTTCTTGCCCATTCATTCTGCCTTACTCAGATAACAGAGAGCACAGTGCTGCAGAGAAAGAAAAAAGCAAATAAAAAGGAAGATGTCTCAGTTGTCCCTAGCCAGAAGGGAATTAATATCACTAATGCTTGTTCCCCTTTTGCATGGGTACTGATTTGATACTCGAGTGAACATTGTGAACTTGACTTTTTCAGGGCTGAAGCAACTCACTTTCTCAGCAAGAAGTGCCAAGAAGCCAAATTACAAAAGGACAAATGATTCATTTAACAGGAGTTTTCATCATGTTGCCACACTGCCTGACCTCCAAATGTGCCAAGATGCTACAGTATCATTTAAACTGGGAAAGAATGCCTCTGTATTATCATCCACAAGATTCACGAGGGTCCCATTATAGCCATAATATTAAAAAACCCACACCAATACATAAAATAACAGTCCAACTTGAGGAGCCATTAAGATCAGTCAAATAAACAGAGCATTTAAAGACAAAACAAAGTACATGCCCAAATGAAAAATTATTACAGTCCATGAGGAAAAATTTGGGTTCAAAAATCAAGATTAAAACCTTGCTGGTGCTAATAGCTGTGTGCATGCAAGAGTGGTGGGATGCAGAAGAGAGAATTGTATCACCCATTCCATATCTACCTCACCACAGCCCTCCAAGCTGAGGTCGTTTTTGCCGTGTTAAACCCAACCCAAATCCTGTTCTCCCCTCACTGCAGGATTGCTCTGGCTGGAAAGGTTGGCCCTGCCCACTCCTTCTCCCTCCCTTCTCCATACAGCATCTCCCGTTTTCTCTCCGCTTCGCCTCTTGCTGCAGTCTGCCTGCTGCTCCTGTCGTCCATAAACCAAGCAGTAAACTGTCAACCAGAAGAAAGAAGCAGTATTTACTGTTTTATTTTTCCCAAGGTTAGTTTTCCTTGGGAGGGTGAAATAAATCTCACTGAGGCACTGAACTCCAGCTCCATCCCTTGCCATTTAACTGCTGCTCCTGCGTGACTGGCTTTCTTTCACAGCTGCTGTGTCACTGCATGAGATTTGTGCACTAGAACCATTTGTTGTGGCCTTCCTTTCGTTTCTTTTCCCATTTAAATTAAACATTAACTAATCCCAGGGCTGCTACCGGTTTTAAACAAAGCCTAAAGACTAAGAAAAGCCAGACTCGAAGCAAAGGTATCTTTTACCTGATCAGCTACAACATCTGGAAATAAAAGCATTCTCAGCTCCGTAATTCAGCCTCTTCCTCAGCTGTATCAGCTGGAAAAACAAACCTCGCTCCTGCCTAAGGAGCTGTGCACTGAGTCACCTCATCCATGCACTGTCCAGTGCAAAAGCTATCACTTGGTTTTACAGGCTGCAAAGTATCCAACAATTCCCACAGGCCAGGCTGGCAGGATTGGGATGCTTCTTATCTCACGAGAAACAAAGGAAGGAAGGACCTTTTTTCTGAAGACAGTTAATCAGTATTGATCACAGGGACTTCATGCAAAGATGCTCGGGCGGGGAGAGAGAACAAAGCAAAGGCAGCACTCTTATATCCTGCCTTAAAACAGCCAGAGAAGGGTAGAGTTTCCCCCTCCATTTCTCTCCAGACCAACTGGAATTTGGTATCAGACTGTTCCGCTTTGGCCCACGAGGAGGAATGGCAGCAGGGCGTGTGTCAGAGGCAGCAGCTCTGCCTCCTGCTCCGTTTGGGCTTTCGGCACCAGCCCCGGGGCACTTCAATGCTCGACACGTCCTCGGGACCGAGCTCACCGTTCAAGCAGAAGGGCTGAACCCCAAACGCTCTGCTGGTATTTAATTTCCACTGAAGCATTCGCAATGCAGTTTTAAATCCTTCCAGCCGGGAGGACCCTGTCCTTAGGCAATCCTTTAACAACAATGGCAATCCTGAAGAAATCCTCTCAGACCATCTCACAGACAGTTTTGTTTACAGTGCATCTAAGACTAAAAAAATTCTCATATTCCCTTTTTGCTATGGCAACAAGCAAGAACAAAAGGGTAAACGCTTTGCTTAAGGCTGTAAAGCGAGTCCTCACTACCTGAGAATCAATCACCCTCTCGCAGTTAGCTTTATAACCAAATCTGCTGCCTCAACAGCAAAGGTTGGCAACCATGTCACTTCAGTGAGAGCAAAGTCGCCACCATGTAATTTCTTTTCCTCTTTTTCAAGCCAGCAGTGCTTGCCTGCTTGCTGGATCATGTGACGAGCCTGCTCTACATCATCCCAGGACATGAAAAAGATGATTAGTTTAGTGCTCAGTTACCTAAGGTTGCTATGCTGGCCATACAGACAGAGCATCCCCATCTCCTGCTGCTCGTGGCACAGATCTCTGCAGCACAGCCTCTATAAAACACACACAATAGCCCAATAAAACACAGGCGGAGCTGTAAGTAGGCTCAAAGGACCGTATCTGCAAAATGGAGCGATCTTGATTTGTACCAATAAAAGCCCCAGGACGCTGCATTTACAGGGCAAGGCACACGTGCATTTCATGGCACTGAATGGGAAGGGACACCTGCAGATGCACGTACCTGTGACCTTATCAACACACTGGAGTCACCACTTGTCTGTAAGGCACATGCATCTATAGACATGAGATTAAAAAATACCCTCCGTGTCTCTACCTATGTTCTGTTTTTCCTCCCTGCTTTCACCATAATGCCTTATAAGAAGTATTTATAAATCTTCACCTTTCTGCTGCCTTTTTTCCTCCCACTGCTCTTTTTATAACCAGACTTGCAGGTCTGTATTATTCTTTGTGACATTTCTAACACCAATTTCTGCAGAGTGACCTCAGACTTTGCTATTTTTAAGTAAGTGTAGATGTGATTATCACTCAACCTGCTGAACCTGAGCCATATTTTGACTACCTTGTGTTATGCCACTGGGACAAACCACCCCCACACTTGGTGCCTACAGCTCCTACAGAGCCTCTCTGGTCTCAGACACCTTGAGTTTCAATAACACAATAACAGAGGCCTTAGGTCTGCAGGAGTGGTAATGTCACTTTTGCAATGCTTTCTCTCTATTCATCTCTGGCCAGAGATACAGATATGTTCTTTCATATATCCTTTAACATTAATTTGTGCTTGCTTTTAAATTCAAAAAGTCAAAATAAACATGTTCTTTAATCTCACTGAAATAGTTTTGGTTAGGATAATGATCTATATTTCCATAAAAATGCAGCCAACTACAGAATAGGAATCAATTTAGAATTTTCTCAGCTTGCCTCTCTATTTCATTTAGCGGGCTATTTTCAAACCTCAAATAGTTGCAAAAAACACAAGCAGGCTGATTAAGTGCTGCAGACCCGTAGCACCCTAGGCAGTCAGTGGGAGTGGGTGTGTCAGTCACTGCTTCGGAGCATTCCCAAGGGGTGAAGGGCTCAGAATGATGGCTATCATCCCTTTAATCTGCATATTGCAGACTCAGGATAAACGTTTCCAGGGAGGCTGCGCATGCAATCCTGCTTTGCCAACAGCTGAGTGAAGGAAGGTGTTAACCGGATTTCCATGGGGTCCCCGACCAGCAACATCTGTGCCCTGTGTTTGTGAAGCGGGTCAGAACACGGGTCCACCGTGGTTCAATCATTACCTCCCTGCACCGCCGGGCCACCTGCATGTACAGGCTTTACCGGCACCGTATTGCTGTCACATCAGTCAGAGCACACGGTGTTAGTGCTGGGTTGGCTCTCCAGGAGCTCCTGGAGGCAATGCACCGTCCCGCAGAAAGCCGGCCCGCCGCCCCTTGCAGAAAGCTTTTGAAGCAGCCTGAGCTGGCAGCACCGCCGGGCACCGGCTCAGGACCCTGCACCGCCACACTGACGGTGCTTGGCCCAGCCCCAGCTGTCCTAAAAGCAGGTGAGCCCCCTGCTGAAGCTGCGCCAGGAGGTCTCTGCTACACCCCCTTCAGAGAGAAGCAGGCGGAGAGGTGCCCGGAGGGGGCCAGCCTTGGCAAACCTGCCAGCAGGGAGGGCACTGGGGGATGCATCCTCACTGTTTTAGATTTTAGTTCCCCCTCTGTGTGCATGTGTGCGGATAAAGGCAGGAAAGGCACAGCAGCAGCAGGGAAGAAGGCAGGATGGTGGTCAGTTCTTACATGATTCCTTATCCAGCAGTGTTTGGAAGCGACTCCTTTGGATACAGAGTTTAAAGAAAGTTTTTACACAGCATACTATTCTGCAGTGGTGGGTGGCTGAGATACAGGCTGAGGGAAACAAGAAAATCCTCTGGTCTCTAGTACAGATGCTGAGGAATGTGTACCATAAACCAAAAGCAGATGGGCTGAATGATGAGTAAACGCTATCTTTACCTCTTATCTCTCCAGCTTTGTGTTTCACCATCATGCTAAGTGGCCCCTATCCTTGCAAGTAGCCTAATGATTACTTTCTCCAAAGGGTTTAGGTGTGATTCAGGAACAGAAAGGGCACTCCTCACATCAGATTGAGTTACTGGTCTGAGTCTCCCTCTCTCTCACACACACACAGACAGAGTTCCCCGGCTACCAGCACTGCTAGCACAGGGTGACTCCCTGGACCTGCCTAGGGATGGGTGCACCCCAGAGCCACTACAGCCACTGACCAGAACCTGTGTGTGCCTGCTGCCCCTGCAGATAAAAAGCTGCCACTGACAAGCATAACAGCTTGAAATTTAATTGTTTTCCTCTCAGAACTATAGTTTTGCGGATTTCATTTTTTTTATATATATAAAAGTATGTGTCACTTTGAAATGCTATGAAAGTGTAATGCTTTCATGTACAAATGTTAGACATCTCCACTACACGCATTAAAAAGCAGTTTCGTGTCAAAGCCAAGCAGGTTGTGCAGAGAACCATTAAGTGCCACCATTTCATGTGCGGATGGTTTAGTCGAGAGCAAGAAATTGGAGCTGTCAGTAGAGATGAGCTGCTGGCATCCAGCAGAACCACAGCCACAGTTGTGGTGTGGTGGGGGGATGAGAGGAGTGTTTGCTACCCTTATCTCTGCTAATTTAGTCCCCAGGATGAATGCAGAATGAGAAAAAAGAAA
The DNA here is from genome assembly GCA_013399225.1 of Rhipidura dahli. NCBI lineage: Eukaryota > Metazoa > Chordata > Aves > Passeriformes > Rhipiduridae > Rhipidura > Rhipidura dahli. Next base: position 2,393,471 of record VXAC01004740.1, on the reverse strand, counting down.
GATCTTTGAATTAGGACAACACAATTGGCTCCCAGAGCATAGCAGGTAGAAAAGTTTCAGCATAGCTCATACCTGTGAAACATTTCAAAGCTGTGAACAAGATGCTAAATAGATTTAATAGCACTACTCCCTCAGGATGCGGTAAGTTATCTGCTTACAGGTTTTATCACTCACATACGGCGCTGCTGAGAGGCCAATCCCTTCTGTGATAGCACTGTTGCCCTGCCAAGGGCTCAGCATGCCCCCAGGCAAAAGGGAGGCCCATCCTCTCACTTATCTGCATGGACCCTCCCTCTGCCAGCAGACCTTGAGTCTGCCCAGACAAGCTCACTAAGCCCCAGAGGGTGCTCCTGCTAGTGTCTGGATTCAGGGCTTTGTCACTGGAAGTCCCCAATGGCCACGATAGCTGTGGATGTGGCCCTCCTGTCCCCCGAGCAGAGGAATCTGTAACCTTCCCATCAGCAAAAGCTCCATGGCAGCCAGGGCATCCACGTGTGGGTATCACTGAACTGCCAGAAATTCATGCCTCTGTGGCATGAGGTCATGCAGCCACAGCTCTGCTTGGGGATATTGCATTCTGTGGTGGGAAAAACCAAATACATACGCGATTAATTATCAGCAGCATTTTCCAGCTGCTTTATTTGAAAAATGTAACTTACCTATATCCTCTCTCACACATGCATGAACACACACACATGTGCTTGTACACTCCCATGTTCTTTGCAGAAGAGGGGAGAAAATAGGCCAGGCAACATGAATAATGAAAATGATGGTACTCCCTAGGGCCATATTCTCATACAGCCGTGATCCTTGCGGCCCCGTTATGAAAGTATCACCTTCTGAATTCAGGCATTTTGAAACTCTTTGTAATTGAACTGCAGATTTATGTTTAAATCAAATGCCACTGCTCTTTCAGTGGTGAAAATAGTGGTGTGTTGTTAGGTTGGACTTTCATTGCCCAGTCAGGGGGATCCCTGTGTCCTCTATTGGGCAGTTTGCTGATTCTGCAGCACTCTCCTGACATTCTCTTCTCTTGCTATACTGTGGCTCAGGAACCTGCTCTGCTGACAAAAGGAGACCAGAAAGACCAGGAGGCAGACACGCCACATGGCCCCTGCTCTAGATGAACAAAAATTCAGCTGAAGAAATATTTTATAAAGCTTCTCCTTCTTTTTCTCATTTCCAGTGGGGAGTATTGGCTGGCGTGGCAGCAGGGTTGCTCTGAGGTCAAGATGGAGAGATCAAAGGCAGACACTCTGGTCTGCAGCGCCTGGGTCTTTGGGATGCTGCCAGGAACAGGGCAGGCCCTTGGGAAAGCTCCCGTGGGAGAACAAGGGTGTGCTTGCCTTCCCCTCTCCCCTTAGATGCTGTACCAAATGGGCTGTCCCTTTCCACCACTTGGTTGCAGTGAGAAGGGAGGAGGGGAAAGGGATGTCACACGGGAATTTCACGTTCTTCCCGTGGTAGAGAATTAACCTTGCTTATTTGCATGATAAAGAGTGAGATTTCATTTCTTTTATGTGGTAGGCAGTCCTTGCAGCTGCTGGGAGGGACACTGCTCCTCTGAGCTGGGCCACCTTCATCCTGGGCATCGCTGCAGTGATGGGTGCAAAAGCTTCATGCAAGGAGCAGGAGCAGCAGTGCATCACAGTGTAAGCTAACAAACACGTGTGTCCCACTTTGGGAATGAACTGCATCCAGCCTGGAGAGACCAGACTCCTCCTCGCTACTAGTTCATGCTGCCAGTGCTGCTTTTAGGAGGGGAATGATTATGGGTCTGATGTCTCAGCTGTGACACAGCTATGAGTGAGCTAAAATCACATGCTAAATCAATCTAAGTAGATCAATGTTAACTTGTGTGAGCACACGCACAGGACTCCTCCATACACTGACATGTTTCCAATTGGAATGCTTTGCCAGCACAGGAATGTTTTAAATCCTTGGCAGCTTCACCACCAAAGCTGCTATAGCTTTGAATGTTTTCTTAAATCCTACAGGACATTGTGGGTAGAACAACGTGCCCTTCCCCAAGATGAAGACACTACCCCAGTAAATATGATGATCTGGCAGCGTGGCTTGTCTGCGTGAGATGCTTCTGCTGACACGGGGATGTTGATGTGGGTTCACAGCTCCTCACACCCCTTGGCTGCTACAGCCATCATCCCCCAAGTCTGCAGGGCAGATGTAGCTTTCACAGGGCCAGATATGACTGAAAGTGAATGCTGGGGACGAGGCTGCTCCTTTACCAGTTCTAGGGACAAAGCATGTGGTAAGAGGGCTGGGGACGGTGGCACCTCCCTTCACCTTCTCTTGTGTTGGTAAATCCCGATTTGGCTCCTGTATCTGCATTGTCAGAGCAGGTCAGAGCCAGGGACAGAGTTTGTAGGTGTAGAGGAGTGTTGAGTTAGCACAGCCACCACCACGAGCACATCACAGTGGGCATGCTTACATCTGCAAGAAGGCTTGTTTGAAAACAGCTATTTATCTTAGCAAAAGGGAAATCAAACTCCAAGGCTCACTCACCAAAGCAGTTATATTGTCAGGGAGCCCATGTGAAATCACATGAGAGCGACTTACTTCAGTTCAGCTTAAACCACCATCTACCTGAACCTGTCCAAATCAAGTAGGTCCAGATAAAAGGAGGGATCACAACAATTTTGCACTGGCTTAATTAAGTAGTTTCAGGTCAAAGTGACAATTGAATCAGTGCAAGATGTAAGGTAGGCAGGAGAATATTATAACCATAAACATGTAAGAAACAGAAGTAAATATTTTCTCTTGTCCACGTGGGTCATATAACAATTACTAGAGCTGAAGAGAAACATTTAACTGCAAATGATATTTTAATTTTAAAAATCATGTAGCTCTGAAGAGGAGCTTATATGATGAAAGACCTACTTATTTTTCTCCTGTAACATTTGTTAGTCTAATGAAATTGTACTTTCTCCCTTCAAATCACAGTTTGCTTAAACTCTTAAAACTATCATGGCTATAACATAACAATTGCTACATAGCATACAAGAGTATAGCAATGTACGTGGAATAATAGTATAAGAGTTAATATTTATCTGGGCAAGCTAATAAAAGTAAACTAACCCATAGACAGATACTTATGTCATGGGAAGACAGGGCTGAAGGATATCTGCAAAATCATCCAATAATCCTTCTCATACATCTCAAAGCGTTGCCTGAAACTAGCTGTAGAAACACTCATGGTCCCCTTCTGCCCCTATAGTTGTCCCTCTGTTCACCTTTTCAGAAGATGGGGTTTTTTTTAGTTTATTTTTTGTGAACCACAGGTGATTATATTCAAGTTTGTGCAAAAGGTAACTCTCTCAGACCAAGATGTAAGACCTAACATTTCTAGCTTCACAAAATGGTCATGCTTTGCCTGGAATGCCAGATTGATCTCATGTAATTAATATTTCAGATATCTTCAAACATCTTCCCTGATTTGGTTAAAGTATTGACACATGTAATGCTTTCCTGCATTTCTGGATTGCAGCAGTACATTCCTGAGTAGAGAAGGTGCCAGATTTTAGACTGTTTTAAAAAACTTTACATTATTGGACTATTAAAAATGAATTAATCTGACAGTTTAATTGCTATTTCATAATACTCTGTGCTTACATCTTGTATTTTGCCTAGATTCTGTAAACAGACATCAGGTTAATTTTTATTTGTAGCTGAACTTTTTGCAGTTCCTGCCAATTCTGGCTCTCTTGCCCCAGTAGAATATTTCAGTGTGAGCATTTGCAAGCACAACAAAGCTTATTGAAACCTAAACAAATAGAATTAAATTAAACAAAACAAAAAAAACCCAAAACAAAACAAAAAAAGGAAAGAAATAAACCTTTGGGTTTTTTTAAAATCATACTGACAATAAATTTTATGTGGCACTCCCTTACCATGTTTGTTTACACAAGAGAGAAAAATTAGAAAGACATTCTCCAGAAACTAATGGCTACTCAAGAAAAATTACACAAAACCATATTTATTCTGTGCATTTAGAGCTTAATTTTTCACTTTGGCTTCTGTAACAATTGGATCAGAACTCATGAAAGGTTATTTCTCTGAAAAACGGATGGCATTATAAAATCAGAGCTCTTAGAGGCACTAATCAATCCTTGCACTGAAGACTAACAGCATTTGTAGTAACCCCATGTTATCTCATGTCTTTACTGTCTCCAGTGATCCTACCCCATAACACTGGAAATACTGAAAAAAAATTTTTAAGTTTATAATGACCAGAAAGAATAGATATCAAGAGCCCAAAAATTTAAAAGGACTAAGATTGCTTTTGCAGAGACCCTCCTGAACAATGCCTTATATTCACACTATATATCTGTGGCAGAGCATTACCATTAGCTGGAATTCTTCTTGGCTGCATATTTTTATCTAATGAAATGCTCCAAAGTATATCCTCCCTGGATAGATACCACAGAATATTACACTGGGACATCACACTGCAACTGAGGATGTCCCATGAAAAACAGGGTACTCAGCTGTTTGGTTTGTCACCATTTTACTTGCATCTTGCATCAGGTTTCAATAACCAACAACTAAATTATTCATCTGCTGCATATGGTCAAGTCCATGGATACTCCTGTTGAGTCTAGACATGCTGGGGAAATGGTGCAAAATGAGCAAACATTTGCTGAATCCACCCTGCTTTCCATTTCATACAACCCAGTGGCTGAAAAATGAAGGGATATAAAAATAAATATTTTCTATGTTAACCCACCCATTAGTGTCTCTCACCTGTGCAACTCCTCTAGCTATGCTGCAGTTGTTACTCAGAAGAGCAGGAACATGCCTTATAGTAGAGCATCTTGGAATATTTCCTTTCAAATAGGAAATTTTGGGGTATTAAAAAAAAAAAAACTTTATTGTTTTGAAAATCTCTGACTAAACCCATTTGTTTCTGGTCAGGAATAGAAAAATGTCTCCCATCCAGGATACCTGAAAAACTAGCAAGAGAGACATTGTAAAACAATGTTGGGACTTGGAACATGATGGCATTGAAAGCAAAACCAGCAAAGAGAAAATAAGCTTTACTTCACAATTTGAGGTGACCTTGTGTACTGCATTAGCAACACGATGTTCCCTCAGTTTGGATAAGAAAATTATGTGTGATTCACAAAGAAACATTTTGAGCATAGTTGTGCTCGTTAGTCTCCGTATTTATGGATCTGGCAGCCCTTCCACTGTAAACACCAATGCTGAGGATCAGATCTCTGCTGTGAAACGCTCCTCCAGAACAAAACAACACCAGAAAGCACCACAGGCAGGGCTTCAGGGCAGTACTTCTTCTCACTTTCCTAAAACTGTCTAAGTTAGTTCTGCTATTTGTAAGGTTATGGAAAGTTCAACAGAAAGAGAAAAAATAGCTAGTTAGGGGACTCAAAAATACCTCAATGATTTTGAGTTGAAATTATCAAAGTTAATTTAAGGTATTTTCAGTAATGCGTTGCTTCCTGACACAGACTAGCATCTTTTGTAAAAGGGATCTGAAGTGGTTTTATTGAGGCTGAGGCTCAGACTGATCCTTGTACACGTGCATGGGAAATGAGTCCATGAAACACAAATGGAGGGTGCTCTTTGGAAGACTGGATGAAGAGTAACAATATCTCTGGAATATTCCAATTAAAACCAGTTGCTGTTGGCTAAATAAATAGTGAAAAATGTGAGTTAGAGTCCCCTTCCATGACCATTTGCTCTGGCAGCAAACCCAGTGAGACTACTCCAGCCATCCTTCTGTGAACACCATTCCCCTCCCCTGCTCCAGTCCATGACCCCTATTTGCCACTGGCCAGGGGAATTGCAGGTTTTTTCCTGATGCAGGTGCTCTCAGGGACCCAGTTCACATCACAGTCACGACAGGAAGCTGAGGGGGAGCAATACATTATCTTTTGGGGGTCTGGCAGCAGAGATCGGGGAAGGAGGACAGTGAAAGCCATGAACAAGAGTGGTGGTGCTGCCTCGAAGCACAGCCAGAGATCAGAAAACCTTTCTTCTCCCTTTCCCTAAGGCTCTCTGCAGAGTCTGGGGCAGATCCCTGATGTCCCACAGAAGTGGATGGGGTGCTGTACATGTTCCAGGCTCCACTGCAGAGTGTGGAGAGATTATTTTAGGAAACTGAAACGTTTCCATCTCTGGAGGTCTTTGAGAACCGGATGGATGAGCAGCAGTCAGGAATAGCTCAGTTACAGTTGATCCCCCCTCAGGCCAGAGAGGCAGAGTTGATGATTTTATATGATTTTTTCCACTCCTATGATTCCATGGTGGAAGCAGGGCCATGGTTCAACAGGGCACCATAGGTAACTAACATCTCATGAACCAACAGTACATGCAGTTAACCATTGTATGCATTTCTGAGTTGGTGGTTTGCATTTGCTCTTTCATGCAGTATTACCCTACGTCCACAGAGCTATCAAATAACCAAACTTCTCCTTCATAGTCAAAAAAAATCAGTTCTTACAAAAGCTAGGGCCACTGCTTCCCCCACATAAAAATTCCCAGAACTAAAAAATCATGCTTCCAAGCCTTACAAGGAAAATGCAAGGGAATTAAAACATTCATGTAAGAATAATATACTGAAAGTGCTGCTTCTGTCATGGAGAATGGGAGCATGAGAGAAGGGAATCTTTTTGCCAGGATTACCCTAATTGCAGGGACTTTCTGCCTCTGCACCATCAGTCCCTGGAAAAAATACTCTTATTGCTGATAGATGGGAAGCCCACAGCATCCATATAAAGTCAATTAACTTCTGCAACATTTCTGACGCTCAGAGGGGAAAACAACTCTTGCCTGTGCCTGTTGGGGAATCTGCAGAAATATGGCTCTGGTCAGCTTTACATTGCCTTTGGGATTGATGCACACACCCTGTTTGATTGAAAGGGATCAAATAATCATGGGAAAAACCCCTTGGGACAAAGAAGTAATCTGAATATCGGTTTGATACTGCAGTGTGGATTTTCAGACAGAAAAAATATTACCAATCAACTAGCTTACACCCCTGTTTCACATTGCTTTTGGGGTATGGCAGGTAGTGCTTTGGGGCAATGATTAATGGACTTGAAATTAAAGTAATGTTCAAAGTAGTTTAATCAGACATAGCTGTCACTGAAATAGAGATTAAAACGAAAAAACATAGTGTTAGATTGAGGGTGGTTAAAACCTTAAAAAATATTATCACTTTTTCAACTGCCAGGTTTATTTCCTGACACCACAAAAACACAGTGTGGGGTAGTTTCCAAATGTATTTATTGTTTCTGGAAATCAGATTTAAAATACACAGTAAGTGAGATAAAAAATAAAAGCAACACTTTATTCCTCAAAAAATCTGTCAGCCACTACATAAGAGAGCTTAGCAAACTCATACCCTATGAAATAGAAAGCGATTCCAGAAACATTCATCAGGAGACCTTTTCCCCTGCAGTAATCCGGTATTGAACAGTATCAGTGTCACACTGTGGACCTGAAGAGACTTTAGTCTGATCCAAGTGGACAGTGCCTCTGCTCCCATCACTCCTGACCTCACAGGCACAAGCTGACAGAGGGGTTGGCTTGTAACCTGTAATTTCCGTCACACTGGTTGATCCCTGTCTATAGCTCCATGGGCGGCATGCAGCCACTCTGAGGCTCTCAGGCATCATTGAAATGCAGGACTCAGCCCCTGTAGCATGGTGGGGGGGCCCAGCTTGGCACTGAGGAGATGTACAGAAATAAAAAACCCACGTGAAGCACCACTTCTCGTCTCTGACTTTCTGGTGCGCCCAGTGCTTCAGACCTGAAAAGAGTAACTGTAAGTTTTAATGGTAACTTATTTCAGTATAGGTTGGGTAACTTTAATACTGAGAAGAGACTGCGAATGAATAAAGGAGGCACTAAACTCCCAGCCTCCAGTTAGAAGGACAACTAGGACCTGTGCTGGTGCTGGTGGAGAAGGGACCTTCCCACGTGACACAGGCAGCTCTGCCCACACAGGGAACAGACTTGAGGAGACCCACTGCTTCACTGGTGGGCTTCCATGCACCCATTTGTGAAGAGCTTGTGCTCAGAAACAGCTGCCAGGCACTGACCATATCCCTAATGCAGCTAAGAGTCCTCTGGGAATGCTCCAGTCCCACACTTGGCTTTTCTGGGAAGGAATTCAGGTCAGGACTGATTGCTTTTGAGAGTAAATTTTGGCAAGTCCACTGGAGTTTTGTTATCATGTAGCGTCCATGTTAACTGCTCAAACTCTTAATGTAGCTGGTTGCAGGTTGTTGGATAGAGCAGCCAAAGGGATTTACTGAGCTACTGCATGATGCCACTTAAATCTGAGGACAGGTCTGAAAACAAGGAGGAGAATTATACAAAAGGACTGCTTTTAGTTTTGCCAGAGGGTTCATATTTTGCTGGCAAGATTTTATTTTTTTTTATGCTACCATCACAGGATGAGACCCAAACCAGTACTGACCATTGCAGTGGCGATTTTACAACTTTTAATACAACAAAAAACAAGCTACAGGGTAACACCTGCGCTGGTACCAGGTCTGGCTTTCCTCAGAGGGCTGCTGTCATGCCTGGAACTTCTCTGCAGAAGTATTTCTCTGAGACATCTCTGGTCCCCAAGCCATTGCCTCTGCAGCTATTTACGAACCAGTTGAAGGACAAAGCCCCCTTCTGCCTCCCAGTCTCGGCTTTTGCCAGCATCCAGTCCCCATGAGGCCAGAGGAACACACCTGATGCTTCTCTCCATGGCCTGACAGACGTGCCTGCTTTTGAGTCTATGTGTTTTGAGAGACTTTGACTCCTTTCAGGATAAACCAACCCTGCATGCTCCAAATTGTGTTGCTGGTTCCTGGAAGGGCATCTTGAAGTTGTTAATTGTGTTTTTTGAAGACCTATCACCTTTAAAGAGTGTTTTCAGCTTGTTTAGTCTTGCAGCCAGAGCCAGGCCAGATAAAGGGGGGACTCATTTCCGTCAGCATTATCTCCATCCGTCCCCACCACCACACATGGGCAGGCGCAGAGAGAGGAGCCAGCCCACTGAGCCTGCAAAGGGCTACAGGCACATTGATGAGGTAATAACTCCTGATTTTGCCCAAAAACTGTTTATTGATATTTTATCTGCTTAGATTAAAACTCTTGTGACTATTTTGCAATCATTTTTCAATTAGACAATAGATTTTTGAAAAAATTGCTTCCTTTCCCCTCATTCCTTTATCCTCTTTGTTCTGTCTGAGTCTTACTGATTTTCATTGCTTCCTCCTACCTGCCCTTTGCTTCATCTGTCTTTGGAGTCCATAACTATCATCCCTGTGTCTCTTTGGATTTCTGCCACTCCTGACTTCCTTGCTTCTCTTTCCACCATGCTTTATCTTCTCCTTCTTAACTTCCCCTTCCTTCCCTGTTGTGAGATGCTCAAAGATTGATTTCCAGCTGAGTGAGGCATCCCACACAGGGAAAGTAAACCAGGGAAATATTTCTTCTGAATTATTCTGAATGGCTCCTCTCAGTGCTGTAAACTATCATTGAGGCAAAGAAAAAAAGGGGTGCAAGTTCAGTCTGTGACATGTAAAACAACATATGGGAAGCCAAGTGGGCAAATGGAAAACTCTGGTTAACACAGATTTTCAGTGATTTGTGGTCACCTGCTGACTACTACAGTCTCCTTCTTTTTCTGGTACTGAAAACTTCTCCAGATGTTTTCTTCAGCAAACCCTCTTACTTTGCCAGTCTGCTCTAAAGACTTTACAAAATTGTCTCCTTTTTGTTTTCACATCACATTTTCTCAGCCCTGTGTTCTTTAGTTCTGTACTGAGAAAAGAACTCGAGCATTCTGGCATCCAATTACTAATTCTGGTGGAGCTAGACATTTTTGTAAACATGGCTGAACGATGCATGTTGTTCTTTGTTCAGGCTCCTTATGACCTCTGGCAAGCTGCTCATCCAGTGTGTCTTGGTCTCATCACATCAGGACTTCCAGGTTTTCTAACATTTTATTCGAGGGAACTGATGTTTTAAAAGACAAGGGGATAATACAGCATTATTATTTTTATCCTTTGCCTTCCCCTGTGTTTTTCCTGCTGCCTAGCTTCCATGCAGCTGTTGAACATTTAAGAAAAACATGTCTCCCACTGAGCAAGTTCCCTACAAATGTGAATTCAGCTTCAGGCAAAAGGAAATGTGAGTCCTGAGGTCACTCCTGAAATCAAGCTCTTGCCTGGCTGCACATAATTCTGCTGTTGTGTTTTAAGGGTGATTTAGGAAAAAGTAGTATATATTTCCCACAAAGAGCATAAAAAGAAACAAATACTGGTGATCATAAGATGATCATATGATCCTTCAAATCTCACTGTTTTTCTGGTCTTTTCAGTCATGCTTTTTGAGTCTGCAGCTCAGATCCAAGCAGAGGGGGGAGGACGTGGGTTTACAGAGAGAAGATGACCCACTGGTGCTGACCAGAGTTAATAACGGGAGGCCCCTGTGCATTCTATGCTGATGACTGGAGAAGACTGAACTTTTCTTTCCACTTAAAGATGCTAGAGCTACACCCCCTTGTTCGCCGGGGAGTAGTATTTCTGTCAGATATGAAAGCAGCTCCTAATCTGCTCTGACCTTGGCAAGAAATTCAAGTCCAAATGTAGTAACATAGAAGCTGACAGGTCAGCCTGAAGAATTTGAAGTGGGGGAGGCTTCCTTGCCTTCTTTCTTTCTGTCTTTCCCTCCTTCTTTCACTTGAAATCTTATCAAGGATCACTTCAAGTGCAGTGGCAGCCTGACCAGCCCTAGAAAAGACACCAGCTGGGTCATTGTCCCTCCTGTTACAGCAGAGGTGCAGAGAGCATTTACTGGCTAGGCTGAGTATGTGCTACCATTGTTACAAATTCATAAAGGTGGAGACCCATCAAGAAGAGCATTTTACCTTTTTGTGTGTAAAAATTGGAAAAGTTGATCTAAATTTTACATCTGTATGTGGTGTCTTACCAAAAGACTCCTGTCTCCACACGAGAGGCTCTCTACTTTTTGTTTTCAAGACACGGACCCACACTGAGGCTGGAGATGGTTCTCACTTGTTCTTACTGCTGCTGAAGACTTCTGCCTGTCAGTTGTGTTAGTGCCTTCTTCTACAATGACTAAGACAAAACCAGGACTATAGAAATGACCTATGCTTGCTCTACTTCTTACATCCTTCCAGCATCTTTTTCTATGTGCCTTAACAACAAAGGGGCTAAAAATGCCTTGAGCTCAAATACCAATTTGGGTATTATTTAGAAGTCTGAAAGATGATGGTTATCTTTCTGGCTATCCTTCTCCTGGTAATTTTTTGAGGAGTGAGCTTATTTTTGATCACACTGGCAGAAAGTTAAAAACTGGTTGAAAGTTTGGGTGCTGCTTTGTACTTTTTCAGTCAAATGATCAGACTAGAATATCTATGGATTGCTCACCACAAAAATGATAAATTATGAATAACTAAGGGGTATATACCGTTTGTATCACTGAAGAAACAGGCTTTTTGAGCCACAGCAGACCCCCCTAATATCTGGCATTATGTTGGCCAGAACAAAAGCACTTTCCTTGTATCTGAAAATTTACAATCCCATTACAAAGCAGCGTAAACAGCAGATCTTGTGGCTTCCCCCAATTCAGTGGCCACATTCATCAGTCCAGGAAAGGAAGGAGGCATTGCCCACCAGGGGACCACCCGATGGCTCTGCACCCGTGGGCATGGGGGGCTCACCAGTGAAACCCCTCTGCAGACAAGGACAATGGACCACTCTGTGCCTGGAGAGCCCCTGCCAGCCTGGGCTGACAGACACCGTGCAGGCGAGGGGTTAAGGGAGAAGAGCTGACTCTCAGAGGTGAAAACTGATGTGTCTGCAATAGACAGGGATGGGCCCATGAAGGGATACAGGGAAATAAGAAAATAATGTTGCTGAGTAATCAGTAGTCATAGGTCAGCCACACTGCTACCTATCTGCTGTCCCATTTTCTGTAGATGACATGTCAAAGGCATGATTTAATGGAGATTCTGAAGGACGTTGCCTCCAGGCATCAGGAGCAGCATAGTGCAGGTGCTCCTGTTTGAAAATCTCAAAAGCAAATGAAGGAGGTGAGTAGCTGTGACCATTGCCAGTACTGAAAAATAACTTATGAATTTGATAGGGTTAGATGGGAAAGCCAAAGACAGGTAAATCATGCTTGGTGGAGATCCAGAAATACACTGCAAAGAGATAGGTTATGAGGTAACAGGCTAGGGAAATTATTCTGGGGGGTACTAGCAGAGCAGGACAGTGCTTGCTTGGGCCAGAGGAGCAATGTGGCAGTACTAAGACACAATCTTGGTGGTCTGTGTTTCTTTTAAAATATGTTTCCCTGTTCTGTTTACCAATGTTGTGATCCAGAAAACATTTTGCCATTTCCTACCTGCAACTATAAAGGTTTTCCAGGTTGACTCACCCTGCTCGGGGTAGAAGGAGGGAGGCAGGATTTCATGGTTTATGTAGTTTCCACACTGCAAATGTCTCAGCCAGGAGACACAAAGCATGATGAGAAACTACCAGAGGGACAGGTAGTCTTAAGAGTAAGAAGGATGCACAAAGCAGCTTCACATCCTGTTTATGGGACAGGGCTCCTGGGGAAGATGTGTCTGCCCAGGTGTGTAGAGCTGGGTGCCTTTTGGGGTGGCTGAGGTTGTCTCCCCTTGGGGAGGTACAGCCTTCTTGGGGCATCGAGCCTTTAGAGAGCAGATGGGGATACAGAGGTGTGGCAGAGACTGCAGTGGCAACTGGCAAAGGGTGGACATCTCAGGGTGACAGCCAAGCTTGTGAAGGATGGGGATCCCTCAGCGGCAGTGACTGGAAGCATATTGCTGCGGGTGACAGAGAGAAGATGTTTTCTTTACCTACTGATGTGCATGTACGGGGCAGGCACTGGCAGCAGGGGAGCAGGAACAAGAACTCACTTGAACAAAGCCCTAAGCAACCTCATCTAAGCCTGAAGTTCACCCTGTTTTGAGCAAGAGATTGGATTAGACGACTTCTGGAGGACCATCTCCCCCCCCCCAGTCTAAATTATTCTGTAAATCCACTCCAGATTCCAATTTAATTTTCAGGGTGGTGTTTTAGTACCTGCTGCCTCTGAACTGTGCCATTCTGGATAACATCAGTAGTGCAAAGGCATTTCTAAACAGTCACTGCACTCAGTCCCAAGCCACAGGGGTTTCCTCCTGAAGACAAAAGAGCCTCACTCACCTGCTGCTCGGACAATGGGGGTAATGGCATTAGGGGGACCTTCTGTGCCTCTTTATCTCTCTCCTCTGGGCATTCCTCCCTTGATGAGGAATTTCCTCAGAGCACTGCCTGAAAGGCTTCTTGGGTGAGATACATTTATCTGTGCAGCAGATAAAACACTGCAGTGGAGGTCACATTCTTCCATCTTTGCCACTGAATCTAGGCTTGCCTGCAAGCTGGTGTCCCCTTGCACCTGCACACAGTATTATTTATTCTCCTATTACACTGCATGACAACTATAACGATAACATGAAACTAAACTACAGCCTGGCTGTACCTTTCCCCTCCTCAGCTGGAAAGTGGACTGCTTGGCATTATAGGGGAATGATGAAATGCAGTCCTTTGAGGTTATTTCTTCTTTTCTTATGAAAGAAAAACTCATATAGAATACTTCTTTCTTTTCCTTCTTTATACAGCCAAATTTTAGGTTTTTTCCTCATTTAAGAAAAAAATTTCATTCACTGTCACCTTCAAGCTTGAAGACCAACACATAGCCTCCTGGAAACACCAATATTTTGACAGGGACAGATCAGAGGCTGTCCAATAACCTGAGCTCTTACAGGTTTGAGACAGCACCATTTGGGCCATGCTCAGGCCATGTTGTGAATCTCTTCAGCCAACCTCCCAATGGGATGGATCTTTGCAGTCTCTTGTCCTGTCCCATGCCCCTGTGAAGCACTGTCCATGGGCAGGTGACAACCTTCAGACTCCTGAAGCTTAACATACCTGTCCAACACCTCCTGGGAAGTACAGAACAAGTGAAGAACTGGTGAGGAGATAAACCAGAGGGAAACTACAGAGAAACCACAGGCTGGGTAGTAGAGAGAGTAATAGAGAGGTAATAGAGACAGACTGGTACTACAGAAAACTACAGGCTGGGTCTCTCCTGAAACAGCTCTGGAATGTCCAACAAGGGTCTCCGGGTGTTGCAGTAGTGTGCAGCTACTCAGTGAATGACACACTTGCTATACAAATGTATGGCCTTTACTGAAATAACCACCAAATTCAAGACTGAAGTCAATTCCTGCTACTAACGTTATTTTTAAATTGCACAGATGTGTGTCTTTATCCATGAAGAGGTCTTTTTTGACACAGATAACCTCTGTGATGTGAACTTATATTTCTGCTCATTTTATCTACCAGTGTGATTTTTCTGGGATATGTGAGCTCCTGGGAAGTAAAGAAACAGTCTTCTATCAGCAAAATTTATTCCTTTTTCATTATTTCTTACTATGGCATTATCAATGCTTCTTGCAAGAAAACTATTTTTACACAGCTATTTCTGTAATTTTTTTTCCTTTTACACTCATTGCTATTTTGTTAGGCTGATACATATCAGCTCCTTACACATACCCATGTATTTCTAACAGCATCCTAGAATTTCCTATCACAACTGGACAAAAGAGGAGGGGAAAGCTGAAGATTGCAGTAAATACAGCTGAGGTGAAGTCAGAGCATTATATTCTCTATCCAGATCTAAGGTATGTTCTTGAGAGCTTCCCATTTTGAGAACACTTACATGATATGTTTCCACTTAGCTCTTATGCCAAAAATATCCCAATGCAGCTCTGCCACTGATAAAGGAAGCAAGAGCCTTGATGTAAACAGGGCTTCAGGCAGCTGCTAGTGCTCCCAGCCACTGTCTCACACAAACCTGTGAACAGCCAGCCTGGATTGGATATGGAGGAGCCCCCGGCATGCAGGCTGGGCAGGCAGTCCTGTTCTCCATCATGGATGCTGGGGACCAGCCCTCCCATCTCCACCTTGCTGCTGACTCCCCATCTGCCCTGCTGATCCTCAGGACCAGACAGAGTGGCCAACAGCAGCAAACCTTGTGGCCACTGGCAGGGACCAACAGAGTCAAGGCTGGAAGGAGTGCATGGGGAAAATCATGAATGGGGCAGAAGACAGCAGGAAAATATTTCATCAACACAGGCTCATGGACTGAGACACATGGTTCATCTCCTCTGTACAGAAGCATCAGCAGCAGTTACATCAATCATAAATGCCTTTGAAAAAGAAGCCATTTTAAAAGTAAGTAAATTAAGCCCTGTCCACAAACTCTACATTATAAATATCATTATGAAAGTTATCCAGGTTTCAGGGGAGTTTTAAAACAGTCATGTGCTAGCTGCAATGCTGAAAGATTGTCCTGCCATTTGGAAGGTCTGTGCTTGCACCTCTTAGTAGGAGTTTCCCCAAAGATGTTTCACTGGAAATAGCTCTAGGTAACATGCCAGTAGAGCTTTAATTATTATCTTTCTTGATTCTTTGGATTCATCCTAAAAAGTGTGCATGCATACTTCTGTCAGTAGCTTGAATATTCCCAATGCCAGCACTTGGTGACTTTGGAAGAGGACCAGCCAAAGCATATGTGACTCCACTTCACTGGAAAGAAACAGACGGAGTGGAGTGCCTGAACAACACTTCGATACAGAAAGAGGCAGTTGCAGTGTTCAGGGTAAAGGTCTGGGCAATAACCACCCCAGCACAGAGGAAGAAGGTAGGGAAACACAGGCTGACAAATGCCAGAGGCAGACCAGGGTTTCATTGTGATTCCTTCTGTACAGGCAGGGTACAGGCCATCAGGAATGGCAAAATGGACAAGACTGGAGATGCTGGATATCTCTCTTACAGGTTCCTATGCTAGATGTACTCCAGGTAAGAAAACAAAAGCAAATAAATGCAAGAGGAAAGGAGACAGCAGCTGTGCCCATGCCAGGGATTATACAGGAATGGGACAACAGCTCATGGCTGTCTGCATCACAAGTTTGCAGAAATGTGGTGGTTCAGAGTGGGAACATGTTACAAGTGCACACAAAAGCCATCCTGTGCTGCTCGACCTTATCACCAGAAAGACATCCCCAGCACATTTTATTTCACTGAATAGATGTAGCCAAAGACTTCCAGCCAAAAGAAAATAATTTGTGTTCAGAAAATGGCTGGTGAATGGGCATTGAGGGGTGTGTCTCTCAGCTGCAGTGCTTGCAGCATCTTTGCTCTGAGACTGCTGGGCACAGAGCTGGTGCTGCTGGGCACAAGCAAAAGGACTAAAGAGCAAGTTTGGATGAGAGAAAGGAGGCAGTGCTCTAGCTGCTTGCAGAAAAAGCATTTTGTGGTCAATGAGCAGTGAAAAGACAAATGATGTGGCACAGATCTTGAATTATGTCACACTTCCCTTCTTGAGAAACTCCCTGGCAAAACCCTGATCTCCCCATGGCAAACACTGTTCCAAATTTCACTGTGTGCCACTGAGCCCCATGGCTGGTCCTCTCCTCTCCAAAGCCCAGGAATCCTCTGTGTCTGTGCCCAAGGTCCACGACTGAAGGGGTACCCAAGAGAGCCCTGCAGCAGTTGGGCTGGCCTCCATTCTCAGCTGTGCCTGCAAAGGAACAGCTGAAGGCAGGAAAAAAGGCAGATTTGGTGGGGAATGGAGGTGGTGCCAGCTCTTTCTTCACCAGAGACACGGGCATCAAAGGATGACAGCCAGGAAAGGCTGGGAACAGACTCCTTGCTCCCCTGTTGTGGGTGCTGGCTGATGGGTGATCCAGAAGCACTGGGTGGCTATGGGTAAGTTCTGCTACAGGGACTCAGGTACTACTTAAAGCTCAGATCTGTGTCTCCTCTCTCATCTAAAAATGAGGAAGACTAAGCAGACAGGGCGAGATGCTGATCCCAACTCTGATCTGCAGCACCAGTTTTGTTCTGCTGAACACAAACAATTCCAGTAGGTTCTTCTGTTAGCTAAGGTGAGATGATGAAAAGGCTTTTTCAGTCATTGACTTGATGTGTGTTCATTTTTTAGGGAAAAAACTGACCAGCATGTGGAGATCAGGCCATTTGTAGAATGGAATTTTAAGAGAATGTTTTTTTTCTGAATTAAACAGTGCTTTGGTGGGTGAGGACTGGTTTAAATGTTCTAAAGGAAATTGTGTATGTACTGTGATTTCTTCAGACCATTCCTGATTTTAACCATGAACTCTGTAGAGGATGGGTACATGCATATGTTTAGAAAAAAAATTTATATTTATGGTGAAGGACAGTTAATGGATCTGTTTGCTACCCGTTTGGCATGTTGTGGTTAGTTCATTTAAATGTGTGTGAGATTTCACTGCAGATACCTTTGAAAGTACCAGGTAAGAGTGTGCCTACATACATGCTGGTCCTGATTTTGTGGCATGGGAAAGATGCTTTGTGTATTCTGGGCTAGGAGAGAAACTACTGTTCTTGGCGTTGCTTGCCTAGGCCATGATCTAGCAAGAATTAATAATACAGAACCTGTCCTGCATGGCAATTAAAAAA